>CM075511.1:13602843-14202843 GCA_037950675.1 Hypophthalmichthys molitrix
ATTGATGGTCCTAAAAAAAAATTCTTCCTTCAAAATATCATTTCATATTTTTTCTCAATAATGACCTGTCCATCTTTTCATGAGATTCTTCTCAGGTAGAGTTATTTATTTTGTCATGTTTCTTGATGACGATTACAATTAATTAACACAACTTGTGACGATTATAGATAGTGGTTTGTCTGGCAAGAAATCACCACCTTCTTGAGTTGCTATTCACATTCCTATAAAGCATTTGTTTAAACCACAGTAGATTACATACTTTTAAAACAATTTCATTCATTCTAAAACATATGACTAGAGACGAAAGTGCTAGATATATTACATTTTTATTTACTGACAGCAAAGCTAGAACATTTACAAAAAAACCTTTTTATTCTTATTTTTATTCTGCAGACAGTTATTCTTAACTGTATGACACTATATGAAATATAGTCTCAGTTATGTTTTTGAATGTTTTTTACTGTATTTTTTCTGTCTTTTATAATGTCTTAGGGGGACAATCTAGAATGTAAAAATGTTTTAAAATGGTCTGATGGATGTTCTCATACTGATAATGACATTATGTGGGTTGAATGAAGTTGATTTCTTAATCCAAACTCCTGATGTTGTATTGCTGTTACAATTTAAACAAAAGTGGAAAAATAAGGCAGGGATCCAATGATTCAATGAAATAATCATGGCATACAAGTCAATAAATAATTGTATTTTAGTAGTGCAATAAAATGCTTCAAAATGTTGATGTTGAGACTCTTATAATGTTTTACATCCTCCAAGTGGAGATGGAGAGACCTGCCTTCTGATTCTACAAAAGACAAAAACAGCAGAAACTCCATTAATAAACATCATGAGCGTTACCTTACTAAGCTCTGTGAATAGCTCCTGGACAGCGATGTCAAGCAACACATACGTCATCTATTTGTAAACAAGAGGTAGTGACCAATGAAAGAGAAACAGCACAATTAGCAGAAAGTAGGAGCATTTGAGGAAATGACATCAGTACGTTAGATAAACATTTGGCAGTGTGTACCTGTTTGTTTAGCAGTGGCTTCTGAATGGCATTGAAAAGCATCTTGATGCCCTCATACTTCGCTTCCTCGCCAATACATTTCCCAATTAGATCTGAGAAACACCACACATCAGTTAGGGATGTTCATCTATCATTTTATCAACAATGTATTATAAAACTGCATGATATGCTGATTAATCAATATTTATATTATATCAATATTTGCATATATATGTGTTTTCTTCTCCCTTTTAAATGTTGACTATCCTGAATAAATTATATGGTTAGTTGCATTTTATTATTTATATTTATCACTGATACAAAAACACTTTAAATGACAACACATAACCATAAACCTGCTGCATCTCGACATGGAGTTCCAGCTTAAAGGGGGCCTATATGCCCTGTTACAAAGTCTTTATTTTGTTTTTGGGCTCTACTAGAATAGGTTCTCTTTCAAACAATCACTCGGTATCTCACAATGGACACCACGTCTGTCCGAAGGATGGACCAATCACAGCTCATTACAAGGAGCCCACCCCCTTCCTATATATATGGCTGTGATCCCTGAAAACGGCATTTTTGTTCATCCCCATGAAGACTTTCCTTCAGCACCTGTCCTGCTTCAGTTCACAAACGTACCCTCAAGGTTGACGTTGCCGAACGCAGTGCAATTAAAATCTGTTGTGGATTCTCTGCTTGTTACTGAGTTTTTCTACTCTGCTTTTGTTAGCAATGTCTCTTTAAGGCGAGCTAAGATTACAGAAAACTCTACTCAGGATATTCTACTCTATTCTACTCATATTCTACTCGGTGTCCAAGGTCGCAGTGGAGAAAGGGAAAGATGCCTCTTCGCACTCGTGTCCAGCAGCTTGTGGATTTATGATCTCGGGCAGGGATTCGCATCCGATGTGTATCGCGTGCATGGGTGTTAAGCACGCTCAGGCCGTGCTGCCGGAGGTGGAGAGTTGCGTCGTGTAATGCCGGCCAGGATCTTAGAAAAAAGGCTTCGGGTGGCTGCATCTTCTAAAGGTGATCCGGTTCTCTCTTCTGTCCCTCTTTCGACAAATAGGGGGTCTAGCCCTCTCCCCCACGGGATCTTTCTTCGTGGGAGGATATTATGGATTCAGAGTCACCTGAGTTCACGCCACTTTTCGACCAGCAGCTACTTGCGGAAGGTGACGAGGTGGAGGGAGACGAGGAGGACGATGAGGAGATGTTAGCTCGCCTCCTCCGAGATGAGCCGGATGATAAGAAGGATGACGCTATCCTGTCTGCAGCACAAGTGTTTAGGCCTGTGAGCGCGCAAAGCTGCGACATTGCGTCGGCGGTAGTAGATTGTGACCTAGTGGAAGTTTGTAAGTGTGCGGCAGCCAAGCTTGGCATCGCTTGGCCCATAACTCCTGGGGATCCGGGAGTTAAACATGACATCTATGATGGCGAAACAACTGCTTCCCGCGTTGCCGGCATGTGTGGCAGAGATGAAGCAATCGTGGGACAAACCCTTTTCTCACAGTGTGCCCGTCAAGGGTTACTCGTCGCTCAATGTGAGTGAAATGGAAGGGCTTGGGCTCTCTAACACTACCACGGTCGAGCAGTCAGTGGCTCACCACCTGCATCCAAACAGGTGGACCACTCTCTCATCTGCCAGTCCCTCCCTCCCTGGAAAAATGGAATGTTTCACCTGTCAGTCACCGTCTGTCTCACCTCCCCCGGACTCCATTTCCCAGCATCCCTCTGATTCCACACCTGCACCCAGTCAGCTCATCACTTGGATTCCCTGCACCTGCACATCCTCATCAGCACTCCCTTTAAAGACTCACTGCTCCTGCACTCCCTTGTCTGTCCTCGTCTATGTTTAGTTGGTTGCTTTTGTTCATGCTCCCTAGTGTTTTGTGTTAACGTTATTGCCAATAAACCTTTTGCTGCTTAACTAGATCCTGCTTCCTCTCTTCACTGGCAACCAGCCCTGACATCACCGCTTCCATGTGCCAAAAAATTTATAAATCCTCAGGATTGGCGGTGCGGGCACTTAACATCACTTTGTTGTTGACGGCCTATCAAGCCGAGTTGTTGGAGGAGCTGGGCACTCAGCTGGACGCCGGCAATCCAAACCCGGTGGTCTGGGAGGAGATCTGCAACATAACAGATCTCAATTTATGCACCTGACGTGGCGCGGTGCAAAGCTGCGGGTAAGCAGTCATTCGCGGCGGCTGCGAAGTCCAAGTAGGATACCTAGGACGCAATTTCTGCATGGGAGGGACGGGCAGCACCTAGGGTTCTCTGTGATGTCCTCTCCTGAGCCCACCTGCGAAGAAGCGGAGGATGTGGAGTTTGGGCAGAAAAATGGTTCTAAGCTGTGATCAGGCCAGTTCAGCTTCCCCTCAGCACACAATGTTACGTCAAGTTCGAGTGCAGAATACTCAGCCACCAAAAGAATGTGGTCTGTTGGGTACAAGCACAAGTTCTCAAGTGTATTGTCACAAAGCACTTCAGCCCCTGGGTTTAAAGCAAATAAAAAATTCTCTGTCGCATCCAGGCTCAATGCCGAGGGTGCAGGGAGACAAAAACAAAATAATAGCAATGAACCAAGAAATAAATCGGTCTCTGAATCACACAGATACCAGACGTTTTTCTCTCTGTCCACTAGATGGTGCCAGCACTCCATCTATGGAATCGGTTCAGCTAAAGCCACTGGCTCTTTCTCAGGAGGCTTGGAGAGAGTGTTCCGCACATCCATGGGTCCTCACGACTGTAACCAAGGGTTACAGGCTTCAGTTCGCTGTAAAACCATCTCCGTTCAACAGGGTCATAGCATCTGTAGCAAATGGGGATTCAGCTCGGGTGTTGGAAGCAGAAATATCCTGCCTCTTAGAGAAAAGAGCTATAAGACGAGTTCCAGTGGGGGAAACTCAGAAAGGCTACTACTCCTGTTATTTTCTAATTCCAAAGAAAGACAGGGTTTGTGCCCGATAATGGACCTGCATGCTCTAAACAAGCACTTGAGGAAGTACAAATTCAGGATGCTCACAGTTGCAGCTCTCACGCACGCTATCCGCCGGGACAATTGGTTCATAGCGGTCGATCTCAAGGATGCTTTCTTTTATATAAGCATCTATCCTGCGCACAGGAAATATCTCAGGTTTTCCTTTCGGAGCAAAGTGTAGAAATTTGTAACTCTCCCGTTTGGGCTCAGCGGGAGCGTGCGGAATGGGACACAGAGATGCAACCGTCTCATCTAACGAATCTGGGGTTCAGAATCAACTATGCCAAAAGCCAGCTGATTCCATCTCAGGAGATAGAGTATCTGAGCTTATGAATAGACTCTGTGGCATACCGCGCTATGCTCTCGGAAAAGAGGATAATGGCGTTTTATCAGTGCCTTGCCCAGTTTCGCAGGGGAAACGTATCGTTCAGGACCTGTCTCCGCATTTTGGGCATGATGGCTTTGTTGCTGTCCGTGGTCCCACTAGGCTTGCTGAAAATGAGAGACTTCCAGCGATGGGTAGCAGCGAGACATCTGTGTCCTCATAGGCACCTCGCGCCCAGAGTGAGAATACACGTGGAGTGCGTGATGGCTCTTCATTAGTGGAGAGATACCTGTTTATTCCGGACACGGGTTCCCTTGGGGGGCGTGTCGCTGAGAAAAGTAGTGCCAACGGATGCATCTCTGTCAGGCTGGGGAGCTGTTTTTCAGGGCAGATCGGTAAACGGTCTGTTAGAGTTGATGGCAGTCTTTCTGGCTCTGAAAATTTTCTCCCATTCTTGGAAGGGTTTCATGTTCTGGTCAGGACAGACAACACGACGTGGTGGCATATATCAATCGCCAAGGGGTAACGCGTTTCTTGCAATTGCACAATCTTGCGTGCAAACTGATTGTCTGGGGCGCTGCGCACTTCAGCTTGCTGCGCGCAACACACGTACCAGGAGTCCTGAATGTGGGGGCGGATCTCCTTTCAAAAGGCAACCTGTTATACGGAGCATGGGTGCTCCACCCGCAGGTGGTGGATCAGATTTGGGTGATGTACAGCAAGGCTGCCGTAGATCTCTTCGCCTCGCAGGCAAACGCAAAGTATCCGCTGTATTTCTCTCTCAGGGATGAAAATGCACTTTTGGGTGTGGATGCGCTGGCACACCCATGGCCGAATGTGTTGCTATACGCCTTTCCACCACTGAGTCTAATTTCTCCCACCCTAGAAAGAGTAAGAGAAAACGGATTAACTCTCCTTCTAATAGCCCCTCGTTGGCCGGGGAGTCTGTGGCTGGCAGAGATTGTCCAGCTCCTTCAGGGACTCCCGTTGCGCTGGGACCTGCTGTCACAAGCAGGGGGCCAGATATTTCACCTACACCCGGAACGAGTCGATCTTTGGGTCTGGCCCAAGAAGGGTTAAATTTAAACACACTCAGGCTTCTGCAAGAGGTTATAAACACTATACAGAGCGCTAGAGCTCCATCATGACCTTAAATGGCGTGTGTTTGAGGACTGGTGTACGCGTAAAGGAGTTATTCCTTTTCAGTGCGCGGTGAGTGATGTACTCTGCTTTTTACAAAGCTTAATGAACAATGGGAGAGCGTTTTCTACTATTAAAGTTTACCTGGCTGCTATTTTGGCTTGTCATGTAGGCTTCGAGGGAGTTTCAGTGGGATGGCACCCTCTTATATGCAGTTTTATGAAGGGAGTGAAGTGTTTGAGACCAGTATCTAAGCGCTTGGTCCCGTCCATGGTTCTTAATGCTTTAACTCGGGCTCCATTTGAACCTCTGGAGAGTGTTGATATTAAGCTCCTATCTTTGAAAATGGTCTTACTACTTGCTTTAGTCTCAGCTAAGTGAGTGTGTGAGTTACATGCCTTGTGGGTTCATCGGACATGTTATTTTAGTCCGGATGACAGCAAGGTTACGTTGCTGCCTAACCTGGCTTTCGTTCCCAGAGTCAGTGATTCAGCTTATAACTGCTCTGCTTTGGAGTTGGTAGCCTTTTACCCCCCTCCTTTTTCTTCAGAGGAGGAGTGGAAATTGCACACTTTGTGTCCTTTACGAGCGTTACGCTATCATGTAAACAGGACACGATCGTTCAGGAAGAATGATCAGTTATTCGTTTCATGGGCCACTCAATGTAATGGTAAGCTGATCTCCTCGCAGCGCCTTTCCCATTGGATGGATGGTGGAGGCGATTGAATTGGCCTATACATCTATGGGTCTTCATTCCCCAGCGGGCTTAAGGGCTCATTCAACAAGGGGTATGGCTACCTCGTGGGCATTGTTCAAGGGGATTTCGGTAGGAGATATTTGTGCAGCGGCAAGCTGGGCTTCCCCTCATACATTTATCAGATTTTACCATCTAGATGTCACTGCGCCTTCTATGGCTTATGCAGTTCTCAATGTTGGCTCTTTGGAGAGTTGAAAGGTTATCTTTCGTTCTTGCCGGGTCTGTTCAGCGGCTTTGGAAAGCATACGTTTCAGGAGTTGGCTATATCATTCCCATTGTGAGATACCGAGCAATTGTTTGAAAGAGAACGTTAGGTTACTTGCATAACCCCGGTTCTCTGAGAACAGAGCAAGGTATCTCACCAAGCTTCCCTATTCGCATAACACGGGGGAAGAGCATACTTAGAATGTCGTTTTCAGGGATCACAGCCATATATATAGGAAGGGGGTGGACTCCTTGTAATGAGCTGTGATTGGTCCGTCCTTCGGACAGAGGTGGTGTAATTGGTGCTTCCATAGTCAATCACGCCTGGGGGCATTCCCATTGTGAGATACCTCGTTCTGTTCTCAGGGAACCAGGGTTACGCAACTAATCTAACGTTTTCATTCTTGAATGTTCAAAAAACACATTAAAGGGTTAGTTCACCCAAAAATGAAAATAATGTAATTTATTACTCACTCTCATGTCATTCCACACCACACCCGTAATGCCTTTGCTAATCTTCGGAATGCAAATTAAGATATTTTTGTTGAAATCCAATGGCTCAGTGAGGCCTGCATAGCCAGCAATGAAATTTCCTCTCTCAAGATCCATTAATGTACTAAAAACATTTTTAAATCAGTTCATGTGAATACAGTGGTTCAATATTTATATTATAAATAATATCTGTTGTCCGTCAGAGCGGATCTAAATGGATCTTCCTCACATGTCAGGACCGCTCCCTAGCTCTACCTGTTAAGGCGCTTCGAACCGATACACAAAGTTTCAATCTCCCCTTTTGCCAAGACACCTCAAACTGCGCCACACAGCCCCAATCCCCCTTTTGGAGATATCTTAACTATGCAACGCAGTTCAAATTTCCCCTTTGGAAAGTGTCCTGACTGTAATCCAGAGATATCTTAACCATGCACCACAGCTCAAATTTCCCCTTTGGAAAGTCCCCAACCAACGTGTTTTGATTTCTGGAATGTGTAAATCACGTTGCCTTTGCAAGTGATCGCAATTCCCCCTAGAAACTCCTTCCACGTACCACCAGTCAGATAGCCCAACCATCATGGTTTGTCCCCTTATCCAAATTTACCAAATTTTAACCTAATCACAAATGCTTACTTCCTAATTCTCCCAGCTCTTTCAACCAGACAGCAAGATTTAAAATGCACTAAAAGTCAGAAATAAAAAGATGATACATAAAAGATATAAAATGCAGTAAAAATGAAATAAAACAAGAAAAGGAATTAAAATAATAAAAAGATAATATGTATAAAATAAAATGCAAACAGTTCGGACGTAGCACAGTGCTCAATCAGTAAATGCATAGATAAAAAGATGTGTTTTGAGTCTGGATTTGAATGTGGCTACTGTAGGAGCACATCTGATCTCTTCTGGAAGCTGGTTCCAGCTGCGGCTGGCGTAACAGCTAAAAGCAGACTCTCCTTGCTTTGAGTGAACCCTTGGTATTACGAAGTGACTTAATCCTGAAGATCTGAGTGATCTGTTAGGTTCATATTCTATGAGCATATCTGCAATGTATTGGGGTCCTAGGCCATTTAGTGATTTATAAACAAGTAACAGTACTTTAAAATCAATTCTAAATGCAACTGGAAGCCAGTGCAAGGACCTGAGGACTGGTGTGATGTGTTCATATTTTCTGGTTCTGCTCAGAATCCTGACAGCAGCGTTCTGTACGAGCTGCAGCTGTCTTATGGTCTTTTTGGGAAGGCCAGTGATGAGTCCATTACAATAATCCACCCTGCTGGTGATGAAAGCATGAACAAGTTTCCCTAAGTCTTGACTGGAGACAAAGCATCTAATTCTTGCAATGTTTTTGAGATGATAATATGCTGATTTAGTTATTGTCTTTACATGGCTACTGAAACTCAGGTCTGACTCCAAAATCACACCAAGATTCCTGACTTGATTTTTAGTTGTTTGACCCCTAGAGTGAAGGTATGTGTTCACTTGTGAGAACTTCATCTTTGTTTCCAAATGATATGACTTCAGTTTTGTCTTTATTTAACTGAAGGAAGTTTAGGCACATCCAATTTTTAATTTCATCAATGCATTGGCACAGGGAGTCAATGGGGCTGTAGTCGTTAGGTGATAGGGCTAGGTAAATCTGGGTGTCATCTGCATAGCTGTGATATGCAATTAGGTTCTTTCTCATTATTTGGCTCAGTGGCAGCATATATAGGTTGAACAGGAGGGGTGCAAGTATTGAACCTTGAGGGACTCCGCATGTCATAGATGTCCACTCAGACTTATGGTCACCGATACTCACATAATAACCTCTCCCTTCTAAGTATGACCTGAACCATTTAAGGACCAACCCAGAAAGCCCAACCCAGTTTTCCAGCCTGTCAAGAAGTATGTTGTGATCGACAATGTCGAACACAGCACTGAGGTCGAATAGAACCAGCACTGATAATTTACCTGTATCTGTGTTTAGGCGAATATCATTTATTATCTTTATGAGCGATGTCTCTGTGCTGTGATGCGGTCGAAAACCAGATTGTACCAGTATCCATTCAAGCTTAAGAATTTGTTCAGCTGATTGAAAACAACTTTTTCAATGATCTTGCCTATGAAAGGAAGATTTGAGATTGGTCTGTAGTTGCTCAATATGGTGTTATCCAGATTGCTCTTTTTCAGGAGGGCCTTAACAACTGCAGTTTTCAGGGATTTTGGAAAAGTCCCAGAGAGAAGTGAGGCGTTTACCACTTCTAGGAGATCTGCTTCTAAACAGTTAAACACGCTTTTGAAAAAAGATGTGGGAAGTGTGTCAAGGGCGCAGGTTGATGTTTTAAGGTGCTGTACTGTTTCTTCCAAAATTTTACCATCAATTGCTTCGAAATCAGACATAATAGCTACTTTCTGAGGTTGTGATCTTATCTGTTTTACCCCAGTGCAGCTCAAGGATGTGCTGATCGCCTTTCTGATATTATTGATTTTCTCAGAGAAGGAAGCAAACTCACAGCATTTGCTGTCTGAGAGCATTTCACTAGGAATCTGACTTGGGGGGTTTGTTAGTCTCTCTACAGTAGCAAAAAGAGTGTGGGTGTTGTTTAAGTTTCTGTTTATAATGTAGCGCCCCCTACCCTCTTCTTGTAATGGGTGGAGCACCGGGTTCTAATGATGTGTCTCCCGACTTAATTAATCTACTTCTTTCCCTTTTTCCCTTCTGATTACTTTACTTAAATTAAAATGTTATGTGATAGTCTGTTTGATGAATTGTTAATATAAATCACAGAAAGGTAAGTTCTTATCAATTACCAAGTAATTTTATTTAACAGAAAATAAGATTAAAGAATGAAATACTGTAAATCAAGAGTGAAATGATTAAAGGAAAATTCAAACGTCTGTTGTGTATTTTCTTTCACACAAAATCACTTTTTGATCCTCTCAGATCAGAAAGTCCAACACCTGATACTCAAATATCAATACTTAAATTGTACCAGTAAGAAACAATAATGCAATTCTCTTTTGAGGTATAGTAATATAACAACAAAATCAAAATGCAATATACACTCAGTATAAATCACGTGAATATACCAAATATGTAATGTGGGCCCACACACACTCTCACAATTTCAAAACCCCCAACCTGTTGCAGGCTTGTGTCGTCGCTTGGGAACGGTGTGGCTGTTGAAACCAACAAATGGCCTCTTCACTCCAGAGAGCTAAATAAACAACAACTATACCCGTGTCTCCGTGTGTTTACACTCGCACTGTCCACCGATCGCGTTATGAACTTCGTATGCGTCTGCAGTCTCACCAGCGGTCCGCTGAATGACAATGAATCCCGCGATGCCAGAGGAATTCTAAACCGCTAGGGGATTTAGAACGCTATCTGGTTTCTCCATCCTATAGTCATCTTCTTAGGAACGATTAATACACTTTGGTCAATCATCACACAATAGCCTCTTACTCTCCGTAAAAGAAAGGGCGATCACAGCGCGCACAGCCGCAGTAACCAATATAAGTCAGTTTAAACTCTTAGTCAGAGTAAAACAAAATGAAACAAATTAAAGAAACGTTCTGTAACACGTTCTACATTTACTAAATATAATCTTTGACCACTTAATCAGCGGTTATTTTACTATTTCTTACTGAATCAAGAGAAAAAGTGCGACATCACTTTCCGATCTGCCTCCATCCTCTCTCTCCTCTCGCCCACATCCTGCTTCCAATTAGAACTCTCAGTGCCTGCACAAGGGCGGGACTAAGTAAAATAAAGACCATTCACAAATAAAAGAACATGCATGCTTGTCAAACCCACGTTTTTAACCAGTACATCTCACATAAACATTTACCATAATCTATGTAACACTTGTACACGTGAAATAATGTACCATTATATGAGCCCATGGCATTTATACCAGTTTAACCCATGAATATCAGAAATATTTACATATTCAGAAATATGCATTTTGGAGATTATAAATAACCTTAGCTGGGCTACAATAATATTTGAGAAGAAGGTCTGTCTAGCTTTGCTTAGTTCCACATTGAAAGCATGAAGGACATCTTTATAGATGTTATAGTGGATTTCAAGTTTTGTCTTTCGCCACATGCGCTTAGCTTTTCTGCATTGTCTTTTCATATTTTGCACTGCTGTTGAGTTTCTCCAAGGTGCTTTTTGTCTGCCACTCTTCTTCATGACTTTCACAGGAGCAATGTTATCAATAACATTCTGTACTTTTGAGTTAAAAGAATCAAGGAGAAAATCAACAGAGTCTGCAGATATGCTTGGTGTTAAAGATATAGCCTTCATAAACAGTACACTAATATTCTTATTTAAGCATCGCTTTTCTTGACCGAGATAAATCTAGCTTCAACAGTAGGAGAGATCAATATATCAAAGAAAATACAGAAATGATCAGATAGCGCTACATCGTTAATGACAATGGATGAAATGTTTAGACCCTTACTCTAGAGTGTGTCCACGATTGTGTGTGGGTCCATGTACATGCTGAGTCAGATCAAAAGTATTCAAAACAGTTATGATTTCTTTTGCCATATTGGATTCTGCATTTTCTATGTGGATGTTAAAGTCCCCAGTAATTGCAAAACAGTCAAACTCTGAGGAAATTGCTGATAACAGTTCTGTAAAGTCCTTAACAAAGGCTGGAGAGTATTTTGGAGGCCTGTAAATAACTATAAGTAGAATGCGAGGAGCACCTTTTAACACAATACCCAAATATTCGAAAGACAAATAATCACCAAATGACGCTTGCATTTATAGACATCTTTAAATAGAGCAGCTACACCTCCACCTCTCCTAACAGCTCTCCAGACACTCATAAAAGTAAAGTTAGGAGGGGCTCTTTCATTCAGAATGGTTGCACTGCAACTGTCTTCTAGCCATGTTTCATTTAGAAGCATAAAATCTAGGTTGTTTGTGGTTATTAAGTCATTGACTAGAAGTGATTTATTTTTAAGTAAGCGGATGTTTAAAAGTGCTAACTTAACAGTCTTACTTTCTGTCTCTACAGTAATCTTAGTTTGACGTGTAATAGGCAGCAGATTAAATGGGTTTGCCAAACGGTTTGAGAAAGCAACAGGCACACTGGGTTCCCGCTTGTTCTATAAACATTTGACAAAGTCACCGTTATCACTGTTATATCACTGGGACCCGACACACATCAATGAGAGCTGTTATCGGTTGTTTTTGGTTCACCTAGAACAGATGGAGGAGGATGCGGGCTCTGGCGTTGTGGCAGAGGCTGAAGAGCTCTCACAGGAGGAGGAGGAGGCCGAGCTGGGCCCACAGGCTTTGGTGGTTGCGGGGGTCGCCACTTTTGTGTTGATATCTGGGGGCTCGCAGCAAAAGAGTGGGAGAGTTTGGTTCCAGCATACACCAGTTCCTCCATTTTCTCTGAGAAGCACAGAAGAGGGGATGCTTGAGAGAGGGATAACGTGTCCAGTGAGAGGGGCTGTTGTTCTGGTGTTACCGTTGGCTGTAATATGTTGTCCTGGCTTCCCTGGCTGTTTTCCCGAAAGTCATCCTTGGGTGCTGAATCTTGGAGCATTTCTAACACGTCACTGTCTATCGGTGAGCTTGGTGGGCAGGGCTCAGTCGGGATTGTGTCCGTGAGCAGTGGTTGTTGTGGCTGCATGGTGTCTTCATTGTCCTTGTGGGATGTGTCAACCACATGTCCATTCAGGTGCTGAAATGAAGTCCTGTGATCAGTTGTACTCTGTCCAGGAGTGTTTGTGCCATTCAGATTGAGTGGATTTGCACACACTGCTGAAGGATGATGGAGGGAGAAGTAGATATTGTCCTTTAGCACTCTTGAGCTCTGTTTGTTTGGGTGCAGGCCATCATGTTTGAACATTTGTCTCTGACTCCAGAAAAGATTGAAGTTATCGATGAAATTCAGTCCCTTTATGTTGCAGGTTTTTTGCAGCCATGTGTTAAGCCCAAGCAACCGTGAAAATCTGTTTGTTCCTCTTGCTGGGAGTGGTCCACTGATGAACGACTGAACTTTTAGTCTTCTAAGCATTTCAAAAAGTTAATTGAAATCCCTTTTAAGGAGTTCTGACTGCTCTTTCCAAATGTCATTCTTCCCCACATGAATGATTAGTCAATTTGCAGTCTTATATTTCATCAGAATGTTCTTAAGTTCCCTGTTTACATCAGAAACTGTTGCTTGTGAAAGGCAGCATGTAGTTGTATCCCTGCTGCTAATGTTTCTGATTATGGAGTCACCCACTATCAGCATCTTCCTATTGCTCTGTGCATTTCAGAGGAATACCCCACATTCTCATTGGTGCCCTCAGAAACATCCACTATCAAAAGTAACTACCAGTATCAGAAGGTGAAGTAGTAGTAGGCTTGCTGGGACTTGGAGGATGAAACCAGTTTTGTGAAAACTGCTGCTTCAGTCATCCTGTGCTGTCATATAGACACTGTGCTATCCACTTCTGGTCTGCTGCTTTAATTACTCAACAGAACAGCTTTGAGAGAAAACTCACCCAATTCACTTCTGGAGGCTTAGGTTAGGTTAATGTCCGGAGATGGTGTGTGAAGTGCACTTTGTGGAGCTCCTTGCTGCTCTTCGATGTATGTGGGTGATTGGGCAAATGATGTTGTGGGAGAAGATGTAGGTGGATCCACAGGTTTTCTGCCTCGTTCTGCAAGACTAGTCAAAAGATGACGATTTTAAATGTGATGATGCACCCCATACTTTTGCACCACACTGGTTACAACATTCTTAGACATGGTAGTCAGACAGATGTTCAGTGAAACCCTCCACATCAACGTCTTAAAAGTAAAAGTCATAAAAGTCATAGATATGCCGTCAGTTCATACTGCTGTTAACACATTCTCTGACAAGCGGATACAACGAGACCAGTTTTCCAGTTTGGTCATGTGATGTTCGACATATACCCTATTTTGAGTGACAGGCAGTGGGTTTAATCAGTTATATTATTAATAGATTTGCTGTCCGGCGTCTTCTCGTCACCTCCTCAACCTGCTTCCCTTAGTGTTTTTACATGTAGAAACCCTGCAAACAAGCCTGCACTGGCCCTTTACAGTCCCACTTAGGGCTAACGTAAGGGCCCCCAGCAGGCTGCCAGCACAGGGGCCCCTGAGAATTTGCTCATTGGCAAAATGTTGGCCCCTTAGCGCTGGCCCTGCACAGGCAGCCCTCACTTAGCCCCCAGGAATCCCTCACTGGGCCCACACAGTTGGGCACTATTAATCTACAACAATAAATCTGGCAGCCAGGGTGCCACACATTTATCATTAATGAAAATAACAGTTAACAATCACTAAAAAAGAAATGGTCAGTGATTGGCAGGAGCATCTACCATTCAAATATTCCCTAAATCATATAACGCAAAACATAAATCTCTTTGATTCTGAACAATACATGATAATTGAATCATTAATAAATAATTAACTTCATCTAACCAGAATTTCTCTTGCAGTTTTGCTTAAACAAATGTGCTTTAGAAACACACAGTTATAGCAATAAAAGAACAATTGATGTTAAAAAGTCAAGGGTCAAGAGCCCAACTAAAGCAAATGCTCACTTCCATAATTGTGATTTCAAAATTTACTTTTTTCAATAAAACATCAGCATCTAAAAGTCTTGCATGAAAGAAATAGTCAAACTGGATTGTAATAAGTGAAGTTGCTGAGATCTAGACAGATCTGTTAGCGTTTAATGTTCTGTTGCTGCTGGTCATGTGACAGTGTTTTCAGCTTATTTAAATAAGATTTTAATTTACTGCCAGTCATTTGACCATTTTATCATCTAACTGTTTTGTTATTGTATTAATTACAGATTATTTTTGTAATTTTACATACATTTGTATGTAATTTAAGAAAACAGAAAATACTGTATAAAAATACAGCCAAACAGAGCATGGGAAACGAAAGTGGGCTGCCTACACAAAACCTGCATGGGCCCAAAGGTACAAAAGTTGCTTTGGGCCCGAACGGGTTGGCCCACACTGGGTCATCATGGCCTTAACCCTTTCAAGCGTGAGTTTAAAATATTCTAACTGGCCCCCCAGAGTGAGTTTTTTTGAGGCGACCGTTATTTTAGAACGTTTGCCCTTATTGTTTCCATGGCGACGGGTCTTGCGTGTCACGAGCGCTGAACGCAGCCACAATAACACTGTATGACAGATGGATCGCTATTATTTTGTTTTTCCTTTTTTATTTAAAATATTCGCAAACTTGCTTACCATGTCATCAACCATATGATATTCCGATTCTCAAATATGTGTAAGTGAGTGTGTTCTGTCGTTTAAAAACCTTTATAAATGATCTTTATCTTGATCTGTAATGCGAGATGGGCGCCGCCATCTTAGTTTGCCCTGCAGTTCGCAGAGTCCTGTCAGTCGGATTTACAGCATGTGAATTCATCAGTTTCTCCCGAAATATATGCAAGTAAGTGGCTGGTGAACTCGAAGCATAATAGAGTAAACTTTATAGTTACTTAGGCCCATTATGTGTGTCTGATATGAATAAATGTCGGCAAATTATATTTGAATGGATTGTTATTACTGCTTTCACTGATGTCTGACATCAGTGTGTATTTTATAAACTCTAAATGTATTGTTTTAATGGTGCTTATGCGTATTTAAATGTCTGAAACCTTAAAAGAAGCATTATGTGGCTGAAAACACTGCATAGCTTTGGTATATGACAAGAGCTGCGCGAGTCCGTCTCACTGCCAAAGCGCGAAAGCACAGTTTGAATCTGGCAGTTATGTGACATCGTTGAACGTTCGAAATCCCATATGTGGGACCGTATGCCCAGGGGCACAGAAATAAAAATCCCACATGTGGGACCGTACCGCTCAAAGGGTTAATGTGGGCAGTTTGCTAGTGTGGACTGCTCACAGAGCCCGCAGTGAGCCCAAAGCTGTGGGCCTCACCTGGGCAAGCCCACACTGGGCCTGTTTAGGTTTGGTGTGGGCTGGCCCTAGCCCACCGTGCCCGCAAAAAGCCAGCATGGGCTCCGCAGGGGCATGTTTGCAAGGAATGGCAAACAAACGTATTGCATTGTCCAGTTTTCTGCCGGAATGTTGATCTTAGTCACTATGGCAATTCTCTATGCAGCATGAATGACCTACAGTGGTGACATTTTCCACAATCACGACAGAAAATCAAAATACTGCCCTAAACTCAATAGCGGAAAGGCATTGCGATCCTCCCAGTATGGCGAATAAACAGAGCAGTTTCCCAGAACTCAACGCGGTGTGATGTCAGCTTTACATTAGGCTTGTTTGAGATGCATCGGTGCTGTGCAGATTAATAGCCGTATGACATCAAAGTACAGCGAGAGCAATTGGAGAGCAGATGACTCCTTATGCTTTTGAATCACTCTCTCTGTCCTTTGATGTCATACGCTGATCGGTCGGCGCAGCTCCGATGCAATGTCGAACAAGCCTTGATTGAGACAGTGTAAATATGCTTTCCATTGAGGCTAATGGTCTGGTTTCACATTAGTGTCACGCAAACCGCAGCACACACAGTCTGATCCCTATCTTCCTGTTTCAGTTGAAATTACGTCAACACATTGAATAATTCTGCATGTTCCAAGGTACTTCAGTGGGCCTTTAATATTAGATTATTAAATTTAACATAGCCCAATTCGATTTGCTCAGGAACAAGTCATAAATTAAGAAAAGACCAAAGATTGCCCAAATGTACCCAAAATGAATTATTTCTCATGTTTAACCACTATAAGAGCCATGGCAAATCCCTGAAGCAGTGGCTGAGATTAAGCTGTTAAGATTGAGCTACACGATAGCTCTCTCTCTCAGACCCAGTTGCAACCTGATAGTGCGTCTCTCCCTCCGTATGAATGTGTTGTTTCTGCTGAAGTTCCAAAGCCTTTGACTAATCGATTATATCCGCAATTGCCAACCACAACTGAGGTTTTCCCGTTTGTACAGCTTCCAGATGGTTACAAAATTACTCCTCTGAGTGTTACTGAGGCAGTAGCTATTTGTAAAGATCTGCCTGATCCGGCTAGGTCACCACATCAATTTGTGGCAGTACTGCAACGGTTAACAGCCTACAGTCAACTGACGGGGCGAGATTATCGTTTCATTTTGACTAAAACACTGCCTGCAGAAATCACAGAGGAGGAAATGATTGAAGAAATTGACTACTTAAACCCCATATACGATACACCACCTGTTCGTCATGTTGTATCTCTGAAAGCTGGAGATTCTAAGCCCCTTGATTTGTCTAAACCTTCACGTGTGCTTCTAATTACGGATTCCGAAGATGACGGTGATTGGGTATGGGCTAGCTCAGGTAAACTCAAAGTTTTTTTCAAGCAATTGACTGCTTTTTTGCTAAAAGTGTCTTCTGCTAAACAAGACATCTCGCATGCAGCCAATACCAAACAGAGAACTGGTGAAAGCCCTGTTGCATTCTTTAACAGATTTAAGCATGCATGGGTTGAGGAATCTGCGATTCCTATTGATCAAAATTGTCCGTTGTTCTTAAATACGTTCCTAAATAATATGAACAAAGACATTGCACAGTTAATTTGCATAACCACTCCAAATATTACTACTATTTCTGTTGATGAATTGGGACGACGCTTGCGTGAGCTTTCTTCCGCTGGAGCTTTTGATGTCTCCAGGGGCAATACTTCAAGTTAATGCTGCGGTGAATCCTCGCCCGCAACAGTTTGGAAATGTGAGACGCTGTTTTTATTGTGGCAAGCAGGGACATCTGGAAAAGTTAATGAGAAAAGTTAATTACCTAGAAATTTCACATCCCCTACCACGCCCAATCAAGTGCACAGGTTGAGAATTTGAACTGTATTATCAAAGATCGGATCAATAAGGCGTGTATTGATACAGGCAGAAATTGGGTTGATCTGCTACCCGCCGTATTGACAGAAATTAGAATCTCACCATCAGCAACAACAAAGATGTCTCCGTTTGAAATTCTTATGGGTAGACCTTTCCCGACCCCATGGGTCAAAGGTCACGCTGGCAATTTTTCCACAGGTGACACGGAGGTGATCATCACGGATTATGTGGATTCCCTAATTAAAACTTTGAATAGCATCAATGGTGATGTGTCTCTCTCTCTCCCTCTTCCTGCAGAAAAGCCAACTCATTCTTTCATTCCAGGACAACAGGTGCTGATAAAGTGTCTGAAACCCACAAAACTCGGAGAGCCGAAGTATCTGGGGCCCGCCACGGTGATTGCTGTGACGAGAACAGGAGTGCTAGCTGACTTCCAGCCGCAGTGGATCCATGCCAGTCGACTGAAAGCAGCTCCATCCCAGGGGAACGTTCTGGTCGATGCGGAGGTGGAAGCCAGTGAGCCAAGGAAAGATCCGACGAAAGGTGAACCAAGACGTTCGGAGAGGATAAGAAGAAAGAGATTGCTAAACTAGAACCAACAATAATTATCATTGAAGCTCTCAAGCCATGATTGCTAAATTGATATTTTACCTGGTCGTGCTGACAAATGTTTTTATTCATATACAAGCTGTTGTTAGCACTGGTAATGAAACTTGGGTACATTATGAAGAAGAACCACATGCTTTCGCAGCTAATATGTGGTGGCGATTAGCCAGCTACACTGCCAAATATGAAGGAAAAACAGGTGACTGTTATGTTTGCACAAAAATGCCACATAGTGCTTCTGGACGACACGTAGAGGTTAAATCACCAATAACAGAAAAAGAATTGGAATGCCCTCTTTTCGTTAGCATTACTGGAATGATGGCTCCAAATAGAACCGCAATATGGAGTTGTGGAAAAAGTAGAATAATGATGCTTGCAACGCAAGTACATGCTAAAGTGACAACCATTGGCTCTATTCCAGACTCATTGTTATGTATGGAAAGAGAAACTGGAACAGTGAGACTGGGGGTAATTCCTAAAAGTAAATGTAATCAAACATACCATCATTGTGAGATAAATGAGTTGCCTTTTGAATTATGGAAAATTTAATGTGATTGCATGCTCTAGAGGAACACCACATCCTGTATCTACTATGACTGCTTATGGATGGGTTAATCCTTTTATCCAAGACGTATGTTCTATATATTGTGCACTTACGCCAGGTCAAATTTGCTATAGATATGCTCCTGCTTCACGGGGAACTAGAGCTGTCAAAGATTGGTTTTGGCTGTGTGGACATAGTGTCTACACTACTCTTCCAGAAGATTGGAGTGGAAGATGTGCTCTAGTAACTTTGGAAGAATATTCCATGGTTATTAGACCACACAAACCTCACATTATGATAAAACAGAAAAAGAAACGCTCCCTCTCTGGCCGCAGTTCAACTGGTAGTTTGAGCAGAGATAATCCAGTACCAATGCAACATCGACTCTGGACTGGTACTGAAAGATTTTTTGAAGCAATGTTCCCAGGGGTAGGTGTTTCTAGTCTTCAGATTGAAGTAGAGGTTACAAGATATGAATTAATTTCATTTATCAATACTACAAAAGACACATTGGCTGGTGTTCAACAGGAACTTCGAGGGCTCCGTTTAACTGCCCTGCAAAACAGGCTGGTCTTAGATCAGTTAACAGTGGCGAGAGGAGTAGTGTGTGTTATGATTGGAACCTCTTGTTGTACCTATATCCCTGAGAATGACGCAGATGGCCATTTAATGTCAGAGGGTTTAAAAAATATGACTAGAATTGCTCAAGAATTACAAGGACGAGAGGTTGACGATAATCAAAGTGGGTTCTTTGCATGGCTCACAGGATGGCAACAAATGCTTGTATCTGCCTTAATTCCTATAGGTGTAATCCTATTAATTATCGCATTTATTATCTGTTGTATTATTCCATTTATTAGAGCTTTGATTAATCGTGTTATGAACAACTTTGTATCCTCTCAATATGCTTTGATGAATAAAACTGTTAAGTGATAGTAATTTTAAAGGAAAATGAAGAAATGAATGTTTGCTGAAGAATATTATGATTATGAAGGTAAAGAAAATGATTGTATTTGTATATAAGAAAAGTAATGCTGAGATTTGGGTGTGGCAATTTTATTGCCAAAAGGGGCAAGTGAAAGATTTTATGTTGGTTTTATGTTCTCAGCATTGAAGGAAGGTAGACAGAGGGTCTTTTGTCCTCTATTGAAGCTGTATTCTATACTATAACATGTTTTCTTTATGTACCGGAACCATTTCCATATAAGGAACAAGGTTCTACTAGGATTGAATGGGAGACAGGGAATGGTCCCTACTTTTGTATTGCAAGTATAGGAGAGGGTCTTCTGGATCCCCAGGAAAGCATGGGTACCTTTTTATTATTATTTTATTATGTTGTGTATTTACAGTGTTGTGTGTGTTATCCTCATTGCGCTTGTCTTTATGTGAAACTATTGTTCACAATTGTTTCAAACTGTTTATTTGCACTTTTCATGGGTGTTACATCCCGGTAGTTGTTGTTTGTGCCTCTATGTGTGTTTTCACTCCCTCTTCTCTCCCTCCTCCTGTCAGTTTCTTAGGCACGCCTACACGGGACGGCTACTGGTTCAGGAAGCTGTCAATTATTGTTACGCTGGATTACGTAATGTTTCCGCTGCCAATCCTGTCTGGCGCCAGGGTTTAAAAGAGCGTCATGATGGACGCAAAGACAGTTTTGCTTTCCTGTTCTTTTGTGTTTGTTTAAATCTGCCCTTTTGTTAATTTTGTTTTGTTTAATGATGTTATGTTGTACAGCTTTGGAGTTGGCATTTCGTTTTCTTTTGCCATTTGTTTCTTATTTGTTATTTCGATTATGTTGATATTTTCTTCATCCTATGGGAAAATGGTCAGGTAATATGTCACGTGACGTACATGTTGCAACACTCAGTGACACATCAGTTTAGAAGTGAGTGCCACTTTTGTATGTTTTGTTTGTTTAGGAAGAGTAGGTAAGTTATGGCGTGCAATACGGTGAAGACTTGCTTTTCTTATTTTTCTTTTCATTAGTTAGGTTAGAAATTGAATTTGAGTTAGACTGGTTTTGTTTTGTTCTTTTCCTTTCTTTGGCGCCTCTTTTGTCCTTTTCCCTGGTTTATTATTTTTGTTTGCTTTCTATTGTTTATGTAAATATTGTATATATTTTTCCTTTTGCTATTGTTACTTTTTCATTATTTCTATTATTATCATTATCTCACGCCTTCCTTTCCTTGATTGTGAAATAAATTTGTCTTTTGCCACCATCACCAGCACACGCAATGGTCACAATCTCAATGTTACCCCTTCCAACCCTAGACCAAAATTAGAAAGTTGTAACAATGGGTTTAAATGTGTCAGTTCGCCTTTCCTTTATTTGTAGGATTGCTGGTTATATTAACTAGGTAGGGTGAATTGCCCTAATGTGGGACATTTTTTGCATTTCAGACTTCAGTGACTTATTTCAATGTGTAGCCAAAACATTAAATCCACATCAAATACCATTTCAAAAACCCCAGGGTGTGTCCTAATCAAATCAAAAGAGAAAATGCAGATAACACATTCATAAAAGAAATTATAGACATATTAGTGCTCTTAGTGCAAGTCGTCTGAGAAAATCTGCAGCTTCCTAATGTGGGACAGTTGTCTCCCTAATGTGGGACACTGGAAAGTCTATGATAAAAGGCCAAAATCATGTAGAATAATAAAATCTTCTTAAGTTAGTAATTCACTTGAATGAATGAAACATGTATAATTGAACATCATGAGACAAATTATACAATATGATAGTTTTGATGCAATTTTTATTAAGACATTTATCAACTATTATCATAGGCCTGTTATGTTGTGTAGGCCTAGATTTCTGATGGTTCTCTAGTTTATTTTACTTAACAAACACAAACAACAAACACATACATTCACAACAGGCATAGTCTAGGCCTATTTGAAGGCAAAATGTAAAATCTTGCAACTTGCAAAAAACTACCCACAGCTTGAACAAACTTTGGGCTATATTCAATTTTGAGTTAGATTTCATGAACGTGCTGTGAACTGCAGTTAAAAACATTTAAAACCATTTGACCTAAGGTTTTTTTTTTTACTAAACAACAAACGCATTGAATCATAACAGTCACACACACACGGATACACACACAAACACAAACTTAAACATCTGCAGTAACAGCATTCTAATATTGCATAAAAACATTTAAACCCTGTAAATAACCATTTTGTCCAATAAAACCATGCCCCACCACACATTTTTGGCTGACTGAAGTACTGTCCCACATTAGGCAAATCATACTGTCCCACTTTTCGAAACCACATTTCCTAAAGTGGGACACTAGGAAATTTGATAAAAAATATAAAATATATAGTTTATATATACAAAGTTATACTATTTTTTGATGGACAAACATTTCATAAGCACATTAGGCCAAAAAGTAGCAGGATTGTTTTGTTTAAAATTAATTTATATCCCTTAATATCAATTTTGTCAAAACTCTATGTCACTGGCCTTTGGGTGGTCTTCACACAATGTGCTTCCTGTTTGATGGTTGCCCCACCCTCATATATAATTGGATATTTGAGAGGTCATGTGATTTTGATCACATGATACCACAGCTTTGCTTAACCATAGTTTCACTGGCATTCATGTATTTATAGGGGAACTACAAACAATAGACCTTAGGTGTCCCACATTAGGCAGTGTCCCACTTTAGGGCAATTCACCCTACATTAAACTTACTATGCCTACATAAGTTGTTTCAAGATTATGGTTGTAATCATTTACTCTATCTGATCAATTGTAGTGAACTTGTAAACAGTCACAACAGTCTAAAGTAGCCCTGGTTTTCTTGTCCATGAATGCACAAGGGTCTATTGTATGATATTTGTGGATTAATAATGAACATTTTTGATGTCCATTCCAGACGTGGCTTTTATTGATACCTGGTAAACAAGTTACACATGCTAAATAAACGTATTTTTCTCTAAAAAGGAACACCCACGGTGATGACCTAACCCCGCCCCGCCCCGGCTCTGCAGCCCGCTGAACGCCTCTGATGAAACTCTCAGTACAGCACAAGCAGAGAAGATGATGACGCAGTGGCTCAATTCATTATTTTTCATCTGGACTCACTGTCAGATATGCAGGACAGAGTTTGAGCTGACTTTACTCCACACTAATGATGTCCACGCACGAGTGGAGGAGACCAACAACGACTCGAGCAAATGCAGTAAAGCACCTTGTTTCGCCGGAGTTGCACGTAGATTTACCAAAATCAAAGAAGTTCGTGCCAAGGAGAAAAATGTTCTGCTGTTGGACGCAGGTGATCAGTTTCAAGGGACCGTCTGGTTTAACTTTTACAAAGGTGCCGAAGCGGCGCATTTCATGAATAAACTCGGATACGATGCAATGGTAAGAATACTATGTCCACATTAATTATCGGGTTCACGAAAACTTAGGGTAATTGTGTTGTATTTAAATGATTAATTTGCGTTGAACAGATGCTGATTTCTTAGGGGCAGTTCAGGGAATGGAACAAAATAACGCTTGATGCGCTTTTTTAAAGTTAAACTATTTTCACATTGTTAGAACACGCCCTTAAAGAGCAATGTCCTTGTACAAAGGCAACAATTTAAAAAGTTCGCAATTGAGTATGCCGTAAAAGAATTAATCAAAATACAGTATAAACTGTAATATTGTGGAATATTATTACAATTAAAAATGAACATTCTATTCATCAAAGAATCCAGAAAAAAACCCCACCAATTTCACAAAAAATTTTAAGCAGCACTGTTATCAACTGTTATCAACATCGATAATAATAAGAAGAATATATGTTACCTGAGCAGCAAATCTGCATATTAGAAGGATCATGTGACACTGAAAACTGCAGTAATTATGCTGAAAATTCAGCTTTGATCACAGGAATAAATTACATTTTAAAATATATTAAAATAGAAAAGAGTTCTTTTAATTTTTAATAATATATTTTTTAATATTACTGTTTTTACTGTATTTTTGATTAAATAAATGCAGCCTTGATTTTTTCAAAAACATAAAACATTTTGACAGGTACCGTATTTCATATATTTAAATAAAGTGAATACAAGCTATACAGGGCCAAATGCAACAACTTCTAAAAGTGTGTTGTATTCATGCGAAATTAGTTCCAGATGAGGTTTGTTCCCCCATATTCATATAGCTATACTATAAAGACATAAAATAAAACTTTAGTTAGTTGCTCATCACAGTGACTCATGTGGGATCTCTTAGATTCATCCAGGTTTGATGAATACCTCATGAAGCTTGTTTTATTTGCTTATACCCTAGATCATTAGGAGTTTCACACACTTTATGCTCCAAACAGTATTTAATGAATAACTAAGGTTATATGTATACATTTTTGACCTCTTAAAGGATTAGTCCACTTTCAAATTAAAATTTCCTGATAATTTACTCATCCCCATGTCATCCAAGATGTCCATGTCCTTCTTTCTTCAGTCGAAAAGAAATTAAGGTTTCTGATGAAAACATTCCAGGATTATTCTCCTTATAGTGGACTTCAGTTGGCCCCAAATGGTTGAAGGTCAAAATTACAGTTTCAGTGCAGCTTCAAAGGGCTATAAATGATACCAGATGAGGAATAAGGGTCTTGATTGGCTTTTTTTTTTTTTTTTTAGCTTTTTTTTTAGCCTTATTTTTTTTAATATTTTTTTTTAATTAAAATGTATATGCTTTATAAACACAAATGAACACACTTGCCTTGCAAGTGCTTCCACCAGACTGCACTTCCGTATTCTTCAAAAAGCTTACTCTGTATGTCCTACACCTTCCCTATCCTGCGTACGGAACAAACGCCAATTGAAGTCCACTATAAGGAGAATAATCCTGTAATGTTTCCATCAAAAAAAGAAGGACATGGACATCTTGGATGGATCGGGGTGAGTAAATTATCAGGAAATTGTAATTTGAAAGTGGACTAATCCTTTAACACATTACCCTTTGAGGTTGTTTATTAAATTCTACAGTAAGTGTGCAAGTATCCTTTTTTTATCTTATGGTTGATGACATTATTTGACTCATCATCTTACATTGCATAAAACATTGTTTGTGTGTGTGTGATGCTTTAGGCCTTAGGAAATCATGAGTTTGACAATGGAGTGGACGGCCTCGTGAAACCTTTCCTTCAGGAAGTGAACTGCACTGTTCTCAGCGCAAATATTAAAGCCGATCAGACAATTGCTGATCGGATCAGCAGCTACTATTTCCCATATAAAATCTTCAATTTAAGTTCAGAGAAAGTAGGTGTTGTTGGCTACACATTAAAGGAGACCCCTGTTTTGTCTATACCAGGTAAGATACTTTATTACACTCAATTATAGCCAGCCCAGGTTTACACATAATTTTGCAAGTCATACACTTGAAACATTTCAAATTACCGGTGCTTTATGAAGGAGGAACTTGTGTTTCAAAAAAAAAAAAAAAAAAGGCATGTTGACTGTTTGTGAAATGTGTCAATTTGAATGGCTTCACTGTAAAATATTGTGCTGCAAAATGACAGTAATCTACTGGCAGCTGTGGTTGCCAGTAATGCACTGTTAATTTACATTTAAATTTATAGCTTTTTTTTTTTTTTTTACAGTATGTCACCGTAATACTACCATAGAAAAGAACTCATTTCATTTGGGAAACTGATTGCTTTATACAGTTCGAGTTTAAAAACGTACTCGGTTACTAACATAACCTTGGTTCCCTGAGATACGGGAACAAGTACTGCGTCGTTAGACGCGGTGGGGAAAACTCCTTTTCTCCGATTACTGAAGCCTTTTTCAATCACAGCAGTGCATCTGCACTGCCATTGGTTCAAAAAATTTACAGAAATGAACCAATGATGGCACGGCAGAGCCTATGGCGAAGCAGCGTGCCAGAGCCACCAAATTGGGCGGGGCATCTGGCTATACAAGCAGGCGTAGGATCACTGGTTCATATTGACTGAAGCGACGACAGAGTCGTGCAGCGTCATAGCACAGTTAGCTATGCCGTACTCGTTCCCGTATCTTAGGGACCCGAGGTTATGTTAGTAACCGAGTACATTCCCTTTCGATACTTTACTCGAACTGCATCGCTAGAACCTATTCAAACCCACTGTGCTATGGTAGATGTACGACTTACAAGTAATTGTCCAGAATGTCCAGAAGGGGCCCTGTAGATCAACTACAATGAAGCAGGCCATAATCAGAGACCCAGATTTTATCGGGGTCAAGAGAAGGCAAAGAACAGGCTGACTCACAGAGGTTGAGCCCGGCCTCATATAATCGTTCTAGAGCTTCGCACAGCCTCAGAACTAGATAGGGCCGAGGGCTTGCTGTAAGCTAAGCCCAGACATGGGAATTTCAGCGGGTGTGAAATAGTCAGACCCAGCAAGGATTAAATCCAGCCTTAGGGCAGGAATATGGTTCCTGGAGCATTGAGCTCAGAGAGACAGGTAAGCAGAAAGGACCTGAGTCTGCAACGCAGGGACATCCAGGTTGTAAAACCTGACAAAAGTGGACGGCAAGGACCAGCCGGCCATCGCACAAATTTCTGCAATGGACACATCACTGGACCACGCCCGTGGAATGTGCTCTGACCCTGATGGGGCATTGAAGCCCCAAGGAGGAGAATGCAAGAGCTATTGCGTCAACTATCCAACGGGATAGTCTTTGCTTTGTGACCGAAAACCCCTTGGTGCGGCCACCAAAGCATACAAACAGCTGCTCTGACTGCCTAAAGGAGGTGGAGCGGTCAATGTAGATTTTTAATGCCCTGACAGGACAGAGCAGATTTAGCTCCTGGTCCTCCTGTGAGGGAGGGAGCGCAGCGAGAGTGTTTACTTGTGCTCTGAGCAGAGTAGAGAGCATCTTAGGTACATAACCATGCCTAGTTTTCAGGACGACCTTAGAGTCATTAGGCCCGAAATCAAGGCAGGAGGGGCTCACAGGAGCGATTTTAAATCCCAACTCGCTAAACCGATGCCAAAGCTAATAGCAGAGTGGTTCTGAGAGATAGGGTTGAATATCGTCGGATTGCAGTGGTTCAAAGGGGGAGCTTTTAAGCACCTTCAGAACCGTAGACAGTTCCCACGTAGGGACAGAAAAAGGGCGAGGGGGGTTCAACCTCTTAGATCCTTTTAAAAATCGAACAACGAGGTTGTTCCTGCTGACTGATATCCCGTCTATAGGAGCGTGAAAAGCTGCTATGGCGGCCACATAGACCTTAAGAGTGGAGGGGGTGCGACCCTTATCCAACAGCTCTTGAAGGAAGGACAGTATCGAAGATATGTCACATGTGGGTGGATCTTCACCTCAGTTTGTGCAACAAGCGGTGAAGACTGACCATTTGAGAGTGTAGAGGCACCTCATTTCCAGGCAGTTGGTGTGCAGCTTTGTCTCTTCGCTCGACTACGTGCCAAAGGCTGGTCTGCCGTCACACAGGGCTCCACAGCCCAAGATGACCTTCCTTTTGTAGGCGGTTGTCAGCTGCTGTATAGCCAAAACACGTTCTGGCAAGGCTACAGCTCTCATTTGCGTTGAGTTGAAGACAGCCCCCAAAAATGAGATTCGTTGGTTGGGAATCATCAAGCTTTTGGCATAATTGACCCTGAGCCCCAAGCACTCTAAGTGGCTGAGGAGGAAGGATCTGTGGAATATTAGCTCGGCCTCTGACTGGGCTACACAAGCCAGTCGTCAAGGTAATTCAGAATGCGGATTCCGATTTGTCTCAGAGGGGAGAGAGCCGCATCTATGCACTTCGTGAAAGTGCGGGGAGCCAGGGACAACACGAACAGAAGGACCGTGTATTGATATGCCACTTTCTCAAAGGCGAATCTTAAGAAACGCCTGTTATGGGGGCTATCTGGATGTGAAAATAAGCATCCTTCAGATCCAGAGAAAAGAACCAGTCCCCTGGGCATATTTTGAGAGGATCTGTTTCACAGTAATCAGTAATCATTGCTTTATCAGGGCCTGATTCAGATGTCTGAGGTCGAGGATGGGTCTGAGACCACCGTCCTTCTTTGTGACGAGAAAGTAACGGCTTTAGAAGCCTGACTCGCTCTGAGCTGGAGGAACCGCTTCTATGGCTCTTTTTGTCGGCATTGTGTTCACCTCGGAGCGCAGGACATGAGCGTCCTTGTTTTTCATGGAGCTGAGGACCACGCCATTGAATAACGGGGCCCTTTGAGCAAACCGGAGTACATAACCTTGTTTTATTATACTCAATTAAATTTTGACATGATGGGGATGGCCAGCCAGGCTTTGGCCCATGTGGCAAGGGGTTAAATTGGTTCGAGCGATGGGTCGCTGCGAGGGGACCCAACGCTTGTGATATGTTTGTTTTATCTTGTTGCTATAACAGCGATTAGTTGCATGGGCGCGGGAACTTGAGCGGACCCAGTGCTGACAAACACATTGGCCCTCATTTATCAAACGATTGTATGCCAGAAAACTGTGTGTATGCTCGTTTCCACGCAAAATTTGGCATTTATCAATATGACCATGAGCGGTGGCTACAATCAAATCTCACGTCAGGTCTCAGTCCGTGTACGCACATTTTCGAGTCAGCGGGAACTTGCGTGCAGCGTAGTAAATCTGGTGGAGAACTGTTATGAGAACATTTAGTTTATTTTCCTGACCGACAATCACTCACTAACCGATCATTAGCTAACCATTAAACTACACTATTAAAATGTCAAATTAAAATTAAATTAGAATAGATGCGTGTCTTAAAATACCACAGATGTTTTTGTTTTGTTTTGTTTTTTTTTCTTTCCAGGGATTTCACTTTGTATGCGCAAATGGCTGCATCCACAGAACATTAGGATTCACACATCATACACCTGCAACGCTGAGAAAAACAGAATATAGCCTACAAGAAATAAAAAAATAGGATTAGACGAAATATATTTCACTGAAATAATTAACAGATTAACAAAACAAAAGAGAAAAACTGTGCATCAAGTAGGGGTAGTCCAGGCTACGCTCGCATTGTATTCGTTTTCTTTATTTTATTAAAATATTTATCTTTTTAATTTATTAAATCCAATTGATCGCGCGGGCGCTTCACTCACACACGCAGACCCAACATATCAGTTCTAGCGTTGCTAATTTTACATTTTAGCCATTAATCAGCAAACTAAAATGCAGACAAAGTTAACGCTGCTCAGTATAATGGTCCGCTATCCGTCTGTACCATTCGGCGAGCGCAACGCCCAACCAAACACATTTTTGCGCATGTGAAGGATGATGTTTTACGTGGATATTGAAACAAGAGTGAAATAGAAGGCTTAATTTACATAATAAACAGTAGTTCAGCAACTAATAAATGTTACATTCGAATATGGAAAGGTTTGGATTCTTCCCAAATGAGAGAGGTAGGCTACGTGAGCCCAATTCAGTTTTGCTTTAAATAAATTCTTTTCTGCTTTATAATGAATGCCACTATAGCCTAATTTGTGTTTCAATTTATAATATATAGCTACTTATTTTTCATTCTTTTTCTGTTCTGAATAAAATAAATTTAAAGGATTTTCTGTGGAGTGAGGTACTAAAATAACCAAATTTAAATATATAATAATAATGTTTGTAAGTAGGCTTTCGTTTTATTTACCGGTATTTTTATTTAAATTAATTTTATTGTTTGCAATTACGAGGTTGAGGGGTGTTTTTAGAGTAAGATAAATTTCTTTTTCATGTGATTACTTCCTCTTCATGGCCGGGTTACTTTTCTCTGTGTCGTAAACTATAGGGCGAGGCTTCTAAAATTTGGGGCGTGATATTTAAATGGCGCTTGTTTTCAGACGCCACATTTATCAACACCCGTTCATTCGTGTGACGGAATTGGCCGCATACAAAAGTTTAATGAATCACACGTGAGCGTTATCGTAAGCTGATTTTTCCGTTCAGATGTACGCTGGTTTCTACGTTCGTTTGATAAATGAGGGCCATTGTCTCCAGCACCCGGAACTGAACGGGGTGTTAGGTGGCATAAAAATTCATGAAGAAAAGCTCTTTAGAGAAAATAGTTTTATGAGTCTCCATTTAGTCATAAGGGAGAACGTCATACATTAACAAGCTGTTAGCACTGCATTCAGCTGAGTGCTGTGCATGCTGTTGCAGCGTGCATAGAGCTGGGGAATCCTCTTGCTGCCGGAAGGATGAGACCGGCATAGACCGGCGTGAGCTCACCTAGCCCCATTCAATCAGTTTTGTGATTGCATTGTTCTTTTGTCTCAAGTCAGAGATAAAAATAACAGTGGAGAACAAGGGGTTAGAGCCATCTTCAGAGAAGCGGTCTGTGAACGCAGCGAGGCAAGACTCACACTCTCATGGTGAGAGCATCCATCTTCAATGGAGGCGACTTGCGGGGGCGGGGCTGGCAAGTGGAAATTCTGCATTTTACCACAAACACCACTGAAAATGTTATTTTAGAAGAAATATATTCCATGAGTCCCACCGTGATAGTTACTGGGGAGATTGTCATGACATAACACTGTCAGTGCTGCACTCACCTGAACACTGTCAGTGTGGTACTTGCCCTAATAGCATGTGCAGCACCGGGAAATCCCCTACTGCTGGAAGAGTGAGACACGCGGGATATAGACCGGCGACAGCTCGCTTAGTTCTGTTTATTTGGCCCTGTAACCTTTTGTTTCTTATCTCAGCTTGAGAGAAAGAGAACAGTGGAAAACGAGGGAAGGAGCCGGTTTCTAGAAAAAAGTCTGTGAACGCAGATGCACTGCTGTGATTGAAAAAGGCTTCAGTAATCTGAGAAAAGGAGTTTTTCCCACCGCGTCTAGCGACGCAGTATGAGTAAAGTATCGAAAGGGAACTAGTATTTATACAGCGTTAGTACTGTGAACTTATTTCATTTGAGTCAAGTGAAAATGATTTCTTAACTGTAAACACTTAATGTATGATAGTGAAACAATTATAAACATGACTTTAACTCAAATCTTGCCACTTTGTGTGCTATTGTTAGCTTGTCTAAGCTAACAATAGCACACATATATGTGTTAAAGTACTTAGCAAACAGCTTATCACTGCATCAGTAACTACAAAGTTACTGCTGTAAGGACTGAGGACAAACCAGACAAATGAATCTTTCAGATGATTCTTTCAAAACATAATTCCAGAGGCCCAAATCAACATTGCATGCCCCAAGCGACTCCAGTGAGTCTATCAACAACCCCCTGCGAAGTATTTTTATGGCCACACATGCTTTCTGACTGAGGGAAAGGGGCAAACTTTAAGCCATTTGTAGAAACCAAATGGTCAAAAAGACAACACAATTTAAGCCACCAGAAGATAAAGAATCTTTGATCTCCAGATCAAAAGAGACAGAGAGACAATGCAGGCCTGTGAGTGACCTATGAGTGACACTGTTGAAACTTTACAGAAAAACCCACAGAGACTGTTTCTACAACTAAAACCACATTGAATTGTTCCAAGACAATTTAAAAAAGGACTTGTCACACATCTTGCAACTGCTATATAATGTCTACACCTTATACATGTGACCATGTATGCTTAGAAACACTCACAATTCATGTAATTGTATAACTTTTGAATGGTTGATTGAAAGTATGTCTTGTCTGGTATGAACTCAAATTTCTGTTTTCAATTTAGATCATGGCTTGAATGAAATCTGTGTAAAATGTATCATATTCCGTTTAATAGCAATTATGTCTAAACTGTACTCTCTGCCGAGACCAGCAATTCCAGAGGCCCGAGATAACACTTAGTTTATGATCGGGGTGGAGAAAAGCCACCTTTGAAACAAGACTATACCTGATTGGCCAGAACTCCTCAAAGAGGTTGGACCAAACACCTAAGTTAAATAGTCACTTCACTAAGACAATAGAAGACTAAGATGAAGACTAAGACCATAGTAACTAATCCTTGAACAAAGAAGAATATGGCTTAAGACGAAGGACAGACGACAAAGGACAGACAAGCAGCTCATTCAAGCCATCCAATTTCTTACTCACTTTCTTTTCTTTTACTTTATCTTTCTTTTCCGTTGAGAGTCTCATGTTCTAAGTTAAGTTTTGCCGCAAAGTTTAACCAACGACTTTTGCCGCCTCAACTCCAGCCACAACAAGAGACTTCATTTCATTTGCCAGCACGCTCGAACTTGATTGGTTTTTACCTGACATCAATCTGGACCTGAAAAGATCCTGCAACAAATCATCGACTGGGAAAAACCCTTTTCTCCAAGCCAAGGATGCCGACAAGGGAATCCGCATTCACCTCCAGATTCTAAAGCTGAACTGGTGCATTAAATTAATGATTCATGGTTTGTTCAGGTCAGGTCTTATGAAGTGAATATTTTGCTAGAAATGCGGTTGCGGTTGCCAGTAAATTGCTGTTTTTTTACAGTATGTTGCCGTGAATTAATTTACAGTTGACTACTGTTAAATTACGTTTCACTCTGTTTTTTTTTTTTTTTTTTTTTTTTTTCATCTTACACCTTTAACCCTTTTAACCCTCTGGGGTCTGAGGATTTTTGGGGCCCTGGAGAAGTTTTGACATGCCCTGACATTTGTGCTTTTTTCAGTTGTTCATAAACATATTAATGGAAAAGGTGTCATTACACTGTATTCAGCATAAACTAGGATGTAAAAATGATCCTGCCTACTCATTCATATAAAACAATATATTGATTAAAATTTTCTGAGACACTTTTTGTCAAGAAACACAGTATGCATGGAGGCATAAATCTTCATGAATAATGCTGTGATTCACACCTGAGAAGACAAAGACCTGCATAATGACCCCGCATAATGAGCCCTTTCAGTCAGGTAGGCTATGTGAAAAAAGCCTCTGATAAAAGGATCATATCAGCTGTATTAACATAAATATAATGTCCACTCTTGACAAAAAAACATGATTTTTGTGATCTCATGCATGCACGTATTATTGCACATGTGAAGAAAATTTTGTATAGGCCTATATAGTTTAAATTACAGTACCAGTCAAAATATTGGACGCATTACTATTATATTGTTTTTAAAAGAAGTCTCAAGTCTCTAACCAAATAATGGTTTTCTATTTTAATATACTTTAAAATATAATGTATTTCTGTGATTCAAAGCATCTGAACATTCATGTTACCTCTATGGCATTTCAGGCTATTTTATTTGTTATATTATATAGCCTAAATGTTAATGTGCAGTTGACAAACTAATAAAAAATATAATTAAAAAAATTAAAAACATTAAAAAAATCTAATACTCAAGCTTCACATTTTGACCTCTGTTTTACTCTTATAGTGACCGTAATTTGTTAATAGCCTATGCGTCAGGAGTTATGAATATGAAAAACGGAGTCGTTACCTTTGACAAAACAACATCCATCAGGGCTTTTAGCTTAAAAGCATGCGCATTTGGAGAAATATTGATGGATTCTCATATGTTTATGTCAGTTTTCTATACAGAGGAGTAATATTTATTTAGTATTTATTGTCATCACTATGAGCGCTGTGTTTTCAATTCATACTTGCAGCCGGAGGGCGCTCTGTGCACATTTAGTCCACAAATGTCTCGTTAGAAGAACAGGCATACCATGTGACATTCTAGGAACTAACAGAGGCTTCCAGAGATCACTAACCATGGCTATAACATGCAGATAAACACTTTTGAAGATAACAAATACACAATTGCAACGATGTATACATGTATTGCCTCAGAATTAGTGGATAATGAGCTGACACACGGACGTCTGACATGCCTCTCTTTTCATTCAGATTACATAAACCGAGAATAGTTGTTTTCAATTTGACTTACACAATTTAAAACCTGACATTTCAACGTTTATTTAGACATAAGTGTCATTTTTTTGTGATTAGTATTCACTAAGTTACAGTTCATTTTCTGAGAACTATCAGATTGGACTTCGTTCAGAGGGAGACGACTGATCACGCATCATGTTAGTTTTCTTTATTTTGCAAAAAGCACAACATTTTGTTTTTACTCTGAGTGTACACAAATAAAAGAAGATATTTCACAGATTAAAATGGTGTATAACTCTTAATTGTATGTGCAAAATTGATGGAGTATTTTGAGTCTCTTTCATACTGATCAGAAAAAAAGCAAGGTGGTATCGCTGGCGCTACCAGCCAACCTCTGAGGGTTAACCCACAGCAAAATTGTCAGTTTTAAATGAATACTTGTATGTGTCCACACTACAGTGTGTTAGAGTAACACTGAAGCAGTGTTGAAGTTAATGAGATAATTAAGTGATTAATTAAGTGATAATTAAGAATTAGTGATGAACACCTGCTGTTAACAAGAATCACTTAAGGAAAGAAACAACAAGAACAGAAAAAAGACAAGCAGAAACACAAAAACTACAACAGACTTCCAGCCACAGCCTTAGATGAAATCAACTGAAGATAAAAGACATTAAATCTCTCAAGATCTCAGCAGAGGAGGGTTAAACAACAAAACAGCATTACCAGCTTCACTTATTACTAACCAGATTGACTTAATTTCTGTCAGACATCTACAGATGTTCTTATTGAAAATTAACAGAGCTTCAGATGTTGTTTTATTGTTTTGTTTGACGTTACTATGATGAAGGTCAGTGTTTGCTTTAGTTGGGCTCTTGACCCTTGACATTTTAACATTAGTTTTTTTGGGGGGTGGGGGCTACTGTAACCATGTGTATTTAAAACACATTCATTGTGGGCAAAAAAAAAAAAAAAAAGCCAAGAAAAATCAGGTGGTTTTGGTTATGTTCTGATTATAATAATCATCATGTAATGCTTGGTTCACTGAACTTGTCCAGTGTCTAATCCATTATCCAAAATGTTGTTTTTAAATTTTAATTTTATATTGCCAACACTGTGATACTACTGCTTAAGATCATGAATCCAGGCAAGGCATGAACACCGTGACGAGACGACATAACAAACATACATTGAGGAACTCAAACAATAACCTATAAACGCTGACTGAAACAGGGACCAATTTATACAGAGAAAGTCTAATGAGGTAACAAGATAACAGGGGGAGGGGATAATCGTCAAGGCAACAAGGTGACCATGGTAACAAAGAAGGGAGTGAGAGGAAGCACAAGGTGAAGCAAGACATGACAAGACAATACATTTCAACATAAAAGTCCCAAACTCAGACACATAGGTGCTGAGTTCATTACAGAGCCCCCCGCTTAAGGAGCGGATTCCAGACGCTCCAAATATAACAGTCCAGGGGGGTGGTGGAGCGGAGGCAGTCTTGGGGGAGGGATGGAGAGCCAGGCCCATGCAGGGGGACAGGACCTGGACCACGGCATGGCAATGGCGGGCCTGGATCAAGGAGCATTGGCGTGCTTGGACCATGGAGCATTGGTGGGCCTGGACCATAGAGCAGTGGCAGGCTGTAGAGCATTGGTGGATCTGGGCCATGAAACGGGAAAAACTTGACAAGACAGTGGTGGGCCAGGTCCATTGGGCAGTAACAAATCTAGACCATGACTCAGTGGTGGACCTAGTCCATGAAGCAATGACGACTCTAGAATATGGAGCAATGGAGGTTCCAGGCAGTGAAGTAATGGTGGGTCTGGTCCATGGAGCAATGAGGAGCTTGGACAGAGGTGCTGTGGTGGGATAGACCTGGTCCGAGGAGCAGTGGTCGGGGTAGCTCAAGCTGGGTCGATAGGGCAGACGACCTCCAGAGTGGAGCGGATGACCACCATAGCCGATCAGACGTGATTGTTGTCCTCCACACCGGAGCAGAAGACCACCGTAGCAGATCAGATGAAACTGTAGTCCTCCATGGAGGAGCAGAAGACCACCGTAGCAGATCAGATGAAACTGTAGTCCTCCACAGCAAGCAGAAGACCACCATAGCAGATCAGATGAGACTGTAGTCCTCCACGGCGGAGCAGAAGACCACCATAGCAGATCAGACGAGCGTGAAGACCCCCATGGCATATACAGTGGAACAGGCAAAGCTACATCAAGCCAAACTGAAACACAAAACACAGAGAGGTTAGCATTGGCCACAGGGGCCTTGTCAGAACAGGCCAGGGGATCGAGGGCATCCTCCATGGACATGACAGGATCAGCAAATTGTCTTTGGTTTTCAGAAAGTTCATGTACAACCTCAGTGGTCGCATCATTGCAGACATGAAGTTCAGGTACAACTGAGACAGACATGAAACTCAGGGATGACCTCCATAGTCATATCAAGGCTGACAGAGAACTCAGGGATGACCTCTGTGGTTGTAACAGAGCAGACAGGGAACTCAGGGACGACCTCAGTGGTCGTAACAGGGCAGACAGGGAACTCAATGGTTGAAACAGGCTCTAGAGAAGACTCGTAAAATGACGCAGACCTTAAGGCAGGCTTGGAAGCAGACTCTCGGGCTGAAGCAGACTCGTGGACAAAATCAGGCTTTAAAGTAGACTCTTGGGCTGAAGCAGACTTGGAAGCAGACTCGTGGACAAAATCAGGCTTTGAAGCAGACTCTTGGGCTGAAACAGACTTTGAAGCAAACCTTAAAACAGACTCTTGAGCTGATGAGCAGTATGCGGCCCAAACGCTCATAATTGCCATCGCAGTGATGTGGAGTGTAGTTGTCAGTGGGACTACCTCTTGACTTGGGACCACTACAGAGATACCAGCAGCACGCACCGTCATAAGTGATGCATCATCCAAACTTGACACCAGTCTCTTGCACCTAAAAACTGCCTTAACTTCGGTAGCAACGTGTGACACGACTGGGAACCTTGAAGTGACATCCTTGACGGCTGTAGATTCTGGAGTAGTGGTTATCTTGGCTGGAGTCTCTGGCATGGAAACCATCCTGGTCGATGACTCTGGTGTGGCGGGCGTGGCGTGACGAGGCTCTGTCGTGGCAGCCATCCTGTCCAAAGACACAGCCTTCTTGTGAAGGGGCACAGGCTTGGCAGACATGACATTAACAAATCCTGACATGACGTGGACAGGCTCAGGGATAGCGGGTACTGCAGGATTGAGGGCTCCTTATCTGCATATCCAACAGTAAACACATAACCGCTCAATAATAACCGTTTAACCGTGTCAGCTAATGTTCCACTAAAGAGTTGATTTTTCAAGGGTGCATTAAGACTGGCATGATAAAAAGCAGCAAGCGACTTATTTGGAAAGTTTGTTTGGTATGCAAGGTTCAGGAAATCTTGTGTGTGATCCTCTATTGAACGGTTGCCTTGGTGTAACAGGAGGAGACAAGCTCCAGGAGGAAAATCTGCTGCTAGATCCATCTGTAAGGTCGGTTATTCTGTAATGTCTGCAGCGTATAAAGAGTGATGAAGCATCTAAATGCAAACAGTTTAATCCTCACAAAAACAGTCACAATGATACAAACTTGGTTCCAGACTTGACGAAGTAATCTACATACGTGCTGAGTTCATTACAACAAACTGTTTTTAAAATCTTTCATATTATCCGGTTGTCACAATACTGATAGATCTCATGCTGTAAAATCACAGGAATACCATAATCAAAAATAAAAAACAATCTAGATTAGACTCTGATGAGATTAATGAATCTGGCCATTAGATGATGATCTTGACCATTAATAACTGGTTGACCTCATCTGATCACATTTTATTTTGGCTTTTTTCATCACAACAAATGTGTTTTAAAGGCACAGTTACAGCAACCAAAGAAAAACTAATGTTCACTAATGGTCAAGAGCCCAACTAAAGCAAATACTGATCTCCAGCATGGTAACGTCAATTGAAACAATAAAACAACATCTAAACCTCTGTTAGTTCTCAATAAGAAAGTCTGTAGACGTGTGACAGAAATAAAGTCAATCTGGTTAGTAATAAGTGAAGGTGGTAATGTTGTTTGTGGAGTTGTTTAATCAGATCTTGAGAGATTTAATGTCTTCTTTTATCTTGAGTTGATTTCATCTTTTTCTGTTCTTGTTGTTTCTCTTTCCTTCAGTGATTCTCTTTGTTAACAGCAGGTGTTCATCAGTGTCTGAATTCACAGACACGTTTTCATTCACTCTGTCAAGTGGACTATATTAGTGAACTAATGTAGGGAATAGTGAATGAAGGTATAAGGTCTGATTTGGAACACAGTCTCTGAGTGTCAACTTTGAGTGATGTTAATTTATGTTATATTACTTTAGGCTACTTTATCGAAAATGTCAAATATTACCCAGAATGTATTGATTTCTGTGGTATATTACTGTTTTAATGGAAAACAGCATGTTACTGTAGAAATTTGGCCGTTTTTTTTTTTTTTTTTTTTTTACAGTGTAGTTGTCTCTTCGTGTTAAAGGATTAGTTCACTTTCAAATGAATATTAGCCCAAGCTTTACTCACCCTCAAGCCATCCTAGGTGTGTATGACTTTCTTCTTTCTGATGAACACAATCTGAGATATATTAATAAATATCCTGACGCATCTGAGCTTTATAATGGCAGTGAACAGGGGTCACGAGTATGAGCTGAAGTATGAGCTGTGCCTCCATCCACATCCATCCATCATAAATGTGTACTCCACATGGCTCCAGGGGGTTAATAAAGGACTTCTGAAGCGAAGCATTTGTGTAAAAATATATCCATATTTAACAAATTATGAAGCAAAATATCTAGCTTCGGCCAGACTGCTTTCCTTATTCTACTTACGAAGAAAGTGTAAAACTCTCACAGTTCAAAAAGCAACGCTACAGCGGAGGAAGAGATCACGGCAGGAAGGACTTGAAGGACTTAATTTCATCTACCATCCGCTCAGAAATTTCATCACTACGAATTTTTGTCCGAACTTCGCTCTGCCGTGTCCACTCTACAAACGACCCCGTCTTCGCAAGCCTAAAAGCTGGGAGTATGGCAGGGTGACGCAGCGTCTCGTTCCCTATTCAGGGAACTAAGGTTACATACGTAACCGAGACGTTCCCTTTCAAGGGAACTCAAGCTGCGTCAAACGCTTTGGGAACGACAATGCCCACGTCGCCATATGAGCAAGTGACTGTCCGTGTGAAGTCAGAGCGCACATTAAGCCGACAGCACCTGTGCCCCTGGAGTGGAGCCGAGGTCCAGTTCGTAGAACCTCACAAAGGTATGCAGCGAGGACTAGCCTGCCGCATCACAAACTTCTTGAAGAGAAACTCCTGACAATAAAGCTTTGGAAGCAGCCATACTCCTGGTCGAGTGAGCTCAGACAGCCAAAGGTGAAGGCTGACCAGCTGACTCATAAGGAAGTGAGATGGCCTCAACCACCCACTTGCTCATTCTTTGCTAAGATACAGGGTATCCTTTTCTAGGTGACCCAAAACAGAAAAACAACTGATCAGATTTTCTCCACAGGGCAGCTCTGTGGACATAGGCATCTAATGCCCTAACAGGGCACAGCAGATTCAGCTTCTCCTGGTCTGATGTCCAGAAAGGAGGAGGACAGAAGGCCTGCAGAACGATGGGCCTCACAGTATTAGTGAGGACCTTAGGAATATAACCCGGTCTTGGATGCAAGAAGGCTTTAACCATGCCGAGAGACGAGATAGCAAGCATAAAAACAGTTTTAAGTGTAAGAAACTTCTCAGGGACTTCTTCGATAGGCTCGAAGGGCCTTGTAGTACAAAGGCCAAATCCCAAGCTGGTACCCTCGTGCAAACCGCAGGTCTAAGTCTCAAAGTGCCACGAAGGAAACAAGTTATAAGTGGGTGTCTCCGCAAAGATACACCACTCAAAGGAGCGTGGTTAGCAGCTAAGGCTGCCACGTACACCTTTATTGTGGAGGGGGATAGCCCTGTGGAAAATCTTTCCTGCAGGAACTCCAGCACCACGCCAACAGGGCAGTTAACTGGGTACCACTGGTGATTTTCACACCAAGAAGTGAAAAGTTTCCACTTCAAGGTATAGAGTTTCCTCGTGGAGGGAGCTCTGGATTGGAGGATGGTTTCAACAACCTCAGAGAGACCTGAACTCATGAACTGGGCCCCCTCAGAGGCCAAGGCGGGGGTGGAAGATCGACCCACTCGCCTGAGAGAGAAGCTCCTTCCTGACCGGAATCTCCATCGGAGAGCCGTCTAGCAAGGATATCATGTCCGAGAACCATACTTGGGCCGGCCAAAACGGGGCTACTAATAGCAGACGGAGCCCGTCCTGGCGAACTCTCTCCAGAACTCCTGGGAACAGCGCAATTAGGGGAAATACGTACAGACGTAGCCTCGGCCATGGCTGTACCATAGCATCCAGCCCCAGAGGTGCTGGGTTTGTCATGGAGAACCATAATGGGCAGTGAGTCATCTCTTGAGACGCAAACAGATCCACTTCGGCTCTGCCGAAGTTCTCCCATAAGAGCTTCACCACCTCGGGGTGAAGTCTCCATTCCCCAGGCCTCGGCCCCTGCCTCGACAGGATGTCTGCTCCCAAATTGAGGTACCCTGGGATGTAAACTGCCTTGATCGAGAGCAGTTTCCCCTGGGTCCACAGGAGGATCTAATGAGCCAGTTTGTATAACGGACGTGACCTCAAACCCCCCTGATGATTTATGTATGAGACCATCGATGTGTTGATGAGCGAACAAGCACATGATGGTCCCTGAGGTCTGGAAGGAAGTGTTTCAGGGCCTGAAACACCGCCAGCATCTCCAGGTGATTTATGTGCCAGGAGAGATGATGGTCCTGCCATAGACCCCGAGCAGAGCGACCACTCATGATCGCCCCCCAGCCCGTGAGGGATGCATCTGTCCTTAGCGTGACGCGACGACCGAGAGTTCCCAACACAGGTCCCTGGGACAGAAACCAAGGTTGTTTCCATATGACTAGGGCACGAAGGCATCGCCGCGTGACCCTGATCACACGAAAAGGATTCCCCCTCGGTGAGAACCCCTTGGCTTTGAGCCACCACTGCAACGGTCTCATGTTCAGCAGGCGAAAAGGTATCACGCTGGACGCTGCTGCCATCAGACCTAACAGTCTCTGAAACAGTGAGTGACTGGCCTAGCTTTATGTCTGTAACAGCTGAGAGAATCGATGCTATGCGAACAGGCGATAGACAAGCACGCATGACATTCGAATCCCATACCACGCCTAGATAAGTGGTCCTCTGAGCAGGAGAAAGCACACTTTTCTTCGCGTTTAGCCTCAACCCCAACTTCTTCATGTGGGCGAGAACAACATCTCGATGTTGAGCCAGAATCAACCAATCGTCTATGTAGTTTAAAATGCGGATGCCCTGCATGCGCAAGGACGTCAGAGCCGCATCTACACAACAAATGATCACCTTCCAAGTGGTTCCGCCAAAACTGCACTTCCATATTCTTCAAAAAGCTTACACTGTATGTCCTACGCCTTCCCTATTCTACTTACGGAAAAAATGGAACTGGCGCTGTGTTCGTTACATAAGTTGAATAGGAGGCCCCATACGAATCCAGAAAACATTTCTTCATCATCCCAAAAGATTAGGTGGATTTGCTCTTCCTTGTTTCTTATTTTATTACTGGGCGGCCAACATTCGTAGCGTTTTATATTGGAGTAAGTTACATTACAGTCTTGGGTCAATGGGTTCCGGCATGGGTTGAAATGGAATGTGATTCTTGTAGCCGTGTCTCTTTAGATGCTTTGTTATGTTCTTCGATACCTATACAATTTTCCCATTATTCTTCCAACTCTTTAGTACTGCATAGCTTAAAAATTTGGCAACAATTTAGAAAACACTTTGGCTTTCAAGCAATGTCAGGCCTATCGCCTTTATATAAAAAAATCCCTCTTTTTTATCTTCCATCTCAGATAGAGCTTTTGCATTATGGTTTAGAAGGGCATTGTAAATATTAATGACCTCTTTCATGAGAATACTTTTGTAACTTTTTCATATCTATCAGAAAAATTCAATCTTCCAAAAACTCACTTCTTTCGATATCTTCAGACTCGTGAATTCTTAAGAAATACATTTTCCAACTTTCCTCATTAACCTCCTAAACAAGAGATTGATACAATTTTGGACATTAAAGTTTCTAAAGGTGTTGTCGCCAATATTTACAAAACAATTTTTCATTTACTTCATTCTCAGATTCCTTACCTGTGTCTAGAATAAAGCAGAATTGGGAATCAGATGTTAACCACGTTTTTACTGACGAGGAATGGTCTAAGGCCCTTCGTCGTGCACATACCTCCTCTATTTGTGCTCATCACTCACTAATACAGTTTAAGTTGTTACACAGAATTTATTGGTCAAAAGCCAAACTATCTAAAGTAAACCCTGATTTTGATCCCACTTGTGACCGATGTCGACAAGCTCCAGCTACTCTCTATCATACTTTTTGGCTTTGCCCTGCGTTGACCTCTTTTTGGACAAACTTCAAGTAAATTTCTGACGTTTTTATTTTAGATGTTGAGCCGTGCCCCTTAGTGGCACTGTTTGGTCTTAATCCCATAAAGGTGTCCTTATCACTTGTACAGTCAAATGCCCTAGCTTTTTGTTTAATTATTGCTAAAAGGCTTATACTAATGAACTGGAGAAATCCTTCCCCACCCAGTTAATAACTGTTATAGTTATTGGATGCACGACCTATTACAGTTTATTCAAATAGAAAAAAATAGATTTACAATGCTTGACAGAACAGATCAATTTTACATGATTTGGCAACCTTTCCTCTTGTGCTTTAAAAAATAATACATTTTCTATAAGTAACCTTATATGCAGCCCTGCCTCTGCCACTATTTGGTTTTCAGTTGGCAGTGATTGTATAAAAAGGTGCCCCCCCCCCTCCCCTTTTATTTTCTTATTTAGTAATGTTTAATTTTTTTTTTTTTTTTTTTTTTTTTTGTATTGTGTCTATTTTTGCTTCCACACTGTATGTATGTAGTGCATATATATTTTAATTTAGTATTATTTTAATTGTATTGCTTTGTAATATACTAATATGTTTTGGAGCAAGCATTTATAATCCTTTTGCTTTTGCTTTTGCTTTTCTTTTTCTTTATTTTGTTGTAATTGACTCAGAGATTAAGGAATGCATTTGTTTAATCTCATCTGGATCTTTTTGGTCAATATGTTGAGAAACATGTTGTATTGTCCTTTTTTTAGTAACTCTCTGATTGAAAAACACCAATAAAAAGATTTAATCTACAATTGAGGAGGGCCAAATGTTACATTTTAAAGTAAAGATGAATTGCTATTTGCAAAATATTTCACTTTTAAAACAGTGAAACAGGATATTAAAAGAAAAAAGGGTGAATGGAAGCTAGAAGCTAGATATTTTACTTCAAAACTTGTTAAATATGGATATTTTTTTACACAAAGGCATCGTTTCACTTCAGAAGGCCTCTATTAACCCCCTGTGTGGAATATGTTTATGATGGATGGATGTGGATGAATGGAGGCACTTTCTTCAGCTCATACTCATTTGGTAACGCTTACTGTCATTATAAAGCTTGGATGTGTCAGGATGTTTATTAATATTTCTCTGATTGTGTTCAAGAGAAAAAAGAAAGTCATATACACCTAGGATGGCTTGAGGGTGAGTAAAGCTTGGGATAATTTTCATTTGAAAGTGAACTAATCCTTTAAAGGGTCCAGAAAGGTAGTAAAGACATAGTTAAAATAGTCTGTGTGACTACAGTGGTTCAACCTTAATGTTATGAAGCTACGAGAATACTTTTTGTGTGCAAAAACAAAACAAAACTAACAACTTTATTCAACAATTTATTCTCTTCCCTGTCATTCTCCTACGCTGTTTATGTTGTATACACAGTACAGCACTTCCAGGTTTTTAAGTCAGAACACTGACTCAGTATTGGCCGATGCTGTACACGTGAGCAGCACAATGCATGCGTGTGATGCTGACGCAGGAGCCGGCCAATAATGTGTTGGCATTCTGACATAGAACACTGACTCATTATTAATAAATGATTTTTAAGTAATATTAATATTATTATTATTATTATTAACAGTATTAGTAGCAGTCATATTTTTACTATTAACATTTTCCACTAAAGCATTTTTTTTTTAAATTGCCAGCGCCAGAATTTTTGATAATTTTCACAAAATTTCACAGCCCCCAGAATATTTTGTTGTATGAATATCTGAACAAACAATATATCACAAGAAAGAACAGGGCCTCTTCTTTTAAACAACAACAACAAATTTCTTTTATTGTAGCTTCATGCATTCTTTTTTTTTTTTTTTATCAAAACTTGAATGTGGGTAAGTTTCATAAAAAAAAGCAACATTTTGAACAAAAAGCAAAACAGATGGAATAGATAGAGTCCATCAACACCCCCAAAGCTTCACAGTCGGTACCTCTTCATGGGTTCACCAATGCTTACATCACTTGTTTCTGCTTCTTCCTCGGCTGTGTTTTGATCCCAACATTCTGTATTCTTTCAGGAGATGCATAATAACGCCCCATACTGTGCAACAGTGAAAATATGGATTGCCTGAAATTTCCGTCAGTGGCAGGGAAGTGTTGTATCATAAATGATGGAAAATTCCATCAATTGCAGGGAAAGAGTTAATAATATTATTAATATTATTAGGAATATATCATTACTCTAGAGCAGTTAGTTAAAGCAGGCCTACATTAAGTTATGTCAGCCAGCTGTCACATTCAGGCCCATGAAATGTGCAGAATGCAGAGAGTATAATTTCCAAAATCCCTGTAAAACAAATCAACAGACCAGCCTGACTAGGCTGGAAGACCAGCAAAGACTAGCTATGAGTGGTATAAGGCTCAATTTAATTTACGTATTTTTGCATGATACTTAGAAAAATATTTTGGGAAAAGTGCAATAGAGTTTAAATACTACTTGGCCAAGTTTACACTGTGAGAATAATTCCCTTTAACTGAGATGACTGACCTAATGATAATGCAAAGTGTTGACTTCTCACAAATGAAAACTTGAAACATGGATGTCAACAACTTAACCCATTTGGTGGAGCTGTTTTTGGCCAAATTAATATAGTGATCTGAGATGAATTATCTTCCAGAAATTATTAGTAGTGATGCAACGGTTCAGAACATTACCTCGGTTCTGGGGTCATGATTCAGTCGGATTTTGGTACAGCAGGTAGAACAAAGAATCTTGATTAAATTCTTGAAATTAATTGTTTTATAAACACAGTGGCTATAATTCTTATTGTAAATGTACTAATTTGTATAAAATTGCTCTGTGCATATACAGTAAGTTCTCTAACTAAATTTCAAACTGAGAGTACTTTTTCAGTCTAAAGTTTCACATTTCATTAAGTTTTCAGTTACAAATTGAAAATCTTTGAGAGCATCCAAAAGAAAGTGACATCATGATATTAACTATTGTTCAGTTATATTAACTATTGCCACCACTGCCTGGTGGCACATTTAAACACATTGAGGTGGATAGATGGATATATACAGGTTAGGTTACACCCTGCAGTAATACGATGATGTTTTTTTTTTTTTTTTTTTTTTATTTAAATGATTTTACAGGCCCCCATCTCCAGTTTGAGGATGAGGTTACTGCTTTACAGCCTCAAGTGGACAAACTCACTGCTTTGGGTGTTAATAAGATCATTGCCCTTGGACATTCTGGCTTCGAAGTGGACAAAAAGATTGCAAAGAAAGTTCGGGGAGTGGATGTTGTGATTGGAGGGCACACCAATACATTCTTGTACACAGGTATGTATCACACATACATGTATGTGTAATTATTACTAATCCAAGAATGTCAGTTTCCATTCAGTCGGTCACGTTCGACATACGTCGGACAGACCGACAAATAGGAATCTCGCTAGAGAGGCCAATCTGCTTCAAGTGTAACTAAACGAGCCAATGCACATTTGCATGCAATCATATGCAGCAGCTGCTCTCCTTGCAGCGTGGGTATTTAATGAGCAGCAGGTGCGTTGCATCTTCAGCTTTTCGCTATAGAGCCGAACGGTGTATGTCTCTGTTTCTCTGCAAGCAAGTGTCTGTGACGAGTCAGCTCTTCAGGACGAACTTCTCTATCTCAGTGCGGGCATACAGTACAGCAGCGTGGTCAAGTCCTCTCTTTTTTCTCTCTTTTGTGTTTGTGTTTGTTTTTGCCTTTTGAGCAAAAAGCTGTTTTTTTTTCAGCTTGAAAAGGGCTGTTCTCACTGCTGGTGCGGTACGCCTTGAGCGTTAAAAAGCCGTTTTGACGGCCGGTAAGAGTGAGCGCCTTCACAGAGAGGAGTGCACACGACAGGCTGCACACAATTCCTGTCTGTGTTACCATGGCTGTTCCCCTGCGTGCTTCAGCACTTTTAAAAGAGTAAGTCCCTAAAAGAGCTTACACAAGTAGAGCTTGCATCTTTTTAAAGATTACATTCTACTTGTGTGTTTCTGGATGCGGTCGTTACCTGGCACCAAGGGATGGTCACGATCGCTGCATCACGTGTATGGGCTTAAAGCACGCTGAGGCAGCGTTCGTGGATGAGTCATGTACCCATTGTGGGAAGATGACCATCTTGGAGTTGCGATCGAGACTCCAGTTCCTGCAAACCCAGCCAACATTTTTATGTGGGCCCCATGTGGGGTTTTGATGGGTTGTCACTTGGGCCCTGCATGGGCAAGTGGGGCCCATATTATTTTGTCCATCGGCTCCACATGGGCCCCATGTGTGTTAGCCCATATGGGCACATGATGGGTCCATAGTGGGCTCTAAGTGGGGCCCATTTGTGTGTTCATTATAGGGGACCACAAGGGTCACATATGGGTGCTAATAAATGGGTCCAATGTGGGCCACATACAGAACCCTTATGGGGCCCAAATGGGTGAAAACACTGGACCCACAAATGGCCCCTCTATGGGTTTTTTTTCTGGGACCACAGTGGGTAAGAACTGGGCCCCATTTATATTTCTTTTTTATTCCTGTAGGTGAAATTAATGTGCTGATTTGCAAAAGAAACTTTCAAACCCTGCCCAATTGTGTTTTAGTAAACCTGTACCTGACCTAATATAATTTAAATTAATGACAAAATATTTCTACTATGAAGAAAATGACTTCCAACTCTTGTAAATCATCTTTTTATTGATCATAAGAAAAGAAAAGAAAAGAAAAACAGGATAAGAGCATTGAAAATTCTTCAGTCCATCACTCTTAGGTTTAGGTAGACCCATCAGCTTCATATCTAAAGAAAAGTAATGAAAGAAAAGACAGAAAAGGCAATTATTTTAAAATACTATCAAAACATTAACAGGAGCACTCTCGTAAAAAGCATGCATGATTATGATCAAGCCATGCCAGTACTTTATATTTCTGTCCAAATTACTAAACCTACACTTAAAGGTATATCTTCTACTAAAAGGAATATGATTACTAAAGTTCATATGAAGTTAAAGGTGACACTATTCAGTTAAGAAATGTAATTGTGTAATTATAAGTAATTATGTGCTGAATAATATTTATATCTTTGTTGCATGAAAATTATTTTCAAATATATATATCCATTTAGTCAGATTTTGCACAGCAAACATCGATGACGTCACAGAGGAAAAAAACACGAAATGCTTCAAATTGAAAAAATGTAATCAGTTTTTTAGGGTTAGGCTGTTAACCATAATTGTACAAAAACAAAACCAACTCCAAACAACAAAACTTTACAATTCTAAATATAGCCCAGATGTGGCCCACATGGGACCCTCAAATAAACAATAATGGGCAACCTAACTGGGCCCCACAACTTCCAATATCCAATATGGGGCCCACATTCAGCCCATCAAAGTGCCCACTCTGAGCCCATGCCCAGATGACACCCATATAGCCCAGATAAAACCCATGTGGAGCCCACATGGACATGTTGGCTGGGAAGGGGCGGAGTCCCAGTGCCACTGCCTCGTTCCAATCCTCCTCAGAGAGCTGCTGCGGGTAACGGCACTGGTAATCTGAGGATTACAGTGAGTGCGCTTCCTTCAGGGAACCAACCCCCTAAGAACCCTCACTCCTCCTGCACTCCACAGCCAGGAGAAGGTGTGCACCATTTGTATCCTTCGGAGCCCCCCGGCGCAGTTGCCTCCTTCGGGAACGGTAATGGTGCCCAATTCGGATCCAGAGATGATAGCTATGCTTTCCCAGGCCACCAACAGGGTTGGGCTCATGTGGAATTCTCCACCGTGTCCCGAGCCCTCGCGGTTGGTTGATTGGTATCTCGGGGTGGCGCGTGCTGGTTCTCAGCCACCCACCCCAGTTCCTTTCTTCCCGAAGGTGCATGAAGAACTCAACAGTACATGGACGACACCTTTTACTTCCCGAAACCATTCCGGTGGGTCCTCCTCCCTCACCACACTTGATGGCGGTGCGGCGAAGGGTTATACGCACATCCTCCCTCTGGTACAGGCCGTTGCTATGCAACTGTGCCCTAACTCCACCTGGCGGGGGGAGCCGTCTCTCCCTTCCCGGGCCTCTAAGCAGTTGTTGGATCTTATTGGCAGGGCTTACCAGGCCTGCGGGGAAGCCGCTTCCGCCTTACACGCTATGGCGTTGTTGCAGGTGCATCAGGCCAAGGTACTGAAGGGCCTGCACGAGGGTGGTCACGATCCCCAAGTTCTTCGAGAACTTTGTGCCGCGACAGACCTCGCGCTTTGTGCGATGAAGGTTATGGCGCGGTTGGTGGGTCGTGCGATGTCCACTTTGGTGGTCCAGGAACGCCATCTCTGGCTGTGTCTGGCCGACATGAGGGATACCGACAAGGTCAGGTTTCTTAATTCCCCTGTGTCCCAGACTGGCCTTTTCGGCGACGCGGTCGAGAACTTTGCCCAGCAGTTCTCGGCTGTACAGAAGCAGTCCGGGTCCGAAGAGGGCTCGGAGAGTAGTGGGAGGAGAAAAACCTCTCCACTCTCATCCCCCTCTTCTATTGCCAGCGGGCAGCAGCGCGGTTCGCCTCGCAAAGAGAGCCTCCAGAGCCGCGTCCCTGCGTTACACCTCGCTGCCCCACTGCGGGTACACCTACAGTCCCTTTGCTTGTGCGGTCTCTGCGAGCCTGGTTAGCGCTCCCCAGTCCATCTCACTGGCTCATTCAGACCATCAGGCTCGGCTATGCGATTCAGTTCGCCCAGCATCCCCCCAAGTTCAGGGGCGTCCACTTCAATGCAGTGAAAGCTGTTGATGCCCGCGTCTTGCGTGCAGAGATCGCGGTCCTACTGGCGAAGGACACGATAGAGCTGGTCCCTCCAGCCGATATGAGGTCAGGGTTGTACAGTCCCTACTTCATTGTACCCAAGAAAAGCGTTGGGTACAATGAAAAGAACCTGAAGGACGCTCCCTTGACACAGGCCGTTCCTGCGGTTTGCGTTCGAGGATCGAGCATATCAGTCCTACCCTTCGGGCTGGCCCTGTCTCCCCGCGTCTCCACGAAAGTTGTGGAGGGAGCACTTGTTCCCATGAGAGAACAGGATCTTAGTATCCTATCCCCTTTTTCTGTATAGCTGCACTATTGTTCATTACTGTTTTAGGTTTATGTTAGTACGTTTTATAGAAGACAGAGAGGAAAAGCTACCTTATCCAGAAAGTACTGATGATAGTGATGAATAGTGATGCATCAGAAAATAAGGTCATAGTAAAAAATGAAGAAGATAAAAATCAAGGAGAATAGAAACAGTCAGGGCCGTCCTTAGGGCGGTGCAACCGGTACCAGGTATGCACCGCGGTGAAGGGGCTTTCGCTACCTTGCACAGGGCCCTGCCCCATGCCTGTCCTATGCAAGATGTGATCCATACTTCAACCAGAGGTCAGGAAAGATGCCACTGCCTACTGGCCTCACTTCACTGACAATCAGGGATGCTCCAAAAATTATGACTAAACAGGTCAAGATTGAGTTACGTGTGGAAAGTATGGGCTACACTGAAAAAGAAGAGTCTTGTTGCTTTTCACTCATGCTACAATCATTGATTGGGAATTCCAAGAAAGAAACAATGTTAAAGATTGTTTTAATGTTTTTTTCTTTACCACTAAGACATGGTTTCACTATTTTCCAGGCAGTGAAGTTGCATCTGAATTTATGTGAGGTTTTTGACATTTTCACATGTGAGTTCCAAATGAAATATACTAGCTGAAATATATAAATGAAATATTCAGCACAAGCTGAAATGGAATGTTAATAAAACTTTTTAATGTTTTTTTGAAACACTAAGATCTAAATCATTTAAGAGGCAATTTATTAGCAGACGGAGTCAGAACCAAACATGTATTGTGCACAAGCTTTATTAAATAAATCACAAACACATAACTAAACTAACAAACACATAACATACACGCAAGTCACACACATGCGTAGGAAAAAATGAGCAATGATAGAGTTGGGAAAAAGTCAAAAACAATCTGGAAAAGAAACATCAGTTTCCTCAGTAATAAAGCACCTTTGCTGTATTTAACCACAGGTGGTTTACAAATTAATGCAAAATCGCTGTTTAGTGTTCAAATGTACGATACTTGCAAAATGCCTTTAGGCTGAGGAGCATTGGTCTGCAGGCTGAGGAGAAATCCTTGATGATTCGGTCCAGAGTTGTAACCAATATCTTCATCTTCTATCTGCATTGGTTGAAGACATATGATACAACTTGAGCTGTTAATTTGACTCTTAGTGGAGAAAGAGTCCTCCCTCTCCTAGTCAAGTACATGGTTGGGGGCAGGGCAGGCCCAAGCCCAAATGCCCACAGGCAGCCCCTACAGTCACTGTGTTGTCGGAAATGCAAGAGAGAGTGTGAGGAGCATTGCGTGCTGGCTTTAAGCTCTGGGAGAAGTCACACCCCTAAGGGTTAACCTGACCAATGAAATGGGTAGGACCTCCGAGCGACAACATTCCTCCTGTCAGGCCTTTTACGACCGAGCGTGATTAAAATGGCTAAGTTGTTAAAAAGGAATTATTAAAGAGTCTTGTAAAACTGATGTGTTGCACAGGTATTGACATATTGTATACACAAGCACTTAAATCTTCTCGATACAAACCCATAGACACTAAACATGGCATAATTGAAGTTACCTTAAATGTGTCATAAAACATGTGAATACAATACTGAGTACAATACAACAAACAGTAATAACAAACAGTAATACAAAAAACAGTAATGGATACCATTTCCTGGGGATATGCATGTTCATTTATAGAACAGTCTGTCTATAAATTAATGCAGGAAAGTCTGTTTCCTGTGGGAAAGATGCAGGTTTTCTGTGTGTCTCTTTGTCTCTGCTCTTCTCTGCTCTTCCTGCAGAGAAGAGCGATCGCTTCAAAGAGTTAAGAAAAATGAGTCATGGAAACCTCATCTTGCTGTTTAAAGGTGTTGGTGTGACAGCATGTTACAGCAGTGGCCGCAAGCTCTCTACACAGCTCTCAACTGCTGTTTTCACAGCATTAAAACTGCTGCGATTTCCCACAAAAAGGTCTGCGATTTGGATTCAGGTTGTCTGTGTGTGTTGATTGTAGGTGACCAGTGTGAACCTACAATCACACCGCGGCTTACCCTGTGTGCTTCAGCACTAAACAAAGAGCACCATTCTGGTGCACTCTGACAAGAAAATAAAAGGAAAAGACAACATTTGCTTCAGGTTAAGTCAATTCAAGTAAAAAAAAAAAAAGCCTTACACATTCATTGACACTAGGGCTGGGCATTGACATAAATTTCACAAGCTTGCAATTCATTTCAGTTCAATTTGGGACCTATCAGGTATAGTACTTTCCTCAAAGAAAAGTTATATCTCAAACTAATGCTGTAAACTATACAGGGAACCCCAGTTGGTACACCATTATAATATTAAAGGTTAAAATTAACTGATTTAAAGGCTATTTACATTTAAATTACACATTAGAAAGTTTTATAATAACGTTGTAATAATTCATTTTTAATGACCAAAAATATGTTTCTAATCTTTTTTTGATTTATTCAAACATAGGCGTGAATTGCCCTAAAATGGGACACTGCCTTATGTGGGACAACTAAGGTCTAGTGTTTGTAGGTTCCCCATAAATACATTGGGAATGAAACTATGGGTTAGACAACGCTGTGGTCAAGTCAAGTCAAGTCACCTTTATTTATATAGCGCTTTTTACAATGCAGATTGTGTCAAAGCAGCTTTACAGTGATAACTGGTATATAATTTTGGCTGCACAGCAGTTCTTAAAGAAAATGGTGTCAGTGCAGGCAGATGCAAAGCACTGTTGAATATCAAATGTCAAGTGTCCCCAACTAAGCAAGCCAAAGGTGACAGCCTAATAATCCTTTAACGGATTTGAAAATATAAATTGATAATGTGTTATGTGTATGCCAGGTTAAAGAGATGCGTTTTTAGTCTAGATTTAAACTGACAGAGTGTGTCTGCTTCCCGAACAATGCTAGGAAGATTGTTCCAGAGTTTAGGTGCCAAATAGGAGAAGGATCTACTGCCTGCGGTTGATTTTGATATTTTAGGTATTATCAGCTGGCCTGAATTTTGAGATCGCAATAGACGTGAAGGACTATAATGCATTAAGAGCTCGCTCAGGTACTGGGGAGCTAAACCATTTAGTGCTTTGTAAGTAATTAGCAAGATTTTAAAACCTATACGATGTTTAACAGGAAGCCAATGCAGTGTTGACAGAACTGGGCTAATATGGTCATACTTACTAGTTCTAGTAAGAACTCTAGCTGCTGCATTTTGTACAAGCTGTAGTTTATTTATCAAGCGAGCAGAACAACCACCCAGTAGAGCGTTACAGTAATCTAGCCTTGAGGTCATGAACGCATGAACTAACTGTTCTGCATTTTTCATTGAGAGCATATGTTGTAGTTTAGATATATTTTTAAGATGGAAGAATGCGGTTTTACAGATGCTAGAAACATGGCCTTCAAATGAAAGATTGGTATCAAAGAGCACACCCAGGTTCCTAACTGACGACGAAGACTTAACAGAGCAGCCATTAAGTGTTAGACAGTATTCTAGGTTATTACGTGAAGAAGTTTTTGGTTCAAAAATTAGAATCTCTGTTTTTTCTGAATTTAGTAGTAGGAAATTACTGGTCATCCAATTTTTTATATCAGCTATGCATTCCGTTAATTTTGTGAATTGGTAAGTTTCGTCAGGGCGCAAAGAAATATAGAGATGAGTATCATCAGCGTAACAGTGAAAACTAACGCCATGCTTCCTAATGATATCTCCCAAGGGTAGCATGTACAGAGTGAAAAGCAACGGTCCTAGTACTAAGCCTTGCGGTACTCCATATTGAACTTGTGATCGATATGACATCTCTTCGTTTACTACTACAAACTGATAACGGTCAGATAAGTATGATTTGAACCATGACAATGTAATTCCACTAATGCCAACATAATTTTCGAGTCTATTTAAAAGAATGTTGTGATCGATAGTGTCAAATGCAGCACTAAGATCCAGTAACACTAATAGAGAGATACAACCACGATCTGATGATAAGAGCAAATCATTAGTAACTCTAATGAGAGCAGTCTCAGTACTATGGTACGGTCTAAATCCTGACTGGAAATCCTCACAGATACTATTTCTTTCTAAAAAGGAACATAGTTGTGATGATACTGCCTTTTCTAGTATTTTTGACAGAAAAGTGAGATTTGAGATTGGCCTGTAATTGACTAATTCTCTAGGATCAAGTTGTGTTTTTTTTTTTAATAAGAGATTTAATAATAGCCAGCTTAAAACTTTTTGGTACGTATCCTAGTGATAAAGACGAATTAACAATATTAAGAAGAGGATCTATGACCTCTGGAAGCATCTCTTTCAATAGCTTAGTCGGTATAGGGTCTAACATACATGATGTTGATTTTGATGATTTAACAAGTTTAGACAATTCTTCCTCTCGTAAAGCAGTGAATGAATTGAATTTTTCCTCAGGGACACGATATCTGACGCGATACTGTAGTAGACGGTTGCATGGTTATAATTTTCTCTCTAATATTGTCAATCTTGCAAGTAAAGAAGTTCATAAAGTCATTACTGCTGTGCTCTTTGGAAACATCAGAAGTTGAAGCTTTATTTCTTGTTAATTTAGCCACTGTATCAAATAAATACCTAGGGTTGTGTTTATTTTCTTCTAAAAGATTTGAAAAATAGGCAGATCTAGCAGTTTTTAAGGCCTTTCTGTACTCAATCATTCTCTCCATGAAATGTGAAAGACTTCTGGTTTTGTTTTCTTCCAGCTGTGCTCCATTTTTTTTTGGCTGCTCCCTTAAGGGCCCAAGTGTGCTCATTGTACCACGGCGTTGGATTAATTTCCTTAATCTTTTTTAAGCGCAAAGGAGCAACTGAGTCTAATGTGCTGGAAAAGACAGAGGCAATAGTTTCTGTTGCAACATCGAGGTCTTCTAAGCTGTCTGGTATGCTAAGGCGATGAAACTGATCAGGAAGATTTTTTATAAAGCAACCTTTAGTGGTAGAAGTGATGGTTCTACCATATTTATGGCAGGGAGGCAGTTTTGCAGCCTTGACTAAATGTAGTATACACAAGATAATGATCTGAAATGTCATCACTCTGCTGCAGAATTTCAACAGCATCAATATCGATTCCATGTGACAATATTAGATCTAAAGTATGATTATGACAATAAGTGGGTCCTGACACGTGTTGTCTAACTCCAATAGAGTTTAGAATGTCTGTAAATGCCAATCCTAATGCATATTTTTCATTATCTACATGGATATTAAAATCACCAACAACAAGGACTTTATTTGCAGCTAGTACTAACTCCGATATAAAATCAGCAAATTCTTTGATAAAGTCTGTATGGTGTCCTGGTGGCCTGTATACAGTAGCCAGCACAAATGTCAACTTAATGTAACGTAATGTTACATAAAGTGCCATCACTTCGAAGGAATTATATTTGAAAGACTTTTGACTAATACTGTAAATATTACTATAAATTACAGCAACACCTCCCCCTTTGCCTTTCTGACGAGGATTGTGTCGATAATCGTAACCTTGAGGGCTAGACTCATTTAAAGTAATGTAATCATCCGGTTTTAGCCAGGTTTCTGTCAAACACAGCAAATCTAGATTATTGTCTATGATAATATCATTTACAATAAGTGCTTTTGAAGAAAGGGACCTAATATTTAACAACCCAAGCTTTATCATTTGTTTATCAGTATTATCTCTATTTTTTTATTTGTTGAACATCAATTACGTTTTTACCCTTAAATGGGTTTGGAAGTTTTTTGTTTTTACTAATTCAGGGTACAGACACAGTCTCTATGTGATAATATCTAGGTGTAAGTTTCTGTGTGTTGGGAATTATCTGACTATTCTGTGACACGAGGCAGCTAGCAGATGGTCAGTTTAGCCGGTCTGTCTGCTTCCTGACCTGGGCCCCAGTTTGTCATGTTTCAGCTCTAAGACTATGTGCCATATTACTAGAGAGAAGAGCAGCACCATCCCAGGAGGGATGAATACCATCTCTTTTCAACAGGTCAGGTCTGCCCCAAAAACTTTTCCAATTGTCTATGAAACCTATATTATTCTGTGGACACCACTTAGACAGCCAGCCATTGAACGATGATAATCTGCTAACTCTCATTACTCTGACGAACAGGAAGAGGGCCAGAGCAAATTACTTTTTCTGACATTGTACTTGCGAGTTCACACACCTCTTTAATGTTAATTTTAGTGATCTCCGACTGGTGAAGTCGAACATCATTAGTGCCGACGTGAATTATAATTTTAGAGTATTTACAATTAGCATTAGCCAGCACTTTTAAATTTGCTTTAATGTCAGGTGCTCTGGCTCCCGGCAAACATGTGACTATGGTGGCTGGTGTCTCTATTTTCACGTTCCATGTAATAGAATCGCCAATAACTAGGGCACTTTCAACAGGATTCTCAGTGGGTGCGTCACTGAGTGGGGAGAACCTGTTTGATGTTCTTATTGGAACGGAAGAGTGGTGTTTTCCGCGGCTAGGCCACCTTACCGTCACCCAAGTGCCCTGCTGCACGGGCTGAACAATGTACAGCCGGAACCGAACAATGTACAGAGTTCACTAAGCTAGTCGCATCCAAAACAGTATCTGAAGCCCTTGCATTCTTACTATCCTCGATTAAGGTTTGGATGTGTGTCTCTAATTTTAGTTTTTCTCTGTCAGCCTGACTATTTCCCTACATTTATGACATGTAAATCCCTTGTCGCTGACAGAAAAAGCTACACTAAACATGTGACAAGCAGAACACGATACAATACTAGGAGAGGATGACATGTCAGCAGCCAGCAGCCATATCACCCTGTAGCCCAAGACTGGTTGCCCACTGAAGCTAAGCAGGGCTGCGTCTGGTTACTACCTGGATGGGAGACCTCCTGGGAAAAACTAGGTTGCTGCTGGAAGAGGTGTTAGTGAGGCCAGCAGGGGGTGCTCACCCTGTGGTCTGTGTGGGTCCTAACACCCCAGTATAGTGATGGGGACACTATACTGTCAAAAAGCACTGTCCTTCGGATGAGACGTTAAACCAAGGTCCTGACTCTCTGTGGTCATTAAAAATCCCGGGATGTCAAAAGACAAAAGACAGCGAGCGCAGCGCTGAAAAGGGGCGGGGCTGCATAAGGTCTATAGTACTCAGCAAACAGCTTATCCCTGCATCAGCAATCACACAGTTACTGCCTTAAAAAAAAAACAAAAAAAAAAAAAAACATGCAGCATAACATCAGTGTTTATCAGCTCATCATTGACTAAAGATACTGTTCAGCACAATGGTAACCACCAAAATGATAACCAAAATTAAACTAACAGATCTCTCCTATATTATCTTAAAAATACATAAAAACAGTTGTTTAATATTTACTCTCATTATCAGTTGACTTCACATAACTTTTTTCTATTAACTTTCACTAACGTTTCAGTGAAATTAACTTGTTTCATTTAGAAAAGTTTACTTTTACATTTTACAGTATATTACTGTTTTTTACAGTAAACTACTGGCAGCAGGGTTGGCAGTAAATTGCTGTTTTTCTACAGTTTTTTTGTCGTAAAATAAGTATATTACAGTTTTTTCCTTGATTTTATGGAAATCTACTGGCAGCTGTGGCTGCCAGCAAATTGCTGTTTTTTTACAGTATGTTGCCGTAAATGAATTTACAGTTGATTACTGTTAAATTATGTTTCACTCGTTTTTTTTATCTTACACTTTTAACCCTTTTAACCTCACAGCAAAATCTTCAGTTTTAAATGAACATTTGAATTCCACACTACAGTGTGTTAGAGTAACACTGAAGCAGTGTTGATGTTAATGAGATAATTCAGTGATTAATTAAGTTATGATTGAGCATTCGTGATGTAACGATGGTGATCGAGATGGAATGGGTGGTAGATCCAAAAGCAGCTTTATTAAAAGAGAGCGAGGTCAAACAGGCAGGATGTCAAACACCAGCAAACAGAATCAGAAAAGGCAAGGCAAGGAGTAGTCAAAAATACAGGCAATGGTCAGGGCAGGCAGCAAACGAGCAAAAACAAAGAGTGAGTCCAGGGTCAAAAAAACAGATAGGCAAGGCAGAACATGGAAAGACATCTACTAGGAAATAAGCCAACAACAGGGAAAAACACAGGATACAAACGAAAGCCAAAACAATACTCAGCAATGTGTGTCTGAGGGAGTGCAGCTTATAAAGGGTTCCTGATGGGAAAGAGATGTGAGTGTGATCAGTGCCTAGCTGGGGGGTTGTGGGAAATCTAGTCCAGAATGAAGTGACTGCGTGTGTGCAATGAAAAAGTCTTAATGGTGAAATGGAGACCTCTGGTGGGGAGTGGAAGGAAGCAGCAGTGGGCGGAAACGTGACAAGTGATGAACACCTGCTGTTAATCACTGAAGGAAAAGAAACAACAAGAACAGAAAAAAAGACGAGCAGAAACAAAAACCACAACAGACTTCCAGCCACAGACTTAGCTGAAGATAAAAGACATTAAATCTCTCAAGATCTCAGCAGAGGAGGGTTCAACAAAAAAAAGAGTATTATCAGATTCACTTTACTTATTACTAACCAGATTGGCTCTATTTCTGTCAAACATCTACAGATGTTCTTATTGAGAATTAACAGAACTGCAGATGTTGTTTTATTGTTTCTTTTGATGCTACCATGATGGAGATCAGTGTTTGCCTTAGTTAGGCTCTTGACCCTTGGCTTTTTAACATTAGCTTTTCTTGTTCAAAGAGACATCAAGAATCAGCATATGAATCTCAACAACGGTGACGATCAACAAAAAAGATAAAAGATTAACTCTGAACATCATAAAACACGCCACTAAAAGTCAACACAAAAACAGTAAAGAAAATAACCAGGCAATTTAGTGACATAATTTATTCATGCCGCAATGCATGCTGGGAGTCATGGACATTTTTTGTACTATGCTGGTACCCAGCATGCATTGCAGCATGAAACTTTTGATTGTCACCATTGTTCAGATTCATATGCCAATGGCCCCTGATTGGCCATTGCATTAAAAAAAGTCAACAGGTATTTTGTGATTGGCTACATTGCTAAATGCTGCAAAAACACATTGCAAATAGAAACCTTTGACGTCCTCCAGTTTGCAAACACAGATACACACTGGATCATTTGCCAAATCTGTTTTGCCAACATGCTAATTTTATGGATAAAACTGATGCTAGACTAGCAGTTATGGGCAGCCTTTCCCTCTAAAACAATCAGATGTAGCAGCAGGCAGTGGTTTGGGTGAGAAAATTCCATGCTAGTATCAAGCCTGTGTCCAGGGGACTTCTCTACTATATAGTGTGTGAAAAACAGTAGACAAAAAGTCCCCGGATGACCTACTACTTCCGGCGAGTTTCTGAAGTGCGCATTCGATGGACACTTTACTATCCCATGAGGCTACAGGAGAGAATTTGAAAAAAAAAAAAATTTTTTTTTTTTTTTTAAAAAATCGAGAAAAAAAAAAAAAAAATCCCACAGACTTGCATTAAAGTAGAGACCCGAGCCATATCGACAATATAATAGAGACTTGGAGGCTGTTGTTATTGTTAGTGAGAATACTAATTTTTCATGTGGTTAACACATGAAATTTAATAAATCTTCACATTTCAATCTATAAACCATATTGCTGTATGGGTGGTATGGGTAAGCATGGGTGGACTTATTTTATAGGAATATTAGTTAGTATTGCTATTGATTGTTACCTACAACTACAGACATGCTAATTATTCTGTGTCGTGAAAGTTGGTATCACTTCATTTTGCAGTGTCCTTGTTACACCTTACATGTATTTAGTAATAACAGTAAATTATACACAATTAAACAACTAACCCTAAACCAAATCATAACCATATAAGTACATATACTGTACTTGATTTATATATTTACTCATCCATTTTGTGTGATCATCTCTGTAGGAGATCCACCATCCACAGAGGTTCCCGCAGGACCATACCCATTGATGGTTGAATCTGAGGATGGGCGTCGGGTTCCTGTGGTCCAGGCCTATGCCTTTGGAAAATATCTGGGATTCCTAAAAGTGATTTTTGATTCAAATGGAAATGTGGTGAATTCTTCAGGCAACCCAATTCTTCTGAATAGCTCAGTAACACCAGGTAAGGAAACTCTAAACATGGAAACTAGCTAGGGTATTTAAAGCACCTGGTCAATAGAGCATATAGGACAGTAGGCTTCCAGAAGTAGAAAAAACTATCTTCTCAGTAGAGACAGCTTTTTAGCAATGATCCTTTCAAGACATTAAACTTGTTTGTTCTACCATGAAGAATATTTGTGCTCAATGACTGAATTCCGAGCTAAGGATTTGCTGTTACCAGGAAAATCTAACTTGAGTTGAGTAACAGCCTCCCACACCCATGAAGCTTTGCCGACGATGTAATTGAGTCTGTCTTTACCCATAGAGATATCATTTCATACTTACTGACTACAAGTCAAGTCAAACATATGGTTTTATATTTCGAAATTCATTAAGTCATTTGCAGTGCTTCATAGGAAGAGAACTTCATGCCCCCATAAAAGAAAGATCTTGTTTTTCTGGATTTTCATCCAGCTTGTTAGGAAAGAGCTCCATGAAATGAACTGATGAATAAAGTACCATAATAGGCATGTCCAGTCCTGCTCTTGGAGGGCCGCTCTCCTTCAGAGTTTAGCTCCAACCCGAATTAAACACACCTAAACCAGCTAAGGTCTTCGGGATTACTAGAAACTTCCAGAGTGGGTTGGACGTTAGTCATCCAGGAGCAGGACTCATTTGCCTCAAAAACATTTTTTGTTATGCTGGTTGAAAGTCTCTTCACATCCCAATAGCAATAACTAAGTTAAGTTGTCTAAATGTATTTATATCGTCTGTGAAAGGCGTAGGGCCATAAAATGTTCGTTCAATCATATCCCTCGGTCCAAGGGATACGATAGGATGTCCTACCTGCCAGTCAACGTATGTTTTTACATACTCTCATGCAGGGCTGGCCCAAGCTTTTATGGGGCCCTAAGCAGAATTTTATTTGGTGGCCCCTCGGTTAAAATAACTTAAGATAAACAGTATCTTCTTATATAAAAAATAAATGTAAATGTACAAAATGGACAATATTAAAGTAAATACTTTACTAGTTCAGATAGACCTGTAGGAAGATAACAATAAATGTATTAACATATAAGGAAAAGTTCACCCAAAAATGAAAATTCCTGAATGAATTTCTTTCTTCTGCTGAACACAAAATAAGATATTTTGAAGAATGTGGGTTGCTGGTGACCAACTCTTTGGTTACCCACATTCTTCAAAATTTCTTATTTTGTGTTCAGCAGAAGAAAGAAATTAATACAGGTTTGGAACTATATGAGAGTGAGTAAATAATGACAGTTTTCATTTTTGGGTGAACTATCTCTTTAGGGTAAGGTGACCAGATTTCTGAAATGGAAACCGGGGACATTTCCTATTTGAGTGGCCAAAATATCATAAAAATCTCATTTGTTATTATATATTAATTGAAAAACAGTGACAATACGTTTTTGAATGTTTTTGTTTTTTAATTGCTGTGGGTTCCTTATATTATTACATAAATAATTATTATGATTTAGTTTTATTATTAGGATTTTTGGTCTGGTTTTAATAGCCTACAATTCACCAAAAAACTATTACACTATTAATAGTAACTATTGCAAAAGCAGTTCAAAACAATATGTTATAACAGAAGTATGACTTTACAAAAGCACATTGCATTACAAAAATAAAACATAAGATAAGAGATAAGATCAATAAAATGGCATTTAACAAATATTTTTTAATATTCATTATTGAATTTAATATTTTCATTTTCACAAGCTGTTTATACTGTATACAGAAATTTTGAATACAACTTTTTAGTGTTTAAGTTAAAAACAAATTAAAAGTTAAAACTTTTAAGTTTAAGTTATTATTATTATTTTTAACTATTATTTTACATTTTAGGCACAAAGTAAGTTGCAAGTGTATTATTTATTTTATTATTTTATTTATTTATTGATGTGTTATGACTGTGTAACTTCTGTGGACGTTTAAATTTGTGTAAAACAATCCCACACCCTGCTGAGGCCCTGTTATAAAACACATACAAACAGTATTACTTTAGTTTAACATGAGTAGTTAGTATGATACTACCTTGAGGCCTATAACAATGTTTATTTTGATTTTTGACGACAATGGCGCTCTGGGGTGCGTTTCCCAAAAGCATCGTTAGCCAACTAACATCGCAAGTTCCGTCGTTACTCACACAGTTCAACGATTTGGTGTTTCCCGAAACCATAGTTCAAACGAACATTCGCAAACTGCATCACAAACTGGTGTGGTTGGAGCGACAGCTCTCGAGCTGTGGTTAGAAGCATAGTTTCTTGTTTTTATGACATGTGGACTTAATAAATCCTTATCTTGAGCAAAATAAGCAAGCTGACATTAAGTACAATGTATATCTTTTATTTCGAATATATACAAATGTCATTTATATATTTTAGTTTGTCAAGAGATTTAAAGCACCGTTTTTGGAGAGTGCGCATGTGCGTACGTGCTCTAGTACGTAAGAACAAGCATTTGATTTAATCTGGAAATAAAGCAAAATAACTGAGGAAAATGAGAATTAGTCCTCTAATGCCATGTCCGTTATTTATAGCAAAAAATCTAGCATTAATTCGATCTCAAACGGATTCATTTAAAGAAGTTATTTCTCACCACCTGCATGACGTCATTCACCAACGTGGATGAACGACAGGTTTGCTACAATACGGTTTCAGGAAACAGTCGTGACTAGCTAGCATCGTACTATGGTAGTTCAGCAGCGAGTTACATCGTTGTTTGGGAAACGCGTCCCTGCTCTGGTCCAGGTTACGTTCTTCATGAACAGTGGGTTTTTACTGCTGGTTTTTGGAAATCTAAGCTATTCTTGCAGCTCGCCATTATAAATAAATGATTTGGACGATGACTGGTTATCTTTTATATGTAAATGACATTAAGTAGGTGTCGTTTACAACACTGAGAACTGAAACCATCAAGATCATTTGCAATTTATCGAAATAAAAAAAAAAGAGAGGTGTACGCTCGTTTTCTGTGTTTCTGTGCGTACGCTCGTTCATTCTATGAATAACGGATGCACATCTGAGAAATGATCGTAAGATAAAATTTAGGATGGTTTCTACGCAACATTTTATAAATGATGCCCCCTGTTCGCAACTTTTAGCAGACATCATGCGTAATCAACGCGTTTCATACAATGCAGAGTACAGACAGATGCCAGTCATGAGCACTGTATATCATTTCAAACTTACTGACTACACGTCAGTGGTTTTATATTTCGAAATTCATTATGTCATTTGCAGTGCTTCATTGGAAGAGAACTTCATGCCCTCATAAAAGAAAGATCTTGGTTTTCATCCAGCTTGTTAGGAAAGAGCTCCATGAACTGAACTGAGGGTGTAATAAAGTACTGTAATAAGCATGTCCAGTCCTGCTCTTGGAGGGCCACTCTCCTTCAGAGTTTAGCTCCAACCCGAATTAAACACACCTGAACCAGCTAAGGTCTCCAGGATTACTAGAAAAACTTCCAGAGTGGTGTGTTGGAACGGGTTGGACATTAGCCAACCAGGAGCAGGACTGGACACCCCTGTACTATACTGTACCTGATGTGATGTGATGCATTCCTATTGTGGATTGCTCTTTTGATATGCCAGTTTCAACCTGTCAACCTGTGCTCTGACTTTGTCTAGATCCAGATATTCAGGCTGAAGTGGACAACTGGAAGAAGAATCTGGCCAATTACACTAATCAGATTGTAGGGCAGACTCTTGTCTATCTCCCTTTTGAGGAATGTCGATTTCGTGAATGTAATTTGGGAAATTTAATCTGTGATGCCATGGTGAGTGAATAGGTCTATGATTTTAAAGATAAATTTGCTGTTAAAAGTTTGGTGCAATTTTTTGATAGCATCATTTTGCATATTGTTCTTCATAAGGACTACTCTAGATGGGACAAACACTACATTTACAAAAATGATGAACAAAAAATCCATGCCTACAAATGTATTCAGTGATAAGGCAGATGTTAATCTTATGGGCCCCATTTACACATGGTAGTAACATTTGTTTCAAGTGATCTAAGCTAAATCTAGGTGTAAAAGGTCCAAAACGTTTTGTGATAACCCAAACCACATCAGGAAGCATGTACAGCACATTTGTAGTAGACACACACACACACACACACACATTGATAAACAATATTTGTACCTGAAAAGGTTAAATCAAAAATGTAAAGCTCTTAAAACCAAATTGCCCAGCTCTAAAACCACAAACCCACTTACAGCAGCTTCAAAAGTAAATACTGAAACTAAGAAAAAAATGAGACAAAGAGCAACATTTGAACCAGTGGGAAAGTGAAAAAAAAGAAAATTCAAAGTAAATGGTAAATTAAATAATTATTATTATTTCAGGTCCATAATAATATTAAATATGCAGATGCAATCCAGTGGAACCATGTCAGCTCTTGTATTCTGAACAGTGGAGCCATTCGATCACCTATTGATGAACGAAACAGAAATGGTACCGTTATTTAAAATCTTCAAGGCAGGGTAGGTGATTTGCCTAAAAACATTTTTTGTTATGCTGGTGGAAAGTCTCTTCACATCCCGATAGCAATAACTAAGTGGTCTAAATGTTGTATTTATATCGTCTGTGGAAGGCGTAGGACCATAAAATGTCCTTGAAGGGAGGGTGGGATCTTATGCTTTCAAAGCAAGCTCGCTATTGCTAGCCTCTCCGAAAATGACCTACTCTACCTTTTAGCACAACTCCAGTGCATATTAGAAATAATATTGAAACAGTCCTAATGCATGTTTCTATTGAAGGTTCTATCACAATGGAGGACCTGATCGCTGTGTTGCCATTTGAAAGTACATTTGACCTGGTCCAAATGAATGGATCTACTCTGCGAGAAGCCTTTGAGCACTCAGTCCGAAGATACGGAGGAAACCATGGAGAATTCCTACAGGTGTCAGGTATGCTTATTGTACATTGTGAACTTCTTGTAAACTGTTTAAAATAATAATTCCCTTCAATTTGAGTATTGGAATACCATTGTCAAGTGTTGTCAAGATCTCAAAATTACATAAAAACATCATAAATCTTCTGGTCCATATGACTTGCGCGTTAATTCAGCTGAAGCAATGTAACTGCTTATAATTCATCTGCAGGTTTTCAGCTGGTGTATGATTTATCAAAACCACCTGGAAATCGTGTTAAAAGTGTGAATGTGCTCTGCACTGAGTGTCGAGTGCCCCGTTATGAACCACTCAACCCCAAGAAGGTGTATAAAGTGGTGCTGCCCTCTTACCTAGTGGATGGAGGAGATGGATACTCTATGATCAAAGACCAGAAACTCAAACATGACAGTGGTAAGTCATTATATATGCACATTTAACTGCACATTTAATCAAATACTTAGCATTACAATATACTACTGCATGTACTGTATTCCACAGGCAACCTGGATATAGAAGTTGTTGCCAGCTACATCTCAGAGAGAAAGAGAGTTCATCCAGTTTTGGAAGGACGTATTCAATTTTCCAGCTCTTGCATTGGACATCGAGGATACATGCCCACCATTCTGCTGGTGTGGGCTCTCTGGATCATGATTGTTTAGCTAGTGAGATTATTTTTAATGTACTTGTGTAACAACATGTAGCCATTTGTGTGTAATTGTACAGTCAGAGGAAAAAAGAAACCTTTAACCCAAAGATTAGTTACCGTCATAGAAGTAAACAACTCAGTTTAACTGACAATTAACACTGCAACCTAGTAAGGATAAAATAAAGTCATTTATCTTGTTACACAAGTTCTTTTTAGAGCAATACAGAGATCTTCTATACAGGTATTTTCTACACCTCTTTACAGATAAAAGTCATAGAATTTATAAGAGGGTATACAATGAAAAACCTCACAAAGAAATGCCCAGGTCAATTTTCACCCCAGAATCTTTTTTTTTTTTTTGCTTAAAAAATAGCTATTTTAGGTCCATTAATATATTTTTGTGATATTTTCATGACGATTCAGCACATTTAACCCCATATTCTCATTATTACAATGTGAAAATAAATCTAAGGGAAATAAATCTAAGGGAGTTGGGCTTAATTGTTAAAAAAAGAAAGAAAGATATATTGATGGTCCTAAAAACACTACAATTTCTTCCTTCAAAATATTATTTCATATTTTTTCTCAATTATGACCTGTACATCTTTTCGTGAGATTATTCTCAGGTAGAGTTATTTATTTTGTCATGTTTCTTGATGACGATTACAATTAATTAGCACAACTTGTGACGATTATAGATAGTGGTTTGTCTGGCATGAAATCACCACCTTCTTGAGTTGCTATTCACATTCCGATAAAGCATTTGTTTAAACCACAGTAGAGCACAAACTTTTAAAACAATTTCATTCATTCTAAAACATATGACTAGAGACGAAAGTGCTAGATATATTACATTTTTATTTAATGACAGAAAAGCTAGAACATTTACAAAAAAAAACGTTTTATTCTTATTTTTATTCTGCAGACAGTTATTCTTAACTGTATGACACTATATGAAATATAGTCTCAGTTATGTTTTTAATTTTTTTTTACTGTATTTTTTCTGTCTTTTATAATGTCTTAGGGGGACAATCTAGAATGTAAAAATGGTTTAAAATGGTCTGATGGATGTTCTCATACTGATAATGACATTATGTGGGTTGAATGAAGTGGAATTTTACTTGATCCAAACTCCTGATGTTGTATTGCTGTTACAATTTAAACAAAAGTGGAAAAATAAGACAGGGATCCAATGATTCAATGAAATAATCATGGCATACAAGTCAATAAATAATTGTATTTTAGTGCAATAAAATGCTTTAAAATGTTGATGTTGAGACTCTGATAATGTTTCACATCCTCCTAGTGGAGACGGAGAGACCTGCCTTCTGATTCTACAAAAGACAAAGACAGCAGAAACGCCATTAATAAACATCATTTGTCAGAGCGTGACTATGGTACAGAAGAGCGTTACCTTACTAAGCTCTGGGAATAGCTCCTGGACAGCGATGTCAAGCAACACATACGTCATCTATTTGTAAACGAGAGGTGGTGACCAATGAAAGAGAAACAATAGAATTAGCAGAAAGTAGGAGCATTTGAGGAAATGACATCAGTACGTTAGATAAACATTTGGCAGTGTGTACCTGTTTGTTTAGCAGTGGCTGCTGAATGGCATTGAAAAGCATCTTGATGCCCTCATACTTCGCTTCCTCGCCAATACATTTCCCAATTAGATCTAAGAAACACCACACATCAGTTAGGGATGTTCATCTATCATTTTATCAACATGATAAAACTTTCTCCCCCCTTTTAAATGTTGACTATCCTAAATAAATTATATGGTTAGTTGCATTTTATTATTTGTATTTATCACTGATACAAAAACACTTTAAATGACAACACAACCATAAACATGCTGCATCTCGACATGGAGGTCCAGCTTAAAGGGGGCCTATTATGCCCTGTTTCAAAGTTTTTATTTTGTTTTTGGGCTCTACTAGAATAGGTTTTCATTCTTGAATGTTCAAAAAACACATTTTTAATATAATTGACATTGTTGCAGCACCTTTCTTCTCCTCTCCTTGTCTGTCAGTAACGCACTACTGTGGGTTTCATAAAAGCCTCGTTAACTATTGTCGCAAGCTCCATTGTTACCAACACAGTTGAATGATTTGGCATTTCCTGAAACCATTCCAATGAATATTCGCAAACAGCATCGCAAACTTACATGGATGGAACTACAGCTCTCGAGCTGTGCTTAGAAGCATAAATGATATGTGGTCTTAAATAGATCATGGTCTTTCAGTACATTCTATATCTTTCATTTTATTTAAATATATATACATTTAAATGTGCATAAAAAGGCTCCAGAATATGACGTATGAGGGAAACTGAAATGAATCAAACATCAAATAAAGCAAAATGACATGGAACAAAAACAGTAGTCATTAGGTGGCATGACCATTACAGCAGCATCTCAGAGATCTCGAAAAGATTAATTAGCAGATGTTATTACTCCACCTGCACATGACGTCATTAACGACAGTTCTATATTGTTGAACCAATGTGGTTCAAACATCAGAGGTGCGACCATGTTACTACAGTTTTGGGAAAAAGTCGTGACTAGTTGGTTAGTTTCTCCAACGATGCATCGTGCTATGGTAGTTAATAAGTTACACTGTTGTACAGGAAATACACCCCTGTTTAGTTCCTGTCTCTATGAAGCCCATCCTTCTGAAAAGCGCTCTTACTGGTCAGTGTGTTGCGATTGGTCAACTGCTTTGAGCGTGTTTCGGAAAGGTCACGCCCCTTACCATAACCGCGACTTTCAGCTCACTACTTACTAACTCAACCAGGCCATGCCCCTTTAGTTTACATATGCCTTGGGCAGGAAAACTCAAGACGACAATGGCGGCGTTTCAGGGAAATCAGAAACAGTGCGCACTGATATATAAAATAACTCCCTTTGAAATGAATTTGTTCTTTGAAACTTTACAGACCTTTTCTACTTTAAAACACGGCATGTCACAAACAATCGATAACTGCAGCTGTTATGAGGTACCTGGTAGGTAGTTCATCATCTCCTCAAAGGTCTTCTTGGCTCGTCTCTGTTTGTCCTCAGGAGAGCGTTCCTCTGTGTTCTCACAGAAAACAGCATCTGCAGAGGTGCAGTATTGATAATCTGATCACTTGAAGTACACAAATCTACCCATGAACAACAGTACAGCACAATAACTAACTGGTTCTGGAGGTAAACTGACGCAATCTTTTATCAATTGTAGAATTAGTTTGCTTACTATAAAAGCCTGAAGTTATTTAAAGCCTCATGGCCTACGTGACTGTGAATACAAGGGTCAAATGTATCTGAGAAGTTAGCTTGGCCACTAAGTTTATTTTGCTGGTATTTTTCCACTAGACAGCGGGTGGCTGTGGAATGAATAAGACCATCATTAAAGGTGTCACGTGAAGGCTTCTTGTCTCTGGGGAATGTTGATTGTCCATGTTATAATATTTCGTTTGCCTAATAGAAAGGGTTGACTATCAATTGGCAGAATTCCTCAATAGTCAAAAGATATAGATTAGTAGTCGGTCACCCTTACAAAAAGAACAACATAGCCAATTAATGAAATGACTGTGGGGAAAATGTTGGGGAGTATTTGGGAGATACCAGGACGAGAAAGGGAGAACAGCACCTGCAAATGAGATCACTGGTTAAAACTGTATAAAAGCATCTGGCATCTCACTTTGTTGCTTGACAATAAAGTTAACTCTTCTGGGACCTGGAGATTTGACTCTGAGAGTTTTCTTTGAGACCAGAACTGAAAGGACATCAAATTTGCCACAACAACACCAACACTCCACATTCCCAGATCCTAATAAAACACAACTGATTAAACTCATCAGCTGTTTGTAGAGACTGTACTGCATTCCACTTCAAATTTTTTATGCTCTTCCCTCACTAACTTGTGGAATGTATGTGATTGCTTATGTTGTGCAATTGCCCATTACTGGCAGAATGCAGTGCAATGGGTTTTAAATGGAACACCCTAAATTTAAAGTCTGAATCCACTATGGAGCTGATTTATTATTTACATTTTTTTTTCTTATGATTTTGTTTTATGCACCTTACAAGCCTATCGGTAAGCTTGAGTTGTTGGAGAAAACTTTCACAAACTAAACACTATCAATACATTGAAGTAAAACATTAACAAGTATTCTGCGGCTGTGTGGGGTAGGTTAAGCACAATCTGCTGTGATGTCACAGTCGAATGGCATTTTGGGATATGGAGCTGCCTGAAGCATTTATCCCTTATATTATGTTGTGGGTCAATTTGACCCCTTTTGATTTCTGATTTGTGGGAATTACTGGTTAACCTATGATGTTTTTCTTAAAAAAAATTTAGTCCCACTTTATATCAAAGGGGACCTATTATGCTACTACTAAAATTTACTTTACATGGTGTTTGAACTTAAATGTGTGTTGGCAGTGTGTGTACACAACCACCCTATAATGATAAAAATCCACCCACTCCTTCTTTTTAATCCCCATAAAAAATAAGCAGTGTCTCAGAACAAGCCATTTGCAGATTCTGTACAAACAGTTGCAAACAGTCCGCCATTGTCTCGACACCGGAGCAGCTGTAGCGACAAGAATGTCTTGTAAACAATTGTGGTTTTTTGTTGTTGGATGTAAGGGTGAACATAACAGTCTTAACTCAGTCATTTACTCCCGACATCTGAGCCGCTGAAGACACAGTGGATAAGTTTAATTTTTGAAGGGAATGGGCCAGAGATCTAATATACACATGTGATTTCTGTCCCTGCTGTTTACTTTCACAGACATAACCGACTGTGTTTATGTGGACACTGTGTGCTTTGACATAACCTAGTGTGTATTTGGTTTACGCGCAATAAAACATGAAAAACCCCAAAATGTTACTGCAGACATTCTTTACAACTTAAAAGTAATTACTCTGCTCAGTTATACAATAAGTTAAACAAATAAGCAAAAGTCAACCTGCCATACCACAGGGAGATGCCTAAGGACTGCACATAGCTACTATACAGATCCATTCCGAATTATTAAACGCACCAAAATACAAATAAAAAAATAAAAACATTCTGAATGTGTGGAAACTCAGCGATCTGAAGCCGGGTTGAAGTCATCAGTGAAAAGTTCCTCTGTCAAAGAACTGTTTATACAGTCTATGGTCAGAACAAGTAATCGTGTCTATGTTTGGAGTGTCTGATAGACATTTGTACATAAACACCACTGATCCTCACAAACTTCTCCAAAATACACTTCTTCAGCAAGCATCCATTATAAAACACTCACAGTACGTTAATTTTGACAACTACGCAAATATTGAAATACATATAAATACTATGCATTAAAGGGGCGGTATGTAGGATTGACAGCTAGTGGTCGAAATAGGTACTGCAGTCCTAATTCAAAATATTGGGGATCGTTGTTTCCCCGCCCCCTCCTCCTCAGACTCAACACTCACACGGGTTGCCAGCTTGAGGACACGCAACAGGAGCGAGCGCGATTGACAATGAAAGCCGAGAAGACTTGCACACTGTAAATTGATGAGCTGATTTATCCGCATTTTAATATTCTCTTGTTCATAGAGATTTTTAGATGGATGCCGAGGCTTTTTAAGTCAGGTAGAATCTGCAAACTCTGACCCAGATTGTTCGTTGGCTTCCATGGCTGCAAAATGCTTTGTTTTCCACCAACTGGCAACCTGGGGTGTCGGAAAATTATTAGGTGAACTGGCAACGTGCGGTATCGCACATCCCAAAACAAAAACATACATTCTGACACGGAACGCACATTTCAAAGTAAAATAACTGGCTTTAGCATTGTTTTCTAATAACTGGCTGTAGCATTGTTTTTCAGAGAAACAAGTATGTGAACAAGTATGTGAACACTGGCTGAGAGTTTGTGTTCACGAATGTTATGTTCACGAAGCGCTTGGATGTTTTGGGACACTGTTCTGAACATGAACACAATAAGTACATTGTTCTTGCTTTACAAAAGTACACAGTAGTTAAAGTCACCTAATATAAAGCGTGACCACATTTTCTTTAAATTCTCCTCATTTAGGGTCATGAACATGCATGCAAAGTGCAAATATTTTTTAATGTAATTTGCTATGTCAGTATCTCACTTACCCTCTGAGGGAATTTACATAAATGCATTTGGCAGACGCTTTTATCCATTGAAACTTTTCATAATTTTATGTCTTAAAGTCTAACAAATTTCCAAAAGTGGTGATGCTAATTTCCCCCGGGAGGAAGTGCTAAGGGAAGTCAGAAAATGTATGTTGAAAGTTAAGTGGAACGCTGTCCTGAAATGCATGGGTCAGATAAGGTACTGATGGTATCTTCAGGAACTAACTAACACCATTCTGTCTGTCTGTTTGGGTAGAAGTTCTAGTTTAATGTTTTTCATGACAAGAATATTTATTTTGTAGTTTTTAGATATAGATATTACAGTATATATTGAAAAACCTGAAAAAATGCGTTTATAAAGGTGGACTTGAGCACACAAACCTCGCAACAGAGTGATGAGGGAGACAAGGCGATGCTCTTGCATGATCTGCTCTAATTTGGACTGGAAATAATGCCCTACGTATGCCTCTAGAGTCCTCTTCAAGAGAATACGACCTCCACTCAGAAAGTGATGCAGCCAATCAGGCATGCGGAACACCACGCGACCTGTGTCAAAAAACAACAGCATAAACTTCTCCACTAATAACTGTGTCATACTGTTTATTACTAGAGAAAATAACTTTGACTCATCCCTCAATGCGTAAAGAATTAAAGAGGTCATGACATGGATTTTTTTTAATTATTTTAATGTTCCTTGAGGTGTGGAAAAATTATTTTGTGTGGATATAAAGTTACCCTCATTGGGTTGTCTTGATCTGGAGGCAGGCATATGCAAATATATTTGTGTGACGTGAGTGTGTGATGTCACAAATCCATCAATATCCAAAATAAGCTGTTTTTGGAGCTTGGTTAAATAAATGCTTTGTTTATAATGAGGAGGACATTAATGGTACAAAGACCTCTTATATGACAAAAGATCAAGGCAAATTTGATTTGTCATGTCATGACCCCTTTAAAAAAGTGTCACATCTCATTTGGTTTCTACATACGTATGTAGATGCCATCTTGAATCTGTTTTTCACACAAAGCTGTCATGTGACTTCAGGAGACTTGTAGAAAAGTACTACTGTATGTACTACTGTTAATACACTTTCATGGTCCAAACATGGTTACTATGATTATTTTTGTGTTCTATGTAAAAAATAAATAAACAAATAAAAGATAACATCAAACAGGTTAATACATTTTCAATTGTTGGTGAACTATCCCTTTAATAAGCATTTTTGACTTGATGTGCATACCTTCTGTATTTGCTCTACATATGTTTTACACAATATAAGAGTTTTTTTTTTATTGTTTGGATCAATAAACTCAAGTTTGTTTGAATTACACTCACCTATGTACATCATATAGTCATATACTCCATCAACCTCCATCAGCTCCATGAAGTAGTTCTGGTTGTGTTTTCTCTCCAGGCCTTCAGGCAGATTGGCATTGTTTCTGTACAGCTCATTGAACAGCTAAAATGACATGGGGAGAAGATTTATTTAATTTATTAATTTTAAAATGATTTGTGAACAGTAAATGGATGTCCAAGACTATTCCTCGTTTACTGAAGATTATAGTTTATATAGTGCATCTTTCAATGAAAGTGTACCAGTGACCTATACAAAACAAGGTTTAGCCCAAATAATATTTCAACTTCACCTTCAGATATTTCAGAATTGTATTATTTCACTTTTTTTGTAATATTTCAAAAATTTAAGAAATTGAAAACATTTAGTTCTTATCAGTTATAAGGCTAGTACAAATATTATCAATGCTTAGAAAAAACTAAAGACCAAATTTCATTAAGAATTTTACTACAGTAAAGTAAAATGTAATGTTAATTGAGTAAAATTTGTATTTTTCAAGTTTCAACTCATAAGTGATCTTCTATTAAAAGCATATATAATTATGAAAAACTGGGTTAAGCAGCTCTGTTCAGATTTTTGTAGAGTTTACATGTGCTACAATGAGTTTAAATGAATTTTTATAGCAATAAAGCAACCAGAAAAGTATTTTGTCCATATCAAATTCTCAGTTGAAAAAATTTTTGGTTTACAAATATAACCTTTTCCAGAAAATGATCCACATATTGAATACTTAATAGTACTTAAGGGATTATGGTACCTTTTTATTATTTTCTGCAGTGGGGCTGAGGATGGTGAGCTCAGGTCTGCTGGGTTTGGGTTTAGGGGATTCACAGGAAGTGAAGAAAGACTGGATAAATGGCTCCAAGTTTTGCCCTTTCTAGAAAAATCAGCGAAAATAGACATAATGAAGTCATATAAAAACATTCTATGCTTCTTAAATTTTGGCAATGGTAACATAAAAGACAAGCTAGACAGCATTCCTAAACAACACTGATTCACCACCCTGCATTCAGAATTTCAGGGAGGCAACTCCCATGATAGAAATAATTTGTGTCAAATGTTATTAGCAGTACCCAACTAAATATGAACATTCAATCAGTTAGTCAACTGGCACACACTTCTGAGGAGGCTTTTGACAGTGACAAGTTTACAATTCAGAACATCTCCATGTATCCCAATTGTAATTAGTTATTATTGAAGTTAAGTGGCATTACATTTTTGAGTTAACTATTGGCAAGATTTTTGACTGGCAAGGCCATATTTCCTCCAACAGTAGCGTAAAGCTGTGTTTACATGGACCCTAATAATCCAATTATAATTGGACTAGTAGCACAGTCGGAACAAAAAAGTCACATGTAACCATGTCAATCGGAATGAATTGCCAAATCCAATTTAAATTTCATTTTGATTGTAAGGGGTGGTTTAAACCTTTTCTAATCCGTTTCATAGGACATGTAAACACTGGATCAGATTGAAAACTGAAACTGTAAAGTATAATGACAAACAGTAGAAATGGCGTAATGATGTATGACCCACAGAACGAGCTGATGTTGTTGAATATAGTGCCATAAATGACTGTTGTCATCTTAATCTTAAGTTCTTCCACTTGTGCTCTGTGAAGTGGTGAAGGACAACACTGCCCCACAGGTCCTTGCATGGGACTCTCTTCCACAGATGGCTTGTTTTAGCCATGGGACGGGACATTTTACTGCTTGATAAATATATTCAGCATGGCACAAAGCTTCATGTGCTCGCCATCTCCTAATTATGACCCAAAATAAATAAATATTTGCTTTTTAAAACTGAGTAGAAATGAAACAAAAGTTGTCCATGTCCAATTACCAATAACATGACCCAAGTACAAATTGAAGTCAGCCAAAAAATTTGTTTCAGAGCAATGTGGAGACGTTACCACATTGTAAATAAAGTTCATTATCATTTTTTTAATAAAGTTGCAATATAACGATCATTATGTGTTTCTTTGTGTACCACTTCTGTTGTGCTCACCCTGTGCAGGGCTCAAACCATCAATGGTCAGGATGTGCACGCAAACAAAGACCGCTAAAGACCAGCTGGCAACCATTACATTTGGAGTAATGTGAAGTGATTAATTGTTCATAATAAGACTAGGAATTGTGCACAAAGAAAGTAAACATGGTAAGTTTTGATTTCATGGAAAGTGGAAAAACAGAAAATGCAGAAAATAAAATCCAAATTCCTACCTCTTTCATTAGTTTTCCTGGCACAGACTTAAATATCTTCCCTGCAGAGAAAAACAAAAAAATTCAATCAAGTAAATTCATTGAATTCAGAGTCCACTTTTCCCATGTTTTATAGACTTTTCAGTGTTATAGACATTTCATTTCAATTTTCTGGCCTCAGTTTGTTAAACAAACCCTCAATTCTAAGAATTACAATTTGGGATTTCCTTCCTTTTTCCTAGCAAATGCTTTAGGGTTGCATAAGGAAAACATGTGGGATTGTAGTTAAGATTGTCAAGCTGAGTTGCACATGAACACGAATAAAGAGCCAATAATCACTCTAGCCATCTGTGTTTTATGTCACTGTCAAGTACTGCGAAAAACTCCTCTTAAATGGTAACTACATATTAGTCTGTATCTTAGGTTTGGGGTCACAGTCTGGATGATTTTGGTAACATTCTAAATGTCTTTAAGCATAGCCATATGAAACAGGAACAGGGGAAATAGGAGGGCTGCTCTGAGATAAACATACACATTTCAGCCTTCTAAAAGGCTTTCCACCGGAAAGCTAAAATAAATAAATAAGGTCAACCTAATGCTGTAGAACATATTACAGTACCCAAGGATGATGAAAGATGTAGAGTGTGTCAGAGATGGACACAAGCTTCTTTTAGGCTTCTCAAAAAAAGTCAGTTTTGTTATAACTTTTAGTACACTGAAAACCCTTTGTTGCAGCATTTTTGCAATATTTACCCCAAAACAAAATAGGCATAACAACATTTATTATATGCAGACACTTTTTAAAGGAGAAAAAAATAACACATTATAAATAAATATTAATGCTTGGGTTTAAAATAAAATAAGTGCAAAAAATTGACAGTGCCATAATATAAAATGCACTTATATTTAAGATACTTTCTCAAAAAAAGAAAAAATCATTTTTAATGATGTTTAAGAACAAGACAAAGCTGCCAATTAAGAAAAAGATTTTTGGACCATAATCTGGTAGTTTATGTAAAACTTTCTCTCTTTCCGCTGAGAAACATCCAGACAGTCGTCGTCTCAACTCATGTTATCTGAATGATTCATGGGTTTCCTGAAGATTATCCAAACACACTTTTTTTCCATGACTGTTATCTAGCAAATGTACGACTTAACTTCACCAGCCTGGACAGTAATATCAGTAATTTGGACTGTGGCATGATTGTATGTGCCATATGGCTGGAGCACCAGAGGATGATTATCACAGTCCATCACAGTCCCTGGCATATTCTGACATTGCCTACAAATACCTAATTGTCCAATTACGCTTACCCTGAAATAATGTACAATTTTGGGTAAGCTGATCAAGTTGGCTCTGTTACTGCTTTAATATCTCCTTCGCTTAACCAATTCTGGTCGAGGCATAACACTAGGAATGACAATGCAAAATGACTGCAGTCCCTACTTACTGACATCGCCTCAAATTTTCAATAGGAACATTTTACAAGTTGCACCCAGATTCATCACATAAAAAAAACAAACAAACAAAAAAAAAAAACGCTTAAGCTCTCTACGAAGGGCACAGTTAAAAACATTCTCCACAAACTGAATACACAGAAGTGTGTCTGCATTATGTAATTATGGCCATTTTTAAACTGTAACCATTAAACACAGTAATGCATGTAAGAACTGCACTGTCAGGAAAAAAAAAAAAAATAGCAAAAATTGGATATTTAGGGTTACAACAGTTTTCTTAAAGGTAACTTTGTACCTTATCTACCCCTAAAACAACCCTTGGTATTTATTTGATACAGTGGCTAAATTAATGGGAAACAGAGCTTCAACAAATTCAAATATATTCCCAACAGCACAGCAGCAATGACTTTCTTGACAATAGTAATGATACTATTATTATAACCATGCAACCGTCTGCTACAGTATTGGATCAGACAGTGCACTGTGGATTGCCTGAGGAACAATTCTGATCGTTTTTTGCTATGGGAGGGGAAGAATTGTCTAAACTTGTTCAATCATCAAAATCATAAAATGTACAGTGCATACAGAAAGTATTTCTGTGCTTCACTTTTTCCACATTTTGTTATGTTACAGCCTTTTTTCCAAACTGGATTAAATTCATTATTTTTCTCAAAATTCTACAAACAATATCCCATAATGACAGAAAGAAGTTTGACAGAAAAAAAAAAAAAAAAAAAATCACATGTACATAAGTTTTCACAGCCTTTGCCATGACACTCAAAATTGAGCTCAGGTGAATCCTGTTTCCACTGATCATCCTTGAGATGTTTCTACAATTTGATTGGAGCCCACCTGTGGTAAATTCAGTTGATTGGACATGACTTGGAAAGGCACACACCTGTCTATATAAGGTCCTATGGTTAACAGCATGTCAGAGCACAAACCAAGCCATGAAATCCAAGGAATTGTCTGTAGACCTCTGAAACAGGACTGTATTGAGGCATCTGGGGAAGGGTACAGAAAAATTTCTGCAGCATTGAAGGTCACAATGAGCACAGCAGCCTCCATCATCCGTAAACGGATGAAGTTTGGAACCACTAGGACTCTTCCTAGAGCGGGCCACCCGGCCAAACTGAGCGATCAGGGGAGAAGGGCCTTAGTCAGGGAGGTGACCAAGAACCCCATGGTCACTCTGAGAGAGCTTCAGCGTTTCTCTGTGGAGAGAGGAGAACCTTCCAGAAGAACAACCATCTCTGCAGCACTCCACCAATCAGGCCTGTATGGTAGAGTAGCCAGACGGAAGCCACTCCTCAGTAAAAGACACATGGCAACATCTTGATCCTAGAGGATTAGTTAACTACAGACTGATCTCAAATCTCCCTTTTTCTGTCAAAAATACTAGAAAAGTCTCCTCACAAATATGTTCATTCTTAGAAAAAAAAATGGTATCTGCAAGGATTTCCAGTCAGGATCTCATTAGAGTTAAAAATGATTTGCTCTTATCATCCGATCGTGGTTGTATCTCTCTATTAGTGTTACTGGACCTTATTGCTGCATTTGATACTATCGATCACAACATTCTTTTGAATAGATTGAAAATTATGTCGGCATTAGTGGAATTGCATTATTGGCATGGTTCAAATTGTACTTATGTGATCATTATTAATTTGTAGCAGTAAATGAAGAGATATCACTTCAATCACAAGTTCAATATGGAGTACTGCAAGACTCAGTACTATTATTTTTTATAATTACTTATTAGCTATGCATTTGTTTTTCAATGTGCATGCTCATAATCCATTATACACTGATTAATAAATGATCAAATATAAAATAGATCCAGAGACATGTCTTTTTATGTCTTTAATGGCTAATATTTGCATTAGCAGTTTGGAATAATACTTTAAAAATATTGTTGCAGTGTTTTGCTAGTATGTAACATTTAAAAAGATAATTTTTTTTCAACTGTTTGTATTAATGATTTCTGTTTTTTCATTATTTTATTACAGGAATTATTGTTCATTAGTTACATTTACAAGTAAATAACTTCAGTGTGATGTACCATCAGCACAGATCCTTAGCAAAGACCACAAGAACCAGAAGTCCTCTGCACAGACCCCTATGTCCAGCCTCAACTCCTCCCCACCATATGGTTGCATGATGTATTCCAATCATCAAGCAGAAGGAATTGAATTAAATATTCTGAATGATAACAATCTAAAATCTGACTTGTGATGCAGCCTGGAATCATAACACCATGTTGGTTCGTTTGTCCAGAAGAGAACTGGTCCCCTAAATAAGCCTGGTTTCTCCCAAGGTTTTGTTCTTTTGATTACACTGCAGTGACAAGCTTTTGTACCCCAACAGGTATAATTTTACAATGTCAAAATGTGCATTGACTCGCCTTCCTATTGTTTTCTAAAGAAGCAAGTCAGCGATTTTTCGCTCCGTGGCGCCAGTGGTTGACAGTCAGGTTGCTACTGGGCATTCCCACTACTGGCTGCATAATAATAGTTATAAATGACATTCCTGGATGTCATTCCATGTTGTTGACATCAAATCAGTTTTATTTCTGCTAAAAAATAAACATTCTAGATGGAAAGATTATATATATAAATAGAATCAATTCATGATCCTCGAGTTTAATTTAATCTACTGGTCAAAATTGTTTTAGAAGAATCCAGAATTAATCAAATTTTAACATTTATTTGCAAAAATTCAAAATTCATTGTTAATAGTTAATATGTGTTCCCTATACTAAAGTGTTACCTGAAGTCTTTCCAAAATCTATCAAAGAGTTAGTATACCTGATAGTATACCAAAATTCAATGAGTTAGTATACCGGATAGTATACCAAAATTCTGTTTACAGATGCTTCTTTGTGCTGTTTGCCAATTCCCTTTAAATACCCAAATCAGAACAAAGAACCATAAATTCAAACCAACGAAAACTTGCTGGCCAATTTTCTGTGACCTAAAGGGTCACACCTATCTGTGAGAGAAATTAGCAGGGTAACAACATACATCAGCAGAACAGAATTGTCCTGAGTTTGAGATCTTTATTCTGGTCTACTCTACTGCTGTGGGAATATCCATCTTTCCAATCGCACCAAGGCGATTGTGGATTCCCAAGGTATAAGAAATGTAGTGTATAAACATTTTAGGTTAACTTTTGGTACTTTGAGTAAACTTTCCATGACCTGGGCTAGGTCAGGACAGGGGGGATGTGAATGAGTGGGCAGAGAAGATTGAGCAAATGGCTTTCTGTGCCTTTGCTTTGTTATCTCTCTTTAGGAATGTATATTTCTTGTTTTATTGCATGTTGTCTGTTCCATTTAGAGTTTCTGAGCTCAGGCTAATCACGCTAACACACAAACACACACAAAACATCTCCTGGGACTTTCACTCACGACAGTTTAAAGAGAGTACTGAGAATGTTACCAAAAACAAAAACAAAAAGGCTACACCCAGTGAGCAGATTAGAAAGGCAGAGCTTAGATGTTTGGAGTGTGGAGAACTGGAGCAACAGTCCCTTCTGTTGACTTCATTTTGGTGTTTGGGGTTAACTTGCTGTTGTAATATTCCAAAGAAATTATCTTTTGTCCTCTTGTAAGAGAATCTATTTAACCCAAACATGTGAGTAATTTTTTGTTAATTAATTTGTACTATATTTTACTATTACTATTTCCTTTTTTGCTTATACAGTACTTTTCTCCTATGGGCCAGACAGGGAGACAGTGTATTTTTCTGTAATTCTTTTTACTTTCTTTTGTTAGTTTATGTAGATTGTTTATGTTGGCCTTGCCCCTTATTATGGTGGCCTTGATCCTGAAGTTTTGTTTCCTTCTGTTTGGTTAATACATTTCATTTTATTTTGCATCAACAATGGTGTTGTGTTTAAGTCAGCAGAAGGGAATGCTTCCTCCTTTTCCAAACATTTTCTATTACTCCTTCTTATCTCTAGACTGGGGTGGAACATAATACATCTCATATACAGCATGTGGAAACAACAGCAGTAGACCATGTCAGGTTCCACTTCTGTCAGCCAAGAACAGAAAGCTAAGACAGCAGTGTGCACAGGTTTGCCCAAAATGGAAAGACTGCCTGGTCTGATGAATTTCAGAATTAGGCAGCAAAAGCATTAATCCATGGACTGCTATGTGTGAACAGGCCAGGACCGTTGTGGTGACGTAATGGTGAAAGGGGAATGTGCCAATGTCTTTGTACACTTTAGGCCCATTAATACCAATCAGTCATCACTTGAATAGGCACCACTACAGGTGCTGGTCATATAATTAGAATATCATCAAAAAGTTGATTTATTTCACTAATTCCATTCAAAAAGTGAAACTTGTATATTATATTCATTCATTACACACAGACTGATATATTTCAAATGTTTATTTCTTTTAATTTTGATGATTATAACTGACAACTAAGGAAAATCCCAAATTCAGTATCTCAGAAAATTAGAATACTGTGAAAAGGTTCAATTATTGAAGACACCTGGTGCCACACTCTAATCAGCTAATTAAATCAAAACACCTGCAAAGGCCTTTAAATGGTCTCTCAGTCTAGTTCTGTAGGCTACACAATCATGGGGAAGACTGCTGACTTGACAGTTGTCCAAAAGACGACCATTGACACCTTGCACAAGGAGGCCAAGACACAAAAGGTCATTGCAAAAGAGGCTGGCTGTTCACAGAGCTCTGTGTCCAAGCACATTAATAGAGAGGCGAAGGGAAGGAAAAGATGTGGTAGAAAAAAGTGTACAAGCAATAGGGATAACCGCACCCTAGAGAGGATTGTGAAACAAAACCCATTCAAAAATGTGAGGGAGATTCACAAAGAGTGGACTGCAGCTGGAGTCAGTGCTTCAAGAACCACTACGCACAGACGTATGCAAGACATGGGTTCGCATTCCTTGTGTCAAGCCACTCTTGAACAACATACAGTGTCAGAAGTGTCTCGCCTGGGCTAAAGACAAAAAGGACTGGACTGCTGCTGAGTGGTCCAAAGTTATGTTCTCTGATGAAAGTAAATTTTGCATTTCCTTTGGAAATCAGGGTCCCAGAGTCTGGAGGAAGAGAGGAGGGGCACACAATCCACATTGCTTGAGGTCCAGTGTAAAGTTTCCACAGTCAGTGATGGTTTGGGGTGCCATGTCATCTACTGGTGTTGGTCCACTGTCTTTTCTGAGGTCCAAGGTCAATGCAGCCGTATACCAGGAAGTTTTAGAGCACTTCATGCTTCCTGCTACTGTCCAACTTTATGGAGATGCAGATTTCATGTTCCAACAGGACTTTGCACCTGCACACAGTGCCAAAGCTACCATGGTATCCCTGTTCTTAATTGGCCAGCAAACTCGCCTGACCTTAACCCCATAGAAAATCTGTGGGGTATCGTGAAGAGGAAGATGCGATATGCCAGACCCAACAATGCAGAAGAGCTGAAGGCCACTATCAGAGCAACCTGGGCTCTTATAACACCTGAGCAGTGCCACAGACTGATCGACTCCATGCCACGCCGCATTGCTGCAGTAATTCAGGCAAAAGGAGCCCCAACTAAGTATTGAGTGCTGTACATGTTCATACTTTTCATGTTCATACTTTTCAGTTGGCCAAGATTTCTAAAAATCCTTTCTTTGTATTGGTCTTAAGTAATATTCTAATTTTCTGAGATACTGAATTTGGAATTTTCCTTAGTTGTCAGTTATAATCATTAAAATTAAAAGAAATAAACATTTGAAATATATCAGTCTGTGTGTAATGAATGAATACAATATACCAGTTTCACTTTTTGAATGGAATTAGTGAAATAAATCAACTTTTTGATGATATTCTAATTATATGACCAGCACCTGTATATGGTAGGTGTGTTTAACTACTATGTACTTACATAAAAAAATTGGGTAAAATAAACTTTTTGTGTTCATTTTGTATTGCAAAACACTTCTGCTTTTGAGATGGGATACGATTAAGGTTAATGACAGATTTTTGGGTCTGGTTAGGTTTAAGGGAGGGTTAAATGTTGTTATAGTGATGACACGTGAAGCACTGGGTCTGCAGCAGAGCTGCGCCCCAGAATCATACTATCCAGGTAAGGCACAGTAAAAGATTAAGGTAAGGGTCAACAGTGTAGTTAAAGATGTAATTACATAAATTAATTACAGTTGTAATCACATGCAATTTTTTAATAGTACGCAATTGTATCCAACCCTTAATGATCATGTTAGTTGATCTATAATGCGCGATGGGTGCCGCCATGTTAGTTTGCACCGCAATTCGTAGAATCGGATGTGTTGGACATCAAGTAAATTCACCCACTTCTCCCGAAATACATGAAAGTAAGTGACCGGTGAACTGGGAGAAGAATAGATTACTACAGTGTATATCTGATATGAACACTTTAAATGTTGACTACTGTATAAATGTATATTTTTGCTAGTACTTATGTGTATTTAAATGTCTGAAACCTAAAATAAACATTATGTGGTTGAAAACACTGAATAGTTGTGGTATGTGACAAGTGCTGAGCGCATCCGTCTCTGGCTCAGCGCCAACCAAAGAGTAAAAGCACGTTCGAATTTAACAGGTGATAACATGATGCAGTGAATGTTTCAATCGACAGCTCAGGCATCGAAATCTGCGGTCCGGTACATACCGGTCATATATGTTCCAGAGCCATATTGGCACTGGGTTTCGGTACCCAACCCTAATCAAAACACCTCCAGGGCCCAGAAAACACCTTAGACCCAAAAAGGTTAGATGCGCTCTCTTTGAAGATGCAGCGGGCTGGGTAACACCCAATACCTTTGCAAGATTTTACAGTCTCCGGGTCTGAACAGGTAAGCGGTGGGCAACTGGTCGGATGTTCTGCTTGCACACAGCACCTTTCCCCTCCCTGAGGTGACAACGTGTGCTTTTTTGTCCACGTGAGTTCCCTGAGCCAGCGAACCCTGGACGTGTTTTACCCTTCAGCACCCTGCAGCAGTCGAATTTGGCAGAGGAATTCAACGCCAGGCCCAGTACTCATGAAGTATGCCCTTTTCAGGTCAGCCCGCATACTTGAATGGCCGGTACATGTTCTCAGCTCCTCAGCACGAACACGAATGAGTGGATGCGCACCAGTGTGTTACAGTGTGTTATGTGCCCAAATGCCTATCAGTCAATTTAAAAGTGAATGAATTCTGGTAAAGCACAGAAGCAGCTGCCCTAATAAAACCACATGGATAAAACCACATCCAAAGGTGCAGATGTGCTGTGTGTAGTTTATGCAGATTATGTGTATATGGTTATGGGAGGTTCAACATACCCAGGTTGACATCTAGCTTTTTATCATTGAACTGTGACTCAATGCTGTGGGGAGACAGGAAATCTGCCAACAGCTGGCTGTTACTCAGTTCAGGGTGATGCAGCAGTTTCTTTAGAAAACACAGAATAAAAAAAATTACATTAAATTAACACACTTGAGGGCTTTTCACACGTTTGGTCATCGTAAACCCAGGGTAAATGGAATGCTGGGTTATCTTGCTTAAAATTTAACATTCCTTGATAATTAATCCTGGGTATTTATTAGTTTCAGACTGTTCATTCCACAAAACCCTAGGCTAAGATTCTTATTTACATATTTGAGGTGTCAGTGGTCATTGATTGGACAAGCACAGCTCACCATCTGTTTACAAAAGCTTGATAAATTGATAATTTACTTGATGATATTGATAATGAGCTTGATAATTTACTTTGATAAATTTATAAGTACTGATTTCAGTGTAACCTTATGGCAGACGGATGATGTCTGTACTCTGTTAATAAGATGAAGTGTTCAAGGTCAAGTAAATTACCTGTAAATATTCCTCAAATTCACCTCGTTTGGAGGTCAAGAATTCATAATTCTTTGGTCCAATGATTCTTTTAGAAGGGAGTTGAGCATCCTGGAATGGACCTGTAAAACAAAATCAAACTAGAGAGTTAAAAAAAACCATAAACATGAAAGCTCAGTCATGAAGAGAGAGACAATAATCAGCTTTACCATGAAACTCTGTGAGTTTAGATTCGAGCACGTAAAACTCCACGTATTTTCTGTACACAGACCAGCTCTCAGTCTCATGCCCCACTGCAAAGCAAATAAGAACTTTCACAAAGTGGCTCTGTTCTCACAGGACATTGGCATAATAAAAAATAGTTTATTTAAAAAGAGTGTAAATGTCTATATGTTTATAAATGTAGTTTTGAAACTCACCATTCTTCCTGTCATGGCGCTCCACATCGATGCAGAAGACTGGATTGCGCTCTTTCTTAAGTTCATCCTCACAAAAATCCACATAAGGGATTGAGATGGTCCAAGCAGAGAGGTTGCGCAGTGATCCTGGAGTTCCAACCCCCTCCACAGGCACTGGAGAGTCGTCCTCAAACACCATCGCTGCCTCCTCCACCTGACCGTACAGAATAGCAAATGTTCAAATTATTTCAATTATTTTTTTAGCACCAAAATGGATTCCAGTGCCAGTTAAAATGCATGCGTATTTGTGTGCACGTTTTGTAAAGGTTTCTATTTACAATATACTGTAAGATACATTCTTACAGTATATTTCTATTTACAATATACGGTACGATTTTTAATGTTTTTAAAAGAAGTTTGCTCACCAAGGCTGCATTTTTAATTAAAAATACAGTAAACAGTAATATTCTGAAATATTATTACAATTTAAAATAACTGTTTTCTGTTTGAATATATTTTATAAAGTAATTTATTCCTGTGATGGCAAAGCTGAATTTTCAGCATCATTACTCCAGTCTTCAGTGTCACATGACACTTTCCTTCAGAAATCATTCTAATATGCTGATCTGCTGCTCAAGAAACATTTATGATTATTATCAATGTTGAAAACAGTTGTGTACTTTTTTTTTTTCAGGATTCCTTGATGAATAGAAAGTTCAAAAGAACAGCATTTATCTGAAATACAAAGCTTTTGTAACATTATACACTACTGTTCAAAAGTTTGTATATATATATATTATATATATATATACACACACAACACAAAAATAACTATGGTTGAAAAGACTGTATAGGCTACACGAGAACTGCTCTCTCTGAACGAGATTGCGTGGGTGTTTGAATCGAGATTGCGATCTTTTAACGATTATTCATGCAGCTCTATTATATAGCATAAGCTCCAGTGAAAAGTGACGAACATGGAAGCACAGAGTAAAACAAAACACCGGCCATGAATTAGAAGTCCAAAACAAGGATTTTTTTTAAATCAAAATGTCGGAGGATTTGGAGTTTTTTGCCCAACCCTACTGCATCTCCCGTTGATGACGCCGCACGTAATCTTATGACTTTATGTAAGTTGAAGCATCCCGGATAGAGGCACGCACGCACCATTTTAAGACAATTACAAATCTACAGTATAGCTAAAACAACTCACTTCTTTTCACGGTTTTCCATAGCTGTAAAGAATGCACGGTTCTCATGAGAGTCACCTATTCTCACCGGAGCTTATGCTATGCCAACGTCCTACGTCACATGCTTGAGAGCCACTCTCTTGAGAACGTGTGTACGGCTGTTGCCAGAAGTCAGTTATTATAGTTCATAAAGTTCTAAATATGTACATTCCTCTTACAAAAACCCATTGCTTCGCTTCAGAAGGCCTTTATTCACTCCTTGTGGATTACTTTTATCGTGAATGCATCCACTTTTTTGGGCTTCAAAATATTGGGTACCATTCACTCTCATTTTAAAGTTTGGAAGAGCCAGAATATTTTTAAATATATCTCTGATTGTGTATGACTGAAAGAGGAAAGTCATATACACCTAGAATGGCTTGAGGGTGAGTAAACCTTGGGATAATTTTCATTTTTGGGTGAACTATCCCTTTAAGGACCCTCTTGGTGCAACTGAAGTTCAGCATCCTCCAGCCCAGCGTGGCAACGACTACTGGATCGCAACTCTGCGCCCTTCCCATTGCATGCTACCCGCATCACCAGTGGAAGACATCTTGCTGGACTGATCACCCGACTGTGTGGAACGTAAATATAAACTTACCAAACCTCTTCCTAGAGACCTTGGCATTAGGTTATACCTGCAGCCTATGTTTTTCTAACTTGCTTAGATAATAGGTATATTATTTGTTTAATAAAAAATAAGCATTTATTTATCACCATTGTACCAGAGCCATTGGGTGGTTTCCATATAAAGGATTCCCATACAATTCTCTTCCATTCTACATCCAGTTCAACAGCATTGCATTTATCCATTCTGTGTTGACTTTATTTATTTGTTCCTATGATTTAACTCATTATTTTCCTTTTGATTATTTGTTTATTATCTTTTAGCAGTTCATATTCATTATTAGCATTATTAATCATTGTGGTATTTACTCTTGCATATCTGTTAATAAATTTCATTACAACTGTGTCTTCATTGTGTTGATGATCAAAGACTACTAGTTGTCCTGACTCTCGCTAATTCTTCAGATAAATCAGCTGACCAACTCCCTCCAGTTTACATTAATTCTAAATGATCAAATTGATCAATTTCTTAAATTGTTAAGGCAGTATTCTTAAAGGGTTAGTTCACCCCAAAATGAAAATTCTGCCATTAATTACTCACCCTTATGTCGTTCTAAATCTGTAATACTTTCATTCATCTTCGGAACACAAATTAAGATATTTTTAATGAAATCTGAGAGATGTCTGTCCCTCCATTGACTGCCTTGCAACAACCAATTTGACGCTTCAAAAAGTTCATAAAGAGATCGGAAAACTAATCCATATGAATCGAGCAGTTTAGTCAAAATTTTCTGAAGAGACTTCATCACTTTTTATGATGAACAGATTTAATTTAGGCTTTTACTCGCATGTAAACACTGATCAGCAAACACAAGCAGAAGCTCAACCTAACCTGAATGACGTGCAAGAACAAACCTCTTACTTCCTGCGTAACCAATGAGGTACATCCTCGTGTGTTACGCAGCATGTTTGAGTTTCCGCAAGAGGTTTGTTATTGTGCGTCATTCAGGTTAGGTTGATTAAATAAATGCTTTGTTCATAATGAGGAGGGCATTTTAAGCTATGTAACGTGGATGTTTTAATGGTACAAAGGCCTCTTATATGTCAAAAATTTGACTACTCATATCATGACCATTTTAAATTGTTCTTTTTTATGTTCACATAGTTAAAGAAAAAAGTTAAATAGTTCCAACAGTCAAATTTTACTGGTATTGGTATTGACTACTGAAATTTTGGTATTGTGACAACACTAGTTCCGAAACTGTTCAGTTCAGTGTCAGCATATTTCTAAATGCTTTGTCTCACCGTGTCATCTTCTCCTTCAATCATGGCATATTGTGGTAACAGTGCACCCTCCATCGTGCTGCTCTTAAACACGCCCTTTATCTTGCTGCCAATTCGGCTGATCCCAAATGACTCACCACGCTTCGACGTGTTCCTGTACGCAAAAACACACAGCTGTTGAATTGTCACAAATTCTAAATGGTTCCTTAAAAAAGCCAAACAGCACTCTACACTGCACCAAAGTCACACAACCAATGACAGGGTGCATAATACAATGAAAACATAATCACAAGAAATTATGGGTATACCCAAGTGCAATATGAGCAATGTGAGCAATACAGATACAGGCTCAAACAATGCAAGGCAATGCAGGAAGTCCAGAGAACACATGCAGCAATCCTGTTGCCTGTGCTGAACTCGGACCACTTTTACCTTCAGAAAACACTTTCTGACAGGCAAACTGGTCTAAGATGAGCAGCAAGCTGGGAACATCTTCCACCCCAGACTTACTTCCTGGGGAGGGCTGGTAATACTGTAGGGCGACGTGTTAAGACGGATGTGGGTGTGGCTCTGGAATTGACCACTGGGGACCTGTGGCCAGTGACATAATTCCTGGCCAAAGGGATGCTGTCATGTCTAAATGAAGCAAATAAGCATGCCAGCACAAGGGGAAAAAAACAAAAAACAAACAAACAAACAAAAAAAAAAAACACACATCAGCACTAAAAGGACAGCTGGAGATGGGAGATGATAGATTCAAATGCACATCAAATTGACATTAATTACTAGTTCATTTACATAAATATGAAAAAAAAAAGTATCTGGTACATGTAGCCATGCAAAGTCAGCAGGTAGTTTCAGGTTCAGATGGCACACACACAGTCCATTTTCTGACCACCTAACTCCTATTGCACACAAAACTGAAAAACACTTGTAAGATCCAATCAGACTGCCCAACTACAACATAATATCCATTAGTCAGACTATCAGTACACTAGAGAACAAAACTCTGTGGACGATATAAGAGCCTGTGAGAAAGAAGTAGAAGGTGGATTTGCCAAAGTATGTGAGGTCAGAATCAAAACTTTTCCACAGTTTTAATTGATGTTCATAGAAGCATGCAAACTACTGTAGACATTATCAAGGACTTTATGTTACATTTTGTTTTAATTCTGTGTAATAATCTGTATTTTTATCTTTTGGACAGACTCTTCTCTAATTCTTCTCACAGAAAGTCATTTCTGCTAGTGTTTTCTGAACTGTTCTTAGCCAGAATGAGTTGTTATATTATTCAGACTTTACGTCACAACAGGAAATCAAAAGTCTGGTTACAAAAGACTAGTCAGGGAGTGAATATAAACAGCTCCTCGACTCCGGGGGCACTTGTAACCCAAAGGCTGCGGGTTTGAGTCTCAGTACCAGCAGGAATTGTCATGGGGGGAGTGAATGTACAGCGCTCTCTTCCACCCTCAATACCACGACTGAGGTGAGATCCTTGAGCAAGGCACCAAACCCCCAACTGCTCTTTAGGCACCGCAGTGTGTGTTCACGGTGTGTGTGTTTGTTTACTTGGATGGGATAAATGCAGAGCACAAATTCAGAGTATGGGATACCATACTTGTCTACGTGTCACGTCACATCACGTCATCAGCTTATCATAAAAGCCGTCGCCACACTAGCCGACTCGAAACAACTCAAATTGTCACAGTTAGCAACTGTTGTTGCTGATTTTGTCCCCTTCGGACAGTGGATTCCATTCTGTTATTAAACTGAATGGAATCAACACAGAACTAAGCTGAGCTGAATAATAACACTACTGTCTTCTGTAGAGCCATTTGCAGCTGAAATAATAAGTCGTTTTATAAATAATGAATTTTGCAGCATTAACACTTTTATTTTATGGTTTATAACTATGAAGCTGCTTTTAAACAATTTTTATTTTATGAGGCGCTATAAAGCTACAGCAAGATGGTGACTGTCTTCCACGGTGATTGTTTATGTTAATGGTGTGCTCCAGTTCCACATTCATTCGATGCCCAAACAGGGCATTTCAAAACGTGATGGGATCAGTGGGAAAATTCGAAAAGAGGCGGTCATTTAGTTGATCAACCATCTTCCATATTAAGTGTTCGATGTGTTCAGTGTTCAAAGCAAAATCAGTTGATTGTTGTGATATTCCAATCCATTTTTGGGGCGTTTTGAGTTAAGAAATGGGCAGCTGACTCTACAGCAAACATTTCACACTGCCAAACCTGCGTGTAGTCTGACATCCAGCTGGAAAAACTGGCTGAAGAAAAATGTAAAAACCATCTCCTAGAATCCTTCTGATGTGACAACAAAGGAACCAAATGAAAAAGGCTGAACTCTGAAGTTTTCAACTATAATATATTCAAATATAGAATAGGGCTGGGCAATATAACTGAGGAAAAAAAAAAAACTTACATTTTTCAGTCATTTGATAATATTTCATATAGTGGGGACCAAAAGTCTGAGATCACATGGGAAGTCTGGTATTTTATTAATTTAAGCATTGAAATAATCAGACAGTTTTAAGATTTGGACATTGTTTCTTGTTTCCACTGAATCACACCAGACATTCACAGATCATACCAGAGGTTCAGTTCATGTCAGCTTGATTGATGTCTACAGTATTTTTAAATTCAACTTAAAGGGATAGTTCACCCAAAAGTTAAAATTCTGTCATCATTTACTCACCCTCAAGTTGTTCCAAACCTGTACGAATTTCTTTCTTCTGCTGAACACAAAAGAAGATATTTTGAAGAATATGCGTAACCAAACAGTTGATAGGCCTCACTGACTTCCACTGAATGGGGAAACATACTATGGGAGTCAATGACATTCTTCAAAATATATTCTTTTGTGTTCAGCACAAGAAAGAAATTCATACAGGTTTTGAACAACTTTGAGGGCGAGTAAATGATGACAGAATTTTCATTTTTAGGTGAACTATCCCTTTAAAACCAAATATTTTTCAGTTGTAGTCCAAGACTCTGACCCCACTATACTATTTTGATAATAATTTGTTATAAAAAACATTTGTTCTGAAAAGGTTAATAAGGGTTAAGATTTTCAGTACATATCAAGTTAAAAATATGTTAAAATCATCATGATATTCACTATATTCGTATTGCCACCAAAACAATATTGTAATATCTTGTAAATATCTGATATATTGCCCCTCCTATCAAAGAGTCTAAATGCTCTTCATGACATTGAGGTGCGTCTCATGGCTTTCAGGCAGCTTTATATGGCATGCAGTGAGAGCACTGGACAACAGCCACTTGAACCTCAACAAATACACTTACCTTAAATCATCCAAACTCAAATTCCTGGAATAACAGGCAAAAGGAATTACCATCTGCCCTACATGTCTCTCACTGCTACACATGTACACGTCTATATGAAGTGAACAGTACTCACTCATTGATAATGAAGCATGTTCATGTTGTATGAGCTTTCTCTCTCACACAGAATATACAGCAAAGGAAGGTGCCACTTAACCGATTACTATATACGACTACTACTAAAAAGATTACTATAGTAGTTATGCTATTGTACAGTAAAATAAAAAATATAACTTAATATTAATAATAATTTTATTTAGAACAACAGTAAAATTACAATACTAATATTTATGTCTGTCTTCACTTCTGTGCTTTCAAATCAGTAGTCAGTCTTTTCATAATCAAAGTATGAACAGAACTATTTTTAGCAATCCGAACTATGTTCAACACACAATGTAAATGTAGCAACACACACATACAAATGGAAGAAAACTCACCTGTTTAGCTTTGAATTTCTAGCAGGAGACTCAGCACCCCAGAGCAGATGTCGAAAATACTGAGGATAAACAGAGACAGACGCATGATGAAGAGTTTAAACACAACATCTTGAGCAGCTCTGAAAAAGCAATCCTAGGAGGTTACCTCATCACTGTGGCAGAACATGGGGGTGAACACTTTCTCTAGCAGAGATAACACATGTTCATAGGCCTCAAATAGACATCGCATGGTCTGGAGCTTCACCACGCCTGTATACGGCCCCTGAGCGACTACAGGAAGTGACAGAGACGGAGAGAACAATGAGAGACAATGGCACAGAGCACAGGTGCTGCACAGAAAGCTGTAATGAGACTGACTGTTGTGGATCTCATCTATGATGAAGGGGTCAAAGCTGATCTTGTCGATGCTCTCCTCCAGACAGTACGTTTCATAGATCTTCTGCACCTCCTCATGCAAACGCTGCATCTCTGTGTCACTCAGATCAGGACACAGGATCCGGTCATTAAACTCCTCTAAACACAAAATTTTTTTATTCACATTTATGTTCATTTACATTCATTTTTAACATTAAACATTGTACAGGTTAACATTATGAACTTTTGAACAATTGCTGTTCACTTTTCACAATATGTGTGAACAATTTTGTAAACCAAGTTATCTATTCAAAGTTATTAATTTTCCGATGCGCTGAACAAAATCCTGCCAAAGCAACTGCACTGATCTTATAAATATGTTGTATATACTTTAGTGCTGTCAAACGATTTATCGTGATTAATCGCAGCCAAAATAAAAGTTTGTGTTTAAATAATATGTGTGTGTACACTGTATAATTATCATGTATATATGGGTCAATGGTGTGACATCATTTTTTGTCCAAAGGCCTTAATAATAATAAAAAACAAAGATGTGACATCCAAAGTATGAAAGGTAATACACCTAGATCTCTTTGATCAAATCCAAAAGGTTTTAAATATATTTTGCTACTTATAAAAGTATTTTAAAGATTTCGACGTGTCAAAAGTCATTCAGTTTAACCATCCAAAGGCCAATACAGCCACTTAATTTGTGATTAAAATAACTTAAAATGAAATAAATGTATATATTTTTTATTCTGGCATGATTTTATAACATCATATATCAACATAGTGCAAAATGGTATTAAAATTATGTGTAGAAGTTGTTGCTTTGTTATGATAAAGAATGTCTGGAAAAATGAATTTCATTGATGTCATTTGGAGTAACCAATATAAAGGGACCATTTTGGATCAAGTCATGCGGTCAGTATCATGTGACAGGATGTGACATCATTCAGACACTTGCAAAGGACCACATGGTCGTGAAGCAAAGTAACTAACTCTCTTTTAACTATCTGAAAAATTCATGACTTAACTTGCTTATACGCATGTCCCGAAACATCAGGTCATTCGACCACTATAAAACGTGGAAAATGTTGTAATATTTTAGAAAACTTGTACTAAATATAAAATGTTTGATTGTTCTTTTGCTAGACAGATAGCAAGCTAACTAGCTAGCTAGCTAGATATTTTTTGAAAATATCGTCATTCGGTATAACCAAAAGTGTTATTCTGTAAAACCGAAATTTTGGTTAGACTTTCTGGTGACAAATTTTTGTCCATCTTGTAAAAAAATGACAAAAGCAGTGTTAACTGATTATAAAAACCATATAATCTCATCGTTAACACTTAATAAAACTTCAAAATTAATTATATCTCCATTATGTTTTTGTTTTTTTTACACTTTTAAAAACCTTATTCGTCAATGACCCATATAAATACACACACATACACGTATATATTTGTTATATTTATATATAAAATCTTTATATTTATATATAAAATTATATATAAGTATATACAGTATATACATGCAAATATTTCTTAAATATATACATGCATGTGAGTGTACTTATATATACGCATAATAATTATACAGAGTACACACATATATATTATTTAAACACACACTTTTATTTTGGATGCAATTAATTGTTTGATAGCCCTAATATTTTTATAACATTGTTAAAGAATAAATCACTTTTGTGGTCAATAACCAATTTAAACTGCTCAAATTTGAATTAAAGCAGCATATGTAGTGGGCAGCATTCACTAGGGCATCCCAGAGCACAGTTTTATGGCAAGGCCCAACTCTGGCTGAAACCACAGAGAAAGGTTTGCAACATTTTCAATGGAACTTGGTGGACTAACATAAACAAACATCCTGCAGATAATGCTGTTAGGACAACTCTAGACACCTCTTAGAGGGCAAGAAGATGCATAGTACCAAACAGGAATTAAAGAGCTAGCAGCATCAAAAACCGTTTGCAGTCTCGCCTTTTGGGTGAACTAGAGTCTAACCTGACGGCATTGACCAACCCAACCAGACCTGAATATAAAAGGCAGCAACGTCTGTGCAGCCCTGCACACCAGTGACGAGTGGTGACTTTTTCTCAACCAAAAAATAAGAGACGACAAATAAGAAACACCATGGCAGGTGTAGATTTATGTGTAGATGAAATTCATTCTCCAAACTTTCTTTGTATTTTTTATGTTAGCAGATACTGTGATTTTGCAATCTGCATGATCACTGAAAACATTTGTGCTGAAGTTGCCTGAAGTTAAATTAACAGCAACTAATCGATGGATTAATCATAAATATCCCTTATTGTTATCTTAATGAATATTATACTAGCACATATTTTTGTAACAGAAACCCACACCTCCTCTTTTAGTTACCAATGACACAGTCATGAATTGTATGCATGTTAGCAGTGAAATGCATGTCCTCACCCACAGTCAGGCAGAACTGTAGGACATGTACCGCTCCTTCCTCCTTCAGGAAACTCATGAAGCGGAACAACAAATCCTGCTGCTCTCTGATCTCCTTCAAATCCAACTTCAAAACCTGGCAGAATAACAAATAAAAGAAGCAACCTGTAAGGTTTTAAGACATTTACTAATCCCAAGGACTCAAAAAACACTGAAATGATGTTAGTAGTGTGGAATTCATCAACCTTATCACTACATCCCTTTTCTTAAGACGTCCCGATAAACCTGAAAGCGTCATGTTAAGGTGATGAAGTTGTACCTACCGATGATTTCTTGTTGCGTGGATCTGCAAACTTCTCCAGGAAGGGCACCAGTGCAGATGGAGGGTCGGTGACTGGCTCAGGCTAGCAGCAAAATGACATAAAAATAGAGAAAAAAAAAAAGCATTATTAAAACACTTGGCAGTAAAGGCTGACTGAACAGTCTTTTATTGATTTGGTTGAATCACTCACTGGAGAATCATCAATGAAGATGAGCACCATATGATTTACTGTGTCCTAGGGGGGGAAAAAGGTGATTTATAAATTGGATTAACAACTCTAAGATTCACACACAGAAAAACAACATTTATTTACATATACATGTTGTATCAAATGCAGCTATTGCATAAAATATACAAGCAAAATTCAGACAACTGTAGCCAACTTAATGTGCAAAAATATATTAGGTTAAATAGCTGTTGTTTTGTTGTATTGTGTCTTGATTTGTTTTATGACTATCATTCAACTGTCCAGTGTCCTTGAGTGTTTTGAAAGGCGCCTTTAAATAAAATGTATTATTATTATTATTATTATTATTATTAAAGGACAAAGATAAAATATCTATGGTTTAATGTCCTCATTTATGGTAACATGTTTCACTCACAGGATCAGCCACAAAGTCCATTATTGGCAGAAAAACAGAACCTGTCATGACTTCTCGAATCAGCAGGGCCAAAGATCTGAGAATAAACCACAGAGCTTAAATGAGTGTAGCAGAGAAACCAACTGATCCTCATGGAACTTTCATGAAGTAATTCATGCCTAGAGACTTTAAACAGTCATATATTATGGCTAAAAATGTTTAAAATGGTTCTCAAAACACTATAAATGGTCGTGTCTTTGTATACAATGATGTTCAAAAGTTTAGGGTCAGTAATGGCACTTTTCCACTGCATGGAATGGTTTGGTATGGCTCGGTACAGACTTGTTAGTAGCCGAGGAGCGGATCCACGGCAGTAAAGGTGGCGCAACTATATCAGTCTATAATCCCACCCACTTTGAAGCGGAACTAAACTGCAGTGGAAAAGCAAACCGAAAGTAAAGCGAGCCGTGCCAAACCAAACCCAGCTGAGCCGAGTTGTACCACACAGTGGAAAAGCGCCATAAGATTTCTTAAATTCCCCCTGTGGTGAAGATCAAGTTTTTAATGTTGTCTATATGTCTATGTGGTGTTTTTAATAGGCTTTAAGACAAACCATGTGCAAATTCATAAGTCAACACCATTGATGAATATTTTATCTTTAAAACTGAAAGACAGTTTCAAACCCGCGGTTTGAAATCGCTGGCGTTTCTTACTTTGTGACCAATCATGTCAACCTGACGGCAGGATTTAGCATATCATTAACTGTGACCGCTCTGAAGCAGGGGAGTCTTAAGAAGCCAGGTTATCCCGGTATCTTTTTCTGTTGATATGAAAAATCGGGTAGATTTAGCAATATAGCGGATGTATGATGTATATTACGATGTTATGATGAACTATATGCCTTTCTACAACTATATGAGTTGTTCAAAACGTTTCTAAGGATACTGATTTTTAGAAGGCAGACTGAGATGGCAAACGGGATTGTGTAGCCTAACATTAGCAACACATTATTAGCAGCTGTTTGATAACGTAGTCAAGCAAAAGGCCAATCACATTAATGACCATTATGTGTCTGACTTGTAAAGCCATACCATTGTGCAGCATTTACCTCAGTAAGATCTCTGAACTTGTGCGAGTGAGTGGAGGTGGGGCTAATTAGCATATTTATAGATCCGTGTATACTAAATGAAGCAAGGGTGTACAGTTACATTCAAACTATTTTAAGACACGAAGAATCTTGGAAAATCAATAATCACAGTTTTCAGCATTGATAATAAAAATAATTTTTTCTTCAAATCAGCATATTAGAATGATTTTTGAAGGATCATGTGACACTGAAGACCGGAGGAATGATGCTGAAAATTCAGCTTTGCCATCATTGAAATATATTGCATTTTAAAATATATTTGAACAGAAAAACAGTTATTTAAAATTGTAGTAATATTTTTACAGAATTTTTTGATTAAATGCAGCCTTGATAAGCATAAGATAATTTTTTTTCAAAAACATTTAAAAAAATCTTACAGACCCCAAACTTTTTAATGGTAGTGTACTTCATGTGAATGTGTGAGGTGTACCTGCAGTCTGTAGCTCTAGGGGGCATGACATAAGGAAACAGTAGTTCTGTGAGTTTCCTCAAGTACAGCAGCTCATCTTTGCGGCTCCGCAGGGCTACATGCAGATCAGCACCGTACTCAACTAATGCTGCCTGCTGGAGGCTCTCAGAATTCTTTACTGTTCACACAAACACAGACAATTTAAACAAAATTAAAAAAAAATAATACTAATAACATAGCTAATTAAAATGATGGTGCTAAAATGCAAAATGTCCTTTACACTCTTAAGTTTATACCATGAGTTACAACAGGGATGTTCTATATGTGACAATGGGGATGGAAATTCAAAGAACCGCTTTTTGGATAGTTTTTTTAATTTGTTTATTTAACTTTTAATTCTAGACATAAGCTACTATAACATTCAATTATTTCACCACAGGACACACCTTTCTGCTGTGCTTTTCCCATGATCTCAATGTGCTTCATAGCTGCTTTCATCATTTTGTCCATCACAACTGAGGGCACATCCACCTGCAAGACCATTTTAGTCAGTATGCCACATCACAGATGTATTGTATTGTATATGTATTGTGATGTCTGTGTCAATAGATTGTGTAAAGGTGTATGTACTCTTTGTGCACGGTGAGCCAGAACTGCAGCAAAGAAACGGATTGTTTGTCTCAGTTCATCCACACATGCCTCATCATCTGTAATATCTCTGATAGCAAATCATCATAAAAGAAAAAAAAAAGTTATGTTGAATTTTGCTTTACTTTTCCCAGCTAAAACATTGAGAAAAAAGCAACTATTGCATTTAAAGCAGCCATACCTGTACCACGGGTACACAAAGTTCTCGAGAACTAACTCCAAAACCTGAAGATCAGTCAAGCGAAGATTTATTAGTTCTATGAATTTGAATTTGCTTATATAATATATCATTTTACTCATGACTGGAATTATGGCTCTACCTCTGAAATACTGGCATCCACTTTAGATGGCACCTTTAAGTCCAGCCATGGCTGATAGTTCTCCAGCAGAAGGGTCGGTCTTAGGAACAAAAACACAAATCCTTTATAGATACATTTACATCTTCATGATTCAATCAAAAAAGTTTTAAAAGCAAAAGAATTGATGTTGTCTGTGGCAAGCACGGTGGGGCTGAGAGCTGTGGGAACAGAGCGAGGCTGGAGTGCTAATGAGTGACACCTGCGCAGCACACCGGTCTCGAGACCCACGGAGGAGCCCCGCAAGGACTTATTCAAAACCTCCTGGGAAGTTTGTATTTATGAGCTGGGAAGTCGTGTTTACGACGTCAAGCGCGGTCAAGTAAAAAAAAAAAAGAAAAAAAAAGAAAAGGTAAATGCGACTTTTTATCTAAAAATAATTTTCTTTTTTCTCACAATTCTGAAAAAAAAACGTCAGTCTTTTTTCTCTCACAACTGGACATTATAACCTGCAATTTTAAGTCTATATCTCACAATTCTGACTTTATAACTCACAATTATGACATAATATATATCACACAATTCAGATTTTTTTTCTCAGAATTGTGAGATAAACTCACAGTTGAGTTATAAATTTAGAATTGCATGTTATAAACTCGAAATTTGCGTCTTATAAAGTCAGAATTGCGAGATTATATAAACGCAATTCTGAATTATTTTTTCCATCACAATTGAACATTATAATGCAATTTCAAGCCTATATTGTCTATATCTTAGTAACTCGCAATTCTGACTTTATATCACGCAATTCTGACTTTATAACTCGCAATTCTGACTTTATATCTCTCAATTGCGAAAAAAAAAAGTCAGAATTGTGAGATAAAAAGTCACAATTACCTTTTTTATTTTTTATTTCATGGCGGAAACAAGCTTCCATAGGTTCCCATCTCCTTCTTCCCCACAATATGAACGGTGTTACACTTTTTTTGTTGTCGAATTCTACTGTTGAATTGTTTTGTTGAATACCGTTTTGTTTGTCTTTCCCAAGCCAGAATAATTTTTCTTGCATTTTGATTTGAAACCCAAGCTGAATGGAACCTTTTTACAGACATAACTGACATAATTTCTTTCTTTTGATTTTGGGCTGAAATATGCCCAGTACAAGTTGATCAAAGATTGTGTGAGATTTGAGATCATACCTGTGGCGGTTGCACTGCTTTTTCCCACAAACTGCACAACTGTGACCCAGAGGGAATAATTCCTGCTGTTCCTGTGGCTGTAGATACACAAATATACAGTACAGACATCAAAAAAGTCTCCAGGGACAAGTGAGGTAGTACAATATTACCAAATGCTTACATTACTTTTAATTAGTGGTCAATCAAGGTTTTTGGCTGATATCTAAAGAGAATGGCTTTCAATATAGTGCTTATAATTGTTACATCCAGGGCCATAAGGGGTTTGTTGTTGTGCTCAAGCTATGCTTTGTTTGTGTCTCTCTCTCTTTCCCTGCAAAACAAGTATCACCACATGACTTCGATAATCAGTGTCCTGTTGTGGTTGGATGATGGGATGGGAGAAGTGTTGGTGGTGGCTTGACTGTGTGCAGCAGCTGAGGATCCCATCCTCAACCCCATCTTGATATTGTGTTAAAGCAAATAGTTTGGTGACTCTGTGTATCTTTACCTAATTTGTGTCAAACTTACTGAAATAGAGTTTTTTTTTTTGTCTTAACACTCTATGATTGAGACTTAAAAGGGAGAAGTGAGTGTTAAGTTGAGATAGTTTATTAAATGTTTTGATTCAGCTATTATGTTTTGGTTTAAGTCTATTAGTTTGTGATTTATTGATTTCTTTGTGGGGTTAGTAGGGAGGTGGGTGCCATTTTCATTTTATTTTGAACCTTTTCTCCTGCTTATGTTAGTTAAGGAGTTATTGTTTGTTGTTTTGGCAATACCCCCTTCTGAATCTGATACCCCTCTTTTTTTCTTTAGTTTGATTTTGTAAATAATAACTACTCTCTTTTGTGAAATATACTGTGGCTGTTTGGATTATTGCTGTGAGACAATTCTGGGTCTGGAGAGGGGGTGTTTTCTCTGCTGTTGCACACTTATCCACCACCATCCATTTTGCTGTTGCATTCCTCCCCTAGACCAATCAGGAAACCCTAACAATAATATATACATAATGCAGACCAGCATTGTACACAATATTGATGAAATGACAAATAAACACTTATTTTACCCAATATATACTCCAATTTCACAAAATAAAAGAAGTAAATTACATAAGGCAGAGGTATCACTTATCCAAATGGTCAAGTACTGACCAGGCAAATATATCAGTCCACGATATAGCCAATATATAGGTCCTGTTCTCAAATCTGAGTGGCTAAGAGGCCTCCCAAATGTGCTGATGTTCTACCAGTATCATTTTGCTAATTTATCACTCTTTATTATACTCGGGATCTGTTGGCAGAGCCCAGCAACAACTTCCAAGGCCAAGTCTCATGTAGTTTCCCATGACAGTACAGAAGATTTTCCATTACAGAGTACAGAATGACATTGAGCATGTGAAATCTCTAAAGTATTCTAAGACTGAGCCAGCTAGAAAAAACTATGGATACAGTCTAGCTAGAGAAATGTAAGTTGTGTCACTACTCCTGTCCATATCAAAGTATGTGTGTAGTGACTTGTATTATGTCTTAATAAGAAGTAAGAAGTGGCCGAAGGTAATCTTGAGTCTGAGCTTTCTGTAGAAGAGATAAAAAAGTTGTACGGTAGCCAAATTATAGATTTTACGGCTATGGATAAGACCATGGATAAGCTGAGATCATATCAACATGGGTTCACGTGTGACATGGGGGATCTGACGGTCAACAGAGATTTTTAAAGGGGACCTATTATGCCCCTTTTTACAAGATATAATATGTCTCAGGTGTCCCCAGAATGTGTCTGTGAGGTTTCAGCTCAAAATACCTCACAGATCATTTATTATGCCATGTTGTATATACCCATTTTTGAATGCTAGCAAAAAGAATAGCACTCTTAAACTTGTGCCGTAAAAAGATGCAGAATCTACAGAGGTAATATCTTAAAATAAGCTACAGACTCTCAAGGGACAACATCTGTGAGTGAACTCAGCTCAGTTGCTATGGAAAATGCTCCCCCAGTTTCCTCTCTGTATCCAGCTGCATAAACATTGCCAATATGTTAAGACTGTGTCTTAAGTGCTAGTATGACCAACTAGCGATTAGTCAAGGGGCAATCAGTATTATGTTTTGAAATTAGACCGATCAACGTTTTTATGTACTTGACTTAAATCAGTTATGAACAGTCTTAAAAAATGTGTACTTTGTAAGACTAGTCTTAGTAGTTTATGCAACTGGCACCTCAGTCACCACAGAATGGTGCAGGGAACGCATGTGCAGTCTAAGGCTGACTCAGATACAGACTCTGACTCTGATCAGGAAGATGACAAGTATGCTTTCCCCCTTCCTGCCTGAAATCCTCTGGAGGCCTTATGGCCCCAGAGTGAGTGGACGCACTCAACTGCACCCCCTCACGGTGAGTAGCAGTACTAAAAAGTGTCAGGATGGAGAGGAAACTAAGATCTATTACAACTACTTACAAGACCTATCTCATGCAATGTATGAACTAACAAAGAAGGTGATCCTGTTAAAAAAATTCCACAACAAGCAAAAGAGCATCCATTCATCCTCTGAACCACTTGTCCTATGTAGGTTCACTGGGATGCAGGAGATGTCTTGGCCTGAAGGAAGGGAAATACCCTGGACAGATGGCCAGTCCACTAGAGTGTTAGCACTCACTGCTGTGTGTCTTTGGATTGTGGGAGAACCTTGGAGGAAACCCAAGTTAACACAGGATAACATGTAAACTCCACACAGTAAGGCCTCCTGCACTTTGCTTATTGACCATGAAGGGAAATGATATGTGGCAGTTGGAGATGTGTAGTAAGTCACTGAAAGACTGTATCGAAAGTAAAACTGATTGGTCCAAGGTAAATTCTGTTAAGCAGAAGGCCAGGGAAGACGTGGCAGACTACACAGAGAGGCTGATGTTAGCATACATTAAGTACTCTGGGTACTGATGGTAATGACACTGATCCCGATGAGCAGGTTAACAAGGGACCACTTGTTGGGATATGGCTAGCAGGCCTAAGTCATGATCCAACAAAAGCTCTAGTGTCAGTGGTGACTTGAACCCTATGTGAGGTCAGCTTACGCAGCTGCATAGCCTTACAGCATTCAGGCATGCTTGTCAAAGGCCCCTGTGAGTGCAATCGGAAATGCCCACCAAATACAGATGTGGAGAAAGGAATTGTGCCAGCTGTCTAACACCTGTTTGGACATATTTAAGGGCCAATTCCCCTCCGATAGCTCCATGTGGACAGTGAGAAAACTTAATGGTGCCTGGTGACTGACTGTAGTTTACGTGAATCAGTGTATTGGCAAATTGATCCCTTTTGTCATAGACCCGTATACAAGGAATTTTCACCGCTGTTCTACTAGAGGCAAAGTTTTTTTAGTCTGTGGATTATACCAAAGCTGCAGAGCTGGATGTAGTGAAAGGAATGTATCATATGTTTGTTTCAGGGCACCAAATCTACATTAAATTGCTAGGGAAAAACGGACAAATGGGAAGGCCCCATATAATGTCCTCCCAAGTTCAGGGAAGGGAAAGATGAACTCACCTTGTCCAAGGTGCAGTATGAACTTGGGAGTGAGCAAGAACGGTTCCCCAAATGATGAAGATTGGATCCATCACCGTTTACTAATTAGCTTTCCCTACCACATTGCAGGCTAGGGAAGGGAGGAAGGGAAAGTAAGAGGGCTGTGGGAAAGTAAAACAGATGAACTGGGTAAAGTGGTTGGTCGTACATGCTGATCATTGACTAGACGAGAAGAGACTGGGACCACCCCTATGAAACCCTATCGCATTCACCTGCACTGGAGGGGTATCAGAAAAGCAGCAAGCAAAGTGGGCTGTGCTGAAGAAGGTTCCAGACGATCCTGCTATTGTAGATGTGAGACTGACCAATACTCCCACTATACTCCCAGGTGCCAGCAAGCTTAGGGAGTATAGCTTACAGCAAGAATGGTCAATTGAAAACACCTTGCCATACTGTATGCAGGGGACAACCAGGCCTTTTATGATGGGCTGGGGGTGATCGTATTTAAACCAAGGAGGGCATAACCTCTCTGGAAAGCAATCACAATTTCAGCCAGGAGGCACCTAATTAACGTTTTTTAACTGTGTGTCCACCAAAGCATTTTTAGCCAGCTGAAAACGGCAAGAGCTCTTCTGAAAATGTTTTGCTGTAGAGCGTTTTTTCAGTTAAGATGCTTTAGTTGTTATAATACAGAATATCCACAGAAGTGCTACTAGTATCTGATATCGCAGATTGTTTTTATATTCAGAAACAAACTTCGATACAATGCAAAGTATTTGCTTTGGCTCTTGTTTTAAATTATTCTGATGTTGTGCTTGTTGTTGTCTTCTGTTGCCCTTGTATAAGCATGATGTGGCAGTTGATCGGTATGGTTTTTGGTCCCGCCCCTCCTCCACTGTGATTGGATGGCTGGGTAAAAAGTGACAGTGATGAGCACTGCATTTTACCCAAAGTTGAACATTTTTCAACTCTTGGCTTCCAGAAAAAAATGCCAAGCGTTCAGGGTGAAATAGACACTCAGCGCCTCATCAATTGAAAAAAATATGCTGGCCTTAAGAAAAAAAGTCCTACGCTGGGGAAAAAAATACACTGGCCTTAGGTGGACACACAGCCCAACACCTGTTTCACACCGCAAGCATGCACATTTTGGTTGATTGGGTTGCTTTTTGTTCACATAATGCTTAAAACATTGAAGTAGGCTATCAACTTTTTATCTCACTCAGGTTTATCACTTTGTGTAACTGAATAATCTCTTATTAAACACTCTTATTATGGCATTCCTGGCTCCTGACTAGACACTTCTCAAACCCTGATGGACACAACAGTCTGGTTTCTAACACTTACTTTCCTCTTGGACCTTACTGAGATGAGAATATTCGGCAGCAGGTATTCCGGGCTGAGGGAGCAGTAGAATGTGATCAATCCAGCCAGAAACGACCAGAAAACCATGAGAATGTGGAGATACCTGGGAACAAAGTTACATACATTATTGTAAGCATGGGGATGCATTTGTTAATCACCAATCATATACTGGTACACAATTTTTGGTGCAAAAACCTTGACTGACATTATAAGTGGAATTCAGGGGGGAAAATAACACGCTCCAGAATATGTCTCACTTAAATATGCAAGTACTCACTGGTTGAGGATGATGGTGGAGGAGATCATAAAGGTGAAGATACAGAAGATGACAGGATATTGACGAGCAACATCCTTAAACACATCGAACTGCAGACCTCTTCTCACACACCCCAGAAATGAGGGAGGGTCCGACATTATATCTAAACAAGAGAATAAATATACTGAATGATTAACGTTACCATCTATTTACATGGTATACTTCAAAAACAATTATGGTATTATCATGGTGCCATTTCCAAAACATGGTAATACCACAGTACTATACACCATACATACACTAAAACGACTAGTTAAAATTTAATATGGTATTCACATACAGTACCATGGTATTTACATGATCCTCCAAGGTACCTCAAACAATACCATGGCACTTTAAAAATGTTGTTACTGTCAGATCAAGACAATAATATCAGATGTTAAACAACAGTGGATGATGATGATAGTCTGTTAATAACCTAGAGGTGTAAACATTGTAAATAACACGAAAACACTTGCTCTTAAATGGCAGTTTAAGTGCGATGTAGTAGCTCTCTCACCTAACAGATGATGCGCAGGTCTGATATAAACTCTAGAAACATGTTAATACATCCTGACATTAATGTTTTGATCATCCAGCTGATCGTTTCACATGATCAGATTACTGATCATTATGTGAGCTCCACTACCGGGTTTAACATGAAGGCTGCAACCCGGAACACCGTTTCAAAATAAAAGTCCTGCCTCTGACAGACAACCCTTACAAAATAAAGTGAGTTAACACAGTTTCCATTAACAGTACTATTATTACTAACGTTAGTGTTGTTGTATTATCATAATACATTAACATGGGGTTAAAGCGGTACGTATTTTGGGAAAGGAAATGGGTAAAATATAGTGGATTTTATTCCTATCTGGACAAAGGAGACTAGTATTGAAACAGACCAGATTATAATCCATAAAGTGGTAACTCATAATGTAATGTAGTCTGACTCTGGTAAAGCCTGGTAAATCTTTTTATATCTGTGGTTTCCCTGTGGGTCGAGCCATAAAAGCATCCACCTCTTCATCAGACTTTTTCTTTGAAAAAAAAAAAAAAAAAATCATCACAATTTTTCAGTATTTTTGTTGATTTTCAAATTAACGGAGGTGCTTATCTGTCAGAAAATTTAGGCACTGTAGGCCTACTATATGCTGTGTTTGAGGATCACAATTCTTGCAAACCCTGTTACCAAAATTTGAGACATGTATGAATTCAGTTTAAAATCCCAGTCTGTGTAATTTGGATATTTTGTAGCACAATATGAAATAAACCTTTTAATGAAATACTTAAAAATAGAAATACACCAGAATAGGTAACAGGGTTACAAGTAACAGAGATTTTGCTTTAAAAAGTGCTGTAGGCCAGTGATTCTCAATAACCACACCAGGGGGCCTCAGCAAACTTCTAAAGTGGCTGCAAAATGAGTAAAAATTATTTAAATTCAGTTATATTGAAATATAAAAGAATAACAATGCTAAAAAATGCACAGTGCATTTTAATAATAATAATAATAAAAATAATATTAGGATGCCAAATACAATATTTTTGGAAAGTGCTCTAGGCCATCCTTTTTAATGGGAAATAGACTGCACCTTTTGACAGCCCATAACCTCCATAGAAATAATTTAATACTGCATGCCTTGCCTGATGTCTGTCTAAATTCTGCAGAGGTATTAGATATTTTGGTAGCACTTTATTTTACAGTCTTGTTCCCCATGTACATATTATGTATTTATTATAGTAATTAATACCTGGGAAATAACTAGGAATACTAACCCTGAACCTACTCTTAAACCTAACCTTAACAAATAGTTACCTTATATAACCCAGTGCACGGTAAGTACACTGTAAGTACACATAAATGCACATACTGTAAAATAGAAGTGAAACCGATATTTTAGATCCATTATTATTAGATCCAAATTTAAACTGACATCCAAGATGATGGAGTATAGACGGATGCTGCCTTCACGTGCTCTCGGAATTATCGTAAATACGAGTTAAAAAATTGCACATGAACGCCCTTTCATGTTGAAACTTGAATGCGATAAGCTCGTAATCACAACTTCAGAAGTGGGAATTATTAAATTTCCTATAGCATGTGAAGGCAGCATTACATCTCTTAATGTACTAAGAGTAAACAACCAGGGACAACCAATTTTCTCTCACACTTGTCATGAACACAAGCGCAGATATATCTATCTGTCAAAGCAGCAACACCATAATCCAATGAGAAAGTTTACTTTGAGTTATTTCTCAATAGTAAAATTTCTCAATGGCATTTCTCAATTGGAAAAAAAAAATGGTAAGGTCCAAATTCAAATGTGGACTTACATTAAAACCACATTAAGCGTCTTATAATGGGATACAAAAGGGGGGAAAACTTCAAATATTGTGTTTTGTAGTATCTAACATTTGCCTGAAGATAGTGTCCTTGACCACTAAGGTTTGACAGAAATTCTGTGTTTCAAGGTTGTTGCTCAGAACATTAAGCCATGTTTAGCTGTTTTCTTACAATGGATTTCTGAAAAAGAGCGAGAGAGAGAGAGAGAGAGAGAGAGAGAGCGACAAAGCGTGAGAAGAGTGCTTAATGTAAAAATATTGTCTTTCACCTTGGGTTATGTGTCATCCCTTTGCAGATAGTGGCAGTGAATTGTGTTTATGATAACTGTGAAGGAAATTTTGTTCTCCCTGGTGGTTGTTTTGGTACATTAAACATGAAGTCACGTTAGCATTTTTCAAATGAAGTGTTTAGTATGTCCTCCAGCGTTGTGCACCATCACTGGCCATGGAGTCAACAACACCTTGCTGTTACATGGACTGAAGTTTTATGTGAGATGATATGCCATGTTTTTACTTGCTATATCATAAGAATATATACCTCTCAGATTCCAGTGAAGATGGATTTTTTTTTTCTGGAAAAAAAACATCTTAAAATGTATTTATTTTTGTTGTCTTAATGCTGTTACAGTGGGATAATGTGCCAGATCAAGTCTTCATACATTATCCCTTACATATAGAAAGGCATAAAAGAACTGAATTCTTAAAATGTTTTCATAAAAATTTATTACCTCAGAAGTTTATAATTGCTTTCCATTCAAGAAAATGACTCTTGTAACTATGAAACTGTAACTATCCACAAGAGGGAAACAGACATTACCAACATATGCAATATGGCCAGACTTTCACCCCGGTCACCATGATTTTGCCAAGATGTGTCCCTGGGTCAACATATATTGTATATTGAATATTTCTTTCTGAAAATTTAGTCTTAACCCTACCCCTAAACCTAACCCTACCCATAACTTATCCCTAAAATCAGAGGTAAATGAGGTGAATATCATTGATGTGGAAGCACCTAACCTTGGTTGTAAGCCTAAACTTGACATAAACTGTAAACTTGACATAACTGTAAACCAAATCTGATTGATTTGAATGTTGTTCCAGGATCAACAAAGATGTTGGTCCAGGAACATATTGTACTTGGTGAAATTAGGTTCACCCTTTGACTCCATAATGATGTGACATGTAGTTTTAAATAAACGCATACCATACACAGTTTAGGTCAGTACTGACTTTATTTAAAAAAAAAAAAAAAGAAGAAGAAAAAAAAAAAAGAAGAAGAAGCTTGAAATGGAAATTGAGATACATAGGTGTGCAAGCAGCTTCTGTATTTTAAGACATCACTTCGAGACAGACTTTTAGGAACTACTTTGGGACAAAAGCCACTGTGACATTTTATGATTTTTAAGCTTCAATACTTATGTATATTAGTTTCAGGTAAAGGTAGTTCAAATGTACCAAAACTTTTGAAAAGTGCAAACAAAAAGCACCACCACACCATATCACAGTTTCAGGAATATCACTGAACAATTACTATATTTACATTTCAACTGTTTGTTAATTAACTACAAGATTAAATACTATTTTTATTAACACGCTGCGGGTAGTTTTTTCTCTGGGCTTTGTGCATGTTGTAAAACTTATTACACTTTACATCTCAGAGAAATACATAAGCAGAATGACAAAATAAAAATGAACAACCAGGCTTAAATCCAACACAGTTATTTCTGTCACTGTATTATCTGTGACAATAAACCACAATTACAGGCCATCTTGTTAAAAAAATTAATTGAAAATAGTCTTTTTTCTGATCCTCACATTAACAGAAAAGTATCATGTGGACCAAATATATCTTAGAAAAACAAGATTCAATACATTTGTTAACAAAACAAAACAAATGTCCTCACTTTTCTTGCTTTCATTATTCATGTACTTGAGGAGCAACAAAATTCGCTCCTCTCTTATAATACTTTTATTTCCATTTATTTCATTGCCAAAACAAGACATCTCAAAAACAGAGAGACTTTTATCTTTTATCGCTCATCACAAGGATGTTGGATACACTAAATCACCACAGAGCTATACAACATATTTACATTAGTATATATATATATATATATATATATATATATATATATATATATAGAAACACTTTACAATAAGGTTTTATTAGTTATACACACAAACACACACACACAAATATTCGAATTCACTCTTACACGGTTTCATTTTAAAAAGATCATTAGCCCCTTATTCCCATGTGAGAAGATATCATTGTTCAAAAACCAAAAAATCAAAGTATAAAAATATAGTAAACTTTCATAAAGCGCACACAACATCCACGCATACTACATTTAAATATAAGGGCAAACAACAACAAAAAATACCGAACAGACTTGGTGAGAACCTCTTATTTTTGAGTGGGAAAAAAAAATGGCACTTAAGCAATGAAATGTCATAGTCAACACTTCATCATACCAGTGGTAACTTAAGCAGCTTTGTGTTTTGAACTTTATGTATGTAACTTTCCATGACTGGCAAGTACACAAACATTCTTTTGTTAAGACGTGGTGCATCAGAGCAACACCCGTTCCGGCCCGCCGTACAATCAAACTGCTTCAGCCGACGTCTCTGCTGAGACGGACATTGTCAATTTGGCTATTTTCACAGTGGTCTTCACGCAGCTCTCGGCAGCACGGTTGGCGGCGATGTGTTGATTCCTCTGACAATCTGATTCCAGGCTGTTGTCTAGCTGCAGGGACGTGCTGGAGGTACTCCTGCAGCACTGGCAGGTGGTGAGGAAGGCCCTCCGCAGGTCTTTACTCCTGAGGGCGTAGATTATTGGGTTAACGGTGGAGTTGAGCAGGCAGAGCATAGTACAGAACGCAAATATTGTCTTAATGTTGTCATCCATCCGCCAGAACAGATCATACACCATGATGGCCAGAAGAGGCCCCCAACAGATCACCAACACCACCAGGATCAGAACCAGGGTTTTGGCCAAGCGGATGTCCATGCGAGCCTGATCAGGCCTGGGGGTCTGGACCTTCGTACCGTCGGAAGAGTGGACAACCAGGCTCTTCTGTGACGTGCGCCTCAGCATCCTCACCGCGTGGTGGTGAGCCTTCCAGAGGATGTACATGTAAGCGTAGATAATGAATATGAGCAGAACACTTGTCACACCGATCCAGAACATCAGGTAGTTCTCGTCGATTAATGGAAAGATGTCAGAGCAAACCGAGTTGAGCCGCTTGCAGTTCCAGCCCAGCAGCGGCAGCACGGCAATGATAATGGAGATCACCCACATCATGCAGAAGGCGATCACCGCTTTGGTGCGCGTCACAATACGTCTGTACGCCAACGGACGGTGGATAGAAATGTATCGATCGATGGCAGTGAGGAACAGGCTTCCCACAGAAGCAGTGAACGAGGCCGTCACACCACCCAACTTAAACAGAAAAATGTTTGGACTGTCTTTTCGGTGAAAGACGTGAAAGTCCAAGAAGCTGTAGACAAAGATCACGCTGCCAAGCAGGTCTGCGATGGCCAAGCTACCAATGAAATGGTAAGAGGGCCTGCAGCGCAGGGTACGTGACTGCAATATAACACACAAGACCACGAGGTTCTCCAACACCGTAAAAGTCCCCAGCGTGAGGGACAACACTGCTATGGCGAGCTGTTGACTAGGAGTCAGTATCATGAAACATTCCATGTCCATAAAGTTCTCCCCACACTGCAGGGTACTCCCATCTTCTCCCAGGCTCCAGTTCCCGAACACATCAGAGCTGTTGGTGGGATAAAAGGGGATACCTTTCACGATGAGTTCCTCATCTGGTCCCACTTTATCTGCGAAAGGGCTTCTGCGGTAGGCTGCAAATGGCTTCGGCAGTGGGTATCCACTTTTGGTGAAGTCGCCGTCGATGATGTAGTCATCGTAGCTGATGTCGTTAGAACCAATGTACTGCAGTCCAGAAGTGATGGTTTTGAACGTGGTTTCTGCCACTCCATCCAGAACAGATTTAACATCGGACTTTGAGGCAGGGAACAGCATGGTCAAAGATGCTCTAAAGGAAACCTATTGGATGAAATTGAGAGAATGTTTGTTCAAATAAGACTGACTGAGGCATATGGATCCTCATCATTCCAAGATAACAGAATATTGAGCTCTCGAAAGCTCAATCGATGCTTCACTGAGCACAGAAATAGCCATCATATGGCTCTTGTATTTTGCGCTTGTTGTTTTTCTTGCATGGATGGGCACACAGGGATTATTACTCTAAGAGACGGGCTTTGAATAATTGATGCCTGCAGCTGACAAACTCAAGCCAAGACACCATTCTAAAGTCATAAAGCAGCTAACCACTTAGGACGCAACTTTATGTTGGTGAGAAAACACATATATATATATATATATATATAACGATGCAATTGAAAAATATGTGAAATAAAAGTATATAGTTAGAATTACATTTTAGGACAGTCTAATAAAGGCTATGTGTATAGACTGCAAACATTTAATAGTAATCACCTGTGTGCACTGTGTTTTGGTCCGCATCAGATCACGAAAGAAGTTTAATTCATGGTTAAATTCCGTATCTGGATTCATTGTGAATCATGTATTGTAAAATTACGGTATTTAATATTTAATATATTTTGAACATACTGCATTGCGAGGCGCGTTTGTTTAAAAACAACTAACTTTTCTGTTTGTACTGAAATAAGCGATGTCACAGAGGTCTTCGGAAGCGTTATAGTAGACTACAGCTGCAATTTAATTTAATAAAATATCAAATTAATCATTTTGATACAGTTGAAAAATGTAGTTTTACCTTCACATAGTTCGCGCAGGTGTTTCTCGTTGTATGAACGGATGAGATGATCTCGCAGTGATCCAGCTCCACTGCAGCCGGACGAGTGAATGAGAGTTCAGATGCTCTGAGTCTGTCTGCAGGTTTGTAGAAAATGAGATGCTTTTCTCCTCAGTGCGCATCATAGCCTATATGACGCATCCCATGTCACATGACCACCCACATACACGAGCATCTTTAATGTCAAAAATGAAAATAACTCAAAAGTGTAATGTATGTGTTGTGAAGTGGTTAGTTTTTTTTTTTTTTTTTGGCATACCTCCTGTTTGTCTAGTTTCCAATGGTTCACCCCCAGAAGAATCTCAAAGAATATTGACTGCGTGAATGCCTTCATGTAGAACTCCTTTTTATTGCAAAATATGATTTTAACAATTAACCCATGCAAAATTATGACAACGTATATTTTCTTTCTGAACCATTTATTTATTTATGAATAAATTTATAAATTAATAAATGATTTCATTTTTTATAAAACCATGAATAGGCTATGTGAAGTTTTGACTGTCCACAATGATTCATAGCGCGTCTCTAAAATGTTATGCAGTAGCCTACATACAGTAGTATACAGCATTTTGCCTTGTGTAGTATGTAGAAAGAAGTAGGCCTACATTAGCAGTTTATTTCAAAATAAAAACACCTCTTAATTCAATGACTCCACCCAGTGTGGAATAAAAAAGTGAAGTTTATTTTTCAAGCCTTCTAATTGTTCAACAGTTCCCTTGGTTCTAGAAGTATTTTCCCACAGAGATTTTTAAAGTCTTCATTTAATAGTTATAGAGGGTATGCATTGACGTCACTTTCCCGCTGGACCACGCTCCCTCAGCCGGACTTAGTGGCAAAAGAGCCTGCTGCATGACTGAATTTAATAGGGGAAACTGCAAACACGCGAGTAAAACAAACGATTATCATAAACTAAAGGTTGGACTCTATGTTGAACACTATGTTCCTTACAACTTACCAAAGATCGAGTGACGCCTGGGAAATACATAACGAACGCTTTATAAATACAATACAAGTAGGTCTAAATCCGGATGATCATTTATTTATTGTTATTTATTTCGTCATATCGTCCAGCCCTAAAACTTCAGCTATAGTTTTTGTCAGTGTTTATTTAAAAACATCCAGTTATGCAGAATATAAAATGGTAAATATTTAATTGATGAGTTGTCAAAACATTACAATATACAGGGTGTGATTTTACCTCAAAATTCTAAATACTGACACAAAATGACGACTGCAAATCCACGTTCTCTGCCTGGAGTCCAGTTGTTTCTATGAATTTCCTTCTCCTTTCTGTAGCTTTCGGCAGTCTGTATAAATATTTCTTGTCAGATTGATCTCTACAGTCAATCGCATAGCTCTTTCTCGTTTTAGATGTGTTTTGTGTGTATTTCGCGGCATTCACGCTGAAAACCAATGCTGCCGCTCAGTATTTTTGCCACTCAGAGGGCGTAACCGCAGTTACTCCAGCCGACGATGACGTCACGTGCATACCCTGTATAAGAACAATCGAAGTGAATCACAACAGCACAAACTTTAATTTGAAGCAAAAAACGCATTTGAAAAACGGACAAGATTGTGTACATAATGGCTTTAATGAGGGAAAGAACTACACTCCCATGAAGCAATGCGAATGATATAATCAAATTAAAAACGATGGAGAAATATAAAATTATTGATTTAAAGATGTTAATTATATACACAGGAACGTTTTATTTTATTATTACAACATATTATTACACATTATGCATACATATATTTTAATAGTTGGGAGAGTGTAGGAAAACTGACTCTTCGTCATTCGCGGCGCTTCATGTGTGTCGGCGTTAAAGTTATTTTCGTGTGATTTGTTTGTCGCAGTTCTCTGATTGGTGTAAATTTCTCTGTAGAATCATAGGTAATGTAGTTTTTCATCAGAAAGTCTGCAGCTGTACACGATTATTTAAAAAATAACTTTGTACAATGCAGGCTTATGGCTTTAATAAAAGAAAATACCAATTAACAAACTATAATAGCTCACAGTAGGTCTGTGTTTAGCCCAAAGGTTTATAAGTTACCATTCAAAATTAATTCCCCATTTAGAGAAAATGAATGGGATTTTTACTGTTGTACTCTATGGGGCGGTTTCCCAGCAGGGTTTAAATTAATCCAAGAGTAGGCCTCTAGAATAGTTAATTATGGCTTAAAAAATGGCAGGTGTCATGACAAATCGGGTCCTCCCTATAGAAATCAAGTCTCCATCAACTATTGGTTAATAGTTCTACACAAACATCATTTATTTAAAATATGTATATAATTAATTACTATATAGTGCATAATAAAACAAATTGGACATTCTATTTTTTTTTTTTTTTTTTTTACTTCATAAAACTATTAATAATTAAAATAGTCATTAATGGTCATTATAACCAAAGTCCCTTTAAGACAAGTCATTTCACTCGGCGGCCATCTCTGAAACGCCTCTCGGGCATCCAAGTGCAGCTCCTATTTCTTTGAATGGGGAAACATCAAATTCTCCAAAGCTGTTTGCCAAGCTTTCGATTAAATTTCATATTTGAAATCGCCAATGAAATCTGACAACAATTGTCTCATAAATTTTGTTTCTAAATGCTCGAATCATGACAAAAAACTGTATTTTTCAGGCTGGATCAAGCTAATGTGCATGCGCAGTCCTAAATGTGTGTCTCTTGTGCCTTATTTCGGAGGCGCGTGTCTCACTGTTTCTATAAAAACTGGAGCTTCTAATGGCCGCTGCAGTGGCTCTTATTTAGAAGGCGGGACTTATTCCGCCATATTGCACGTTGCACTTTCACCCATTCAAAACAAGCGTCTTGTGTTATTCTATAGTCTTTGTTATAACTTAGTTCAAATGACATAATCAGTGATTTTGTAGGGGTTGTAATTAGACACTAAAGAGATTTTTTTTGAGCCAATGGGATTTGCTTGGGATCCTATTGGAGACCCAGTCTCGAGGAGGACCAGATTTCTCACAACACCATTGTGTAGTTCTACATTGTGGAGAATGCAACAGAATACCATGATCTGGCAAGCTTTACAGTGACCGTGGATCATCACTGAACTAGTCTGATCCAGACGCCTCAATATGCAATTTAAAAGGCTATAAGTGCACTTGACTTCATTGCATGTCTGGTTAAATGTCTGTTTATAACACTCCTTTCCATCATTTGATCATTAGATTATGCCTGGTTAAAATTGATTACAGGTGGTTAGTCAATAAGAAGCAGGTTTTTGCACTGAAATACCTCACACTGGCATGATTTATTGAATGCCACCAAGGTCCCTTCAAAGTTTACTTGGGTTGTTGTGACCAAAAGAAAAAGAAGAAAATAAAACCACAGGTATAAATAAAATTAGAAGCTCTCAGAAAAGTTCTCCAAGCCTAAACAAAAAATCCCGCGCCCTCACAAACCCGACAAGCACAGCCAGAGACGTCTCATTCTGCTGCTACAACATTGCAGTTATATTCTATGAGTGGGTAACAGCATTACCAATCAAATGGTGACTCACCAGTTCCCTGCTGTTTGGGCCTCTCTGGACGTACATCCTGTTTTATGGATGATCCTACTCACAGTCCCTTCGTTCATTTGTTTTTGTGAACACAGAGCTTCTGAACTAAAAGGTAAAATCTTTTTGAGAGTGTTAACAGGGGAACAATGGCCCACCATTGCTCTTTATAAAACCTTCTAATCATGTATTATGCTATGCAAGCAGATAAAATGGCATTCTTATTCTGAATACCACCATATATGAAAGCTTGTCTCTGCCACAGAATAAAAAAGGTAATTGCGACTTTTTACCTCATATATATCGCAATTCTGAGAAAAATGGTCAAATTTGCAAGTTATGATCTTGTAATTGTGAGAAATAAAGTCAGAATTCCGAGATATAAACTTTCACTTGCGAGTTATAAAGTCCAAAATGTGAGATAAAAAGTCACAGTAACCTTTTTGTGTGTTTGTGTGTGTGTGTATTCCATAGTAATAGGTGTCACAGCAGACAACCATGATCTGGCATGCTTTACTGGAACTGTACTGCATTGCTCCATCACTGCAATGCAGACACCTGAATCGATCTGATTTTTAAAATGCTGAAAGTGCATTTGACTACATGGCATATCTTATTATATCTCTGGTTAGGACACACCTTATAATTTGGTCATCAGATTGTGCCTGGATGAAATGGAATGTGAGTGGCTACAGTCAGTAAGATGCACGTTTTTGTGCTGAAATATCGCATTGTTGTCTGCACTCCTGTGGGACTCCCGTGGGATCCACAGAACCTAACACAACAGAGTGGGGTGTGGGACAAGTTTAGAATTGATGAGTGCTGGTATGGGAGGGAAGATATTTATGTGTATGCAGAAAACGGGAGGGGAAAAAAAGATTTTGTGGGACTCTCACAAAATATAAATATAAAAAAAGGTTACTCAAATGTATTTTATGTTTTTAAAGTACAAAAATTTTTTTTGTGTGTGTGTGTGTTATTCATCTATTGAGAAATAAAAAAAATAATTGTTTACAGGAGCAGGGTTGGATATTCTTTATTCTTTTTTCACTTGTAAGTGGAAGTGAGGGCAGCAAATGCAACAAGGTGTCAGGTCTGAAGCAATATGTGTGTGGGCAAAATGGAAAAATGGCCTTGGGCACCAGAGTGAGACAGAATCTTACTGGAAAGGGACTGAAAATCCATGTAGACCTCTACCTGTGGGCTTTTGTGGGTGGACAAAATATGATATGAAATATTCCATCCAGCGCAGACCTCTATATTGCACACAAACTGGTACAAATGTTAAATGTACACTGATCAGGAATATCATCATGACCACCTTCCTAATATTGTCGGTCCCCCTTTTGCTGCCAAAACAGCCCTGGCCCATCGAGGCATGGACTCCACTAGACCCCTGAAGGTGTGCTGTGGTATCTGGCACCAAGATGTTAACAGCAGATCCTTTAAGTCCTGTAAGTTGCGAGGTGGGGTCTCCATGAGATTTGTTCAGCACATCCCACAGATGCTTGATTGGATTGAGATTTGGGGAATTTGGAGGCCAAGTCAATACCTCAAACTCATTGTTGGCTTTTCAAACCATTCCTGAACCACTTTTGCTTTGTGGCAAGTGCATTATCCTGCTGAAAGAAGGGATTTATGGCCCATAAAGAGTCAGGGAATACCGTTTCCATGAAAGGGTGTACATGGTCTGCAACAATGCTTAGGTAGGTGGTACGTGTCATCCACATGGATGGCAGGACCCAAGGTTTCTCAACAGAACATTGCCCAAAGTATCACACTGCCTCTGCCGACTTGCCTTCTTCCCATAGTGCATCCTGGTGCCATGTGTTCCCCCAGCTATCCACGTGATGTAAAGGAAAACGTGATTCATCAGACCAGACCACCTTCTTCCATTGCTACGTGGCCCAGTTCTGATGCCCACATGCTCACTGTTGGTGCTTTCAGCGGTGGACAGGGGTCAGCATGGGCACCCTGACTGGTCTGCAGCTATGCAGCCCCATATGCAACAAACTGCGATGCACTGTGTATTCTGACACCTTTCTATCAGAACCAGCATTAACTTCTTGAGCAATCTGAGCTACAGTAGCTTATCTGTTGGATCAGACCACACGGGCCAGCCTTCGCTCCCCACGCGCATCAATGAGCCTTGGCCACCCATGACCCAGTCGCCGGTTCACCACTGTTCCTTCCTTGGACCACTTTTGATAAATACTGACCACTGCAGACCGGGAACACCTCACAAGAGCTGCAGTTTTGGAGATGCTCTGTCCCAGTCGTCTAACCATCACAATTTGGCCCTTGTCAATCTTGCTCTAATCCTTATGCTTGCCCATTTTTCCTGCTTTTAACACATCAAATTTGAAGACAAAATGTTCACTTGCTGCCTAATATATCCCACCCACTAACAGCTGCCGTGATGAAGAGATAATCAGTGTTATTCACTTCACCTGTCAGTGTTCATAATGTTATGCCTGATTGGTGCATTTGCTGCATAGTTTTGGTGGTGCATCTGTAAAGTGGGATTGTTTCATTTAAAGGGTTAGTTTCATTTAAAGGTTTAGTTCACCCAAAAATGATAATTCTGTCATTAATTACTCACCCTCATGTCGTTCCAAACCCGTAAGACCTTTGTTCATCTTTGGAACACAAATTAAAATATTTTTGATAAAATCCGTTGGCTCAGTGAGGCCTCTATTGACAGCAAGATAATTAACACTTTCAATGCCCAGAAAGCTACTAAAGACATTTATAACAGTTCATGTGACTACAGTGGTTCAACCTTAATGTTATGAAGCGACAAGAATACTTTTTGTGCACTAAAAAGAACAAAATAATGCCTTTATTCAACAATATCTAGTGATGGGTCAATTTCAAAACACTGCTTCATGAAGCTTCAATCGAACCTTTACGAATCTTTTGTTTCAAATCAGTGGTTCGGAGCGTGTATCAAACTGCCAAAGTCACTTGAACCAATTTCGAAATGCTTCAAAACACTTATGACATAACAATGCCTCGTTTACTGAAATCACATGATTTTGGCAGTTTGATACACGCTCTGAACCACTGATTTGAAACAAAAGATTCGTAAAGCTTTGAAGTAGTGTTTTGAAATCGCCCATCACTAGATATTGTTAAGTAAAGTCATTATTTGTTTTTTGGAGCACAAAAAGTATTCATCACTCCATAACATTAAGGTTGAACCACTGTGGTCACATGAACTGTTTTAAATATGTCTTTAGTAGCTTTCTGGGCATTTGAAAGTGTTAATTATCTTGCTGTTAATAGAGGCCTCACTGAGCCATCGGATTTAATCAAAAATATCTTAATTTGCGTTCTGAAGATGAACGAAGGTCTTACGGGTGCGGAACGACATGAGGGTGAGTAATTAACAGACAGAATTTTCATTTTTGGGTGAACTAACCTCTTTAAGCTCTGGAAGGGCCCTGTAGTTTTACGTTCAAAATGCCGTTGAAATTTTAAGAGTTGAGCTGGAGAGTATGATCAATAAGTGAAAGCTATGGAGTCTTGAGATGCTTTTATATGTCCCATCTCATCGGGCATTATAAAACACTCAAAAGGGAGTGTGTGCAATGTCCTAAATTGCAGGGGTGCCTATGATGTCTGCTTTTTGAGAAAAATGTTCTTTCACATAATAATATTCTTATGTGAATATGTTCACCTCACTGGAAGGTTATCCTCACATTCAGTCAGACAAACACATTGTCTCTTTTGTTTATTGTTACCTTGAGTATCGCTGTCGATGGTATTCTTTTGTCTGTGCCTGGCTTGTGAGCTTCTCCTCTCCCAACAAAGAAAACCTGCAGCAGGAATCATCTAAACTGCAGACGATTACAGAGCAGATACAATATGTGCACAGATGAGGACTGTGATTAGTTGTGTATGGAGACAACTCTGTGAAAAAAATTCTAGCTTAGCCCATCTGCCTCCCAGAAGACAACATTCTCACCTACTGTGCTGCAATTCTGTCTAACTCTGTGCATATGACTCTTCAAACTATATCCATTTCTCTCTCTCGTAATCGAAAATACATAAACGGCATGACAATAATCATCACATACTTGCTGTCATGGCAACCAGGCTGTTATTAATGAGATGTTCCTTCATCTTTATACCAAATGGCTGGGAATGAGATGGGAACTGTGTTCTTTGATGCTGTGAAATTGGTCGTCTCAGTCTCATAATGATGTGAAGATGCTTTACAAATCCCTTAATCACACACACGCAGACATTACTAACAAATAATAACACACCTGTTGGCATATTCACTCTCTCCCTCGCCGTCTCCCTCTCTCACCTATACAAATGACAAATGATTCAAGGTTTGTTGATGATTGCAGTTTTGCCTTAGAGCAGGGGTTGTCCTGTCCTCCCGGCCAGCCCCTAATATTAAAATGCAGCTCTGTATAATAGTGTTCATTAGTAAAACTACATTATATACCAAATTAAAATACACCTTGAAGCAAGATATTTTCAGAATACAGAGTGCCGAATGAAAATCTGCACTCCCTAGCTGAAACCCTAAGTTTTTTCATGTTTAATTCAATGTGTTATTGGCTATTTCTTTGCAATTTGTGAAATTTACTAGCAATTTCTGAGTAAAAATAGTTCCAAAGCCTTTTTTTTTTTCTTCAGTGACGGACCTCTGCTAAGACATCCAGACAAAACGTCTATTCTCTGACTCCATGAAATAAAGTGAATGTATAAAAGACAAGTGAGAACTTGAGACTGGCACCTTCACATGAATGCGTTCAGTGGTTTCAGCTGAACTGAGCCCATTACCCACTAACTCAAAATCTCAGCACCATCTCCAACACCTGGCTCTCTGGTGAGATGGGCCATAAACCACAGAGATCGGCAGTCAACTGCTCTGGACTCTCCTTCAGTGAATGATATTAACGGTATGGAAAAGGTAACTGAGGACAAAATTATAGGACTGTTTGGGTTGGTATAATACAATCTCCTAGCTCATAGTTACTTCAAATGCTAAATCATGACTATGTGGATATAGTCTTTTTTTTATTATTATGACTTCTTTCTGGTTGCTTATCTAAATTAAAGGTATTGTAAACATTTTGTTGTTGTTTTGTTATTATTTTTAATATTACACACAAAATGTCCCTAATACCTGATTGATATCACATTAAAGGGTTAGTTCACCCAAAAATGAAAATTCTGTCATTAATTACTCACCCTCATGTCGTTCCACACCTGTAAGTTCTTTGTTCATCTTCGGAACACAAATTAAGATATTTTTGATAAAATCTGTTGGCTCAGTGAGGCCTCCATTGCCAGCAAGATAATTAACACTTTCAGATGCCCAGAAAGCTACTAAAGACATATTCAAAACAACTTTATGAAGCTTTGGAGCTTTACGAATCTTTTGTTTCGAATCAGTGGTTTGGAACGCGTATCAAACTGTCAAAGTCGTGATTTCAGTAAACGAGGCTTTGTTACGTAATAAGTGTTTCGAAATTTCAATGGTTCACCACTGGGGGGCGTGACTTTGGCAGTTTGATGCGCTCTCCGAACCACTGATTAGAAACAAAAGATTCGTAAAGCTTCAAAGCTTCATAAAGCAGTGTTTTGAAATCACCCATCACTAGATTTTGTTGAATAAAGTCGTTATTTTGTTTTTTTGGCGCACAAAAAGTATTCTCGTCACTTCATAACATTAAGGTTGAACCACTGTAGTCACATGAACTGTTTTAAATACGTCTTTAGTAGCTTTATCTGGAAGTGTTAATTATCTTGCTGTCAATGGAGGCCTCACTGAGCCATCAGATTTTTTTCTCAAAAATATCTTATTTTGTGAACCGAAGATGAACGAAGGTCTTACAGGTGTGGAACGACATGAGGGTGAGTAATAAATGAGAGAATTTTCATGTTTGGGCAAACTAACCCTTTAAGGGACACCTCCATTTTCACAGCATGAAAATTATTATTTTTTTTTTTTTGCTTAGATGGTGAGCAAACAATGGACTGAACTGAGGCTACGTCCACACGAAGCCAAATCTTACCCTATCCAATCTTTTTTTTTTACTCGTCTCAAGAAATATCTGCGTACACACGAAACCACTGAAACGACTCAAAACGATGTAGTATACATGCCAGATCAGTATGTGGTGCTGTAATTCTGCAATAGAGATACACTAAAAACAAAGAATAAGACTTGGAGCATGTGCATAAACCTTGTGTGCTGTATACAAACTTTAGTAAAGCTTAGAAATAAAGCTTTATTTTAATAAAGCTTTAGGCTCGGTAGCTTCTGCAGCACACAAGCATGTAGTACGCTATTATTGTTGTTGTTGCTGTTTTGTGCTGTTAGTGGTGTCTGACTAGGGTCGACACGTGGGGTGATGACATCATTGTTTCACAAAATATATGGATTGGCTGTACACACGAAAATGCAAAGGGTATCGTTTTCAGATTTATCCACTCTGGGACCCGGTTTAAAAAAATAGAGGTTCACCTTCTGAAAACGCCGGATCCGTCTGGATGAAACGCCTATATGATACAAAATTTTTGCGTATACAGCTAAACTCGTCTCCGTGTGGATGGGGCCTTTTGTCAAATAAGAGAGACATACAAAATGTGCAGAGCATTGGGTCCCCAGGATCCTTCAGACAGTGTATGAATATAAACACATGCACACAAATCCAAAAGCGTAATTCTTTAAGGACGTCACATTGACACAACATGAAACATTGCTGAAACATAGCTGACTTCAACTTTAAAGGGAATCTATAAGATGTGAGGATAGAAACGATTGTGACCTTGAGCTGCTCAGCCATGTTACATGACATTTTCTTTTTAAATTTGAGAGCTCAAGGCAGCTGCTTTGCAGTTGTTCTCATCTACTGTATCACTGAAATACACCCAGAGACTCAAATGAGCTATGCATTATACATGCATTATTTTTGCAGCATGCATAATGTGCTTAATATGCAAATTTTCTGTACAAAATGTACGAAAATCTTCTTAAAGGGTTCTGTCAGATGCTTCATACATATGACCTTATAGGGGTTCCCGTCATTGGATCATTGGTAACACTTTACAATAAGGTTCATTAGTTAAACATTATTTAATGTATTAACTAACATGAACTAACCATTAACAATACATTTGTTACTGTATTCACTAATCTTCATTAACGTTAGTTAATGAAAATACAGTTGTTCATTGTTTGTTCATGTTAGTTCACAGTGCATTAACTAATGTTAACAAGATTTTAATAATGTATTATTATAAGTAAATGTTGAAATTAACATTAACAAAGATTAATAAATGCTGTAGAAGTGCAGTTCATGTTAACTAATGTAGTTAACTAATGTTAACTAATGAACCTTATTGTAAAGTGTTACCGAATCATTTTATGGATTTATTTTTAATTTTAATTAAAGATGCAATAGGTGGTTCTCTACAGAAACATTTTTTGTTATACTGGTTGAAAGTCTCCTCATATCCTGATAGCAATCACTATGTTAAAACGGTCTAAATGTATTTTTATAAATATATATTGTCTGTAGAAGGCGTAGGACCATAAAATGTGCATCCAATCATTATATTCGGTCTGAATGAAATAATACGATGTCCTACCTGCCTGTCAACATATGTTTTTACATACCCTTGTGCACCCTGTTCATGCAGACATCATACGTCATCAGCGAGTACAGGGTGTACAGAGTACAGAAAGACGTCGGTCACAGAGCACCACAAACAAACAGCATATGCAGCGTTTACGCCATAATTACCGAAATTAAGAGATGGCAACCCATTACATTCTAACCGGAGCTGTTCATGTCCTCAGACTCTAAATTATGTGTTTCCATGTCAACAAAATCAACAACAGAATGAATCTGCAACAGTCAGGTACAAGCTCTCTAAGTTGTTTTATGATTGTTATGTGCTTTGAGACATGATGTAGTTTAACGCAATTTTTTGTGATGCTTTGCCGAGAGCAGCTGTGTGTGCTTTCAGGTGTTTTGGAGGAGGCGTGGCTTTGGAGACGCTTAGAAGGGAGGATGGGATGTTATGATTTGAAAGCTAGCTTGCTATTGATAGCCTCTCCGAAAATGTCCTATTGCACATTTAAAATCACAATCCATCACTATTTATCACATACTTTATCACAAAAAAAATAAATAAATAAATAAACATGAGAGTATTAGCAACCATTTAAGAGATTTCCCCATATATATAGAACCTTTTTAGCATAAAGGGTTCTTTAAAATTGAGTCAAGGGTTCTAATATAGAACCCCACTGAACCTTTTCATAATGGCTGATTTACACGGGGCGTCAGCGTTAACGCTTCTCATTTAGTTTGAATGGTTGACGTCATGAGTTGCCGAACTGAATTGTGGGTTCCGTTGCGTTATGTCACTGACATTCCTTGCAGCAGAAATTGAAAAATTTTCTACTTTTCAAGCCTCAACGCAGGCGTCAGCCAATAAGATTGCCTTATGCAAATACGCTAGCCAATCGCGTTCATGCAACACCAGAAAATAGAGGGAGGAAAAGCTTACCATTGTGGTGGGTAATCACCAATGCTATCTCACGAACAATTTGTACGTATTTTACGAAGTGGCTAATTCGTAGGGCCGGACAATTATGGCCTAAAATCAAAACCTCGATTAATTTAAAATTTCACCTCGATTACGATTAATGAACGATTATTTTGTTTCTGGGTTTTTTTTTTTTTTGCCCTCATAGTTCACTGACAAGGATTGTACTGTAAATATGATTGACTATTAAAGGATTAGTTCACTTTCATATAAAATTTTCCTCATGTTTTCATCAAAAATTTTAATTTCTTTTTGACTGAAGAAAGAAAGACATGAACACCTTGGATGACATGGGGGTGAGTAAATTATCAGGAAAATTTTATATGAAAGTAAACTAATCCTTTAAAGGTGGGATATTTTTTCCTATTGAAAGAGTTATCTGACATAGCTCACTTTCAGCAGTTATTTTATCTATGGTTCGTAACATTTCTTACAGATTTCTGCTCGTTGTAAATCAGATAAAGATAAATTAGCACAGTACCAGTACGTAATGAGCGCGATTGCGTGTGTGAATTAGTCTTACCGTCTCTCTATTAATTGTGAAGTTGTGGGTTGTAAATAGTTCCTTCAAAAGTAGAAAAATATATGCTATTATAAAGTTACTTTAGTGATAAATCATGGGACAGCGCTGACAACTAGTTTCTGTGTTCCTCTCTGTGCGCACGATCTGTACGTCTTGCGCAGCTACTGTTTGTATGAGTGTACGTGCTACAATGCAGCTGCGCGAGCACGGTAGCTCGATATAATACACATCCAATGAATGTCTAAACCACATGAATGTCTAAACTGGCAAACCTTAAAACAAATACAACTGACAAAGTTTAGTGAAAACGCAAGGCTCACTGCTCGCGCGCCATCACTATGTGTTGAACCAGCGTTCACCTCTGTGTTGCTTTTATGGGACTGGATGGGGCAGAGTCACGTGGCTACACACACGGTAGTATGTTTTTTAAGGGGGAAGTATTAACAGGATTAAAAAAAAACGAAATAACTGACATGGGAAAATTATGTCGGTTAGAGGTTCTGAATTTCGGTTTCGATTTCTTTCCGATTAATCGTCCAGCCCTACTAATTCATATGAATTCGTACGATCTCACTTGTACGAATTCATACGATTTGTCTAAACCCCAGTGACGGGTAGGTTTAGCGGCGGGGTTTGGGGTAGGTAATTCGTATGAATTCATACGAATTTGTCAAATCGTACAATACGTACGATTTAGCAAAAAACGTATGAATTCGTACGAATCAGCCACCTCGTAAAATAAGTACGAATTGCCGTGAGATCGGGTTGGTAATCACACGGTTCTTTATGATATGTACCGGTGTCCTGACATTTCATCCTACCCGTCAGATTGTCCTACCCAGGCTTACTGCACGTGCGCATATCAATATTACATCATTTTTGTCATGAAAAATAACACAAAATTACTGTATTTGCATTATTGTAAGGGTAGGTTTAGTGTTGGGGTAGTTGCAGACATTAATAAAGCACAATCTGATAAGTAGCATTTTTCGCTATCGATTTATACTTGTTCTAACGATTAATGCTATATCATATTGTGCTACTGTCAGGGTCAGTTGCAATCAAGGAGAGGATGCAGGATCAAATAACAGCAGCAAGGTTTATTAACAATACTTAGACATGGGAACAGGAACGGAACAACCAACATAACATGACAAGAACAGACAAATAAGTGCCGGAGGAGAGAGTCTTTTAAAGGGAGTGCTGATGAGGAAGTGCAGGTGCATTTACATTTACATTTACATTTATGCATTTGGCAGACGCTTTTATCCAAAGCGACTTACATTGCATTATACTATACATTTGTATCTGAGTATGTGCAATCCCTGGGATCGAACCCACAACCTTGGCATTGCTAGTGCCATGCTCTAGCCACTGAGCTACAGGAAAGCTACAGGTGCAGGGAATCCATGATGATGAACTGACTGGGTGCAGGTGTGGATACAGAGGGATGCTGGGAAATGGAGTCCGGGAAGGTGAGACAGATGGTGACTGTGACATTACTCCCCCCTCCCGGTAGGCGCGACCTCGCACCGAAGATAGATAACCGGGAAGGAGGGTGGGCGTCCTGGAAATGTGACAGGTGATCCGGGTGCTGCAGAGTAGGTCATCTCCAGGAAGGTACTGGCTGACCGGGGTGCCATGGCGGGTCGGGCAGCTTGGGAAGCCATGGCAGGTCGGGCAGCTTGGGAAGCCATGGAGATGCTGGCCAGTCTGGAGGCCATGGAGGTGCTGACCTATCTGGAGGCCATGGAGGTGTAGACCAGTCAGAATGCCCTGGCGGTGCTGACCACTCAGAATGCCATGGCAGTACTGGCCACTCGGGACGCCATGGTGTGTCAGGCTCTTTTGGTCCAGTGGCCTTGGCCCAGACCCCAGGCTCGGCCACTAAGTTTGGGGATGGATAGCCCCTGCCCCCCCCAAAAAAAAAACACTTGGGTGAGAGTCCAAGAGGCCGTGGGCTGGAACGGAGCCTGGAACAGAGCCTGGAGCGGGCTCGCGGAGGGCTGGAGCGGGCTCGCGGAGGGCTGGAGCGGGCTCTGGTGCGGAGGCTGGAGCGGGCTCTGGTGCGGAGGCTGGAGCGGGCTCTGGTGCGGAGGCTGGAGCGGGCTCTGGTGCGGAGGCTGGAGCGGGCTCTGGTGCGGAGGCTGGAGCGGGCTCTGGTGCGGAGGCTGGAGCGGGCTCTGGTGCGGAGGCTGGTGCGGAGTCTGGAGCTGACTCGGGAGCTGGAGTGGGCTCTGGTGCGGAGGCTGGAGCTGACTCGTGAGCTGGAGCTGGCTCTCGGAGCGGATCGCCCTCTTGGAGTGGAACAGGCTCGTGGAGTGGAGCGGGCTCGTGGAGCGGATCGCCCTCTTGGAGTGGAACGGGCTCGTGGAGTGGAGCGGCCATCTTGCGCTCTGGACTGAGGACTGGGCTGGAATGAGCTGTAGATGGAATGGTGGCGGACTTCAGCGCTGATCTCACCAATATAAACATCGGGTCCGCCACCTTGGTTCCCAGGTCAGCGCTGTTAGAAGCCCATTTTCTTCCCCAGGGAAACACTGGCGGCCAGGAATGGACAGGGCTGTTGAAGCAGTATGTGAAGGGATCCGGTGTGAGGTGAGTTGGCTTTACAACGGCCTGCCCTTCTGCTGCAGTCCGCACAGTCGGTCCTCAGCCTAGAGAGAAGCGTTCGCTGTTAGATGATCCATATCCTTGGGGGTCTGTTCTTCTGTCAGGGTCAGTTGCAATCAAGGAGAGGATGCAGGATCAAATAACAGCAGCAAGGTTTATTAACAATACTTAGACACAGGAACAGGAACGGAACAACCAACATAACATAGACGAGAACAGACAAATAAGTGCAGGAGGAGAGAGTCTTTTAAAGGGAGTGCTGATGAGGAAGTGCAGGTGCAGGGAATCCGTGATGACGAGCTGACTGGGTGCAGGTGTGGATACAGAGGGATGCTGGGAAATGGAGTCCGGGGAAGGTGAGACAGACGGTGACTGTGACAGCTACCACTACTGTACTTGCATTATTATAAGGATAGGTTTAGGGTTGGGGTAGGTGTAGATGTAGATGTTAATAAAGCACAATCTGATAGGTAGCATTTTTCGCTGTCAGATTTTGCTACCCACTGTTTCAATGGGAGGTAGCAAAATCTGACAGGGTAGCACAAATTGTCAGAACACCGGTACTCAAACCGGAGGGACCAAGCCTGGAAGGAGGTGGCAGAGGCGTTTGGTGAATCTGGTGTATATTGTGCTTGTATTGTGTCTGTGTACTCTGTTTATCATTGAATGACAGCTAGCATAGCATAACATGTAAGTAAGCTGGAAATAATTTGATTGGCTGTTGTCACTATGACAGTCACGCCAAGCTGACAGACGCCCTCAGTCAAGCGTTGATGCCCCGTGTGAATGCGTCGTAGAGAGTATGCCGGGGTGGAACATTATATCCCACAACGCAATAGGCTCAACTCAATGTTTCATTTTCAACACTACAAATAAAAGCAATATTAGATGCAATTTGAACATCTCTGACTAATTATTTTAAAGTAAATAAAAAAAAAAAATGATGCAAAATAGTTCTTTTTATTTCAGATTATATAAAAAACAGATGAGAGCTGTTTATACAGTATTTTATATAAAAACATCCTGCTTCTCATTTAATGGCAGTGAATGGTGATCTACTCCTAAAGGCATAACATATTTTAGAATTTCTCCTTTTGTGTTCAGAAAAAGTCAGTAACTCTTTATACAGTGTCCTTGTTAACCCTATAGTAAATACATGCTGTATACTTGCATGTATAATTACGCAACAAGAACACCTTAAAATAAAGTGTATCCGAAAGGTTCTTCTGTTTGGAAGAGGACTTCTTTTCAAATAAAATAGCGCAATTGGATTCACATGAACATCTTATCAGTCATCCATGACAATCATTGTGTATTTGGTCATTCACAAACATCTCATGCAGTTTCAACATACTATATCACTGAAGAGCAAATGAACCTGAAAAATGTCTCATTTGCAGTTAGCCAGTATTCTGTTCAATATTTTTCAACGCTTGATTTAAATTTAAATTGTTCCACTCATACTTTCAAGAAAATAAAATAAACATCACACTGCAAACTGCTCTTTGAGATACTTGCCCAGTTTCACCTTCTTCTTGTTTTGTTGCTACCATGTGAAGACACTGACTGCAGTTTAATAAGGAAAAACTTATGGTTTGCATTATCAGTGACATTCTGAAAGTAGCAGATTATATCTGCATTTTTCAGTGCCAGGATTTGTCACATGACTGAAGGTCAAGTTTATCCAAAAGGTCATCACCACATATCCCATTGTTGATGCTTCTTTTTCAAAACTAATGTTATCTGCCATTATTGCTGTCGTTTTTATTAATCAGCATTAAATTACTGCGATAATTATTGTCAAAATTTTAGATAAGGTTGCATTACCGACAACTGCATCCTAAAACAATGGCTAAATAAATATTTGGGTCCTAACATTTTATTTTACAATGTCCTTGTTACACATTACATGTGTTTAATATAGTAATAACAGTAAATTCTGCAGAATTACAAGCAATTAACCTTAGACCAAACCTTATAGTAAATAGATTGTTTAGTATTACTTAGTACTTATACTCTAAAAATGCTGGGTTAAAAACAACCCAAGTTGGGTTAAATATTTACCCTAACTATTTTTTAAAAATTACTGTATTCCTTGCTTAAAATGAACCCAAAATATGTTGGAAATTAACATTTATTAATATGTTTAATAAATTAACATTTATGAATGTTTAATTAATAATTAAACAAGCATTTATTAAATTGCTTATTAATAAAAGTTCACTTTTTGATTATTACTGTTGCCTCTAGTAATTATGTGTCTGATTTTTAAATTCCAACCTATTTTGGGTTCATTTTAAGACAGCCATATAATAATTTTTAAATAGCTGGGTTAAATAAAACTGCCAATCACGTTGGTCAAACATTTAACCCAAGCGATGGGTTAAAACAACCCAATCACTGGGTTTGTCCATTTTCAACCCAACTTGGGTTCATTTTAACCCAGCATTTTTTAGAGTGTACGGTGTAATCACACTGTAACAAGAACATGTTAAACAAGTTATACATATTAAGCCTACAAATACAAAGTCCCCCCAATTAAAATGACCAGAGACATTTATTAATGACCAGAGAGATTTATTAATAGGGTAAGTTTTTTGATTTCATGAACGTCTATTCTCTGCATTACTCTATATCACCCAAATACTGCTTGATGCTCGTCTTCTATCTTCCATTCTCCTCTCTCCAAATGTCTCTCAATTAACTGTATGAGGATTTTGAGGCAGCATAAATCCATCAGAACTGCAATATGGGCTGCAATCAAGGTCTAATCACTTCAGCATGCAGATGAGCTCAACATAGCCTCATAGTGTCGCATTTCAGGGATTTTTTCCTTCATTTGTCTTATGAGGAAACAATTCTAGAAGAGAGGAGGACATGAATATCAGGTGTGACTCACTCCTCCAGAGACAGTGATAATGTCAGCTCTTCTCAGACGTGTGGATCTTTGCACACCAGGTTTCAATATTATAAACACTAAATGAGACGTGTGAGAGCAATAAAGAATGGCATTAACTTTAGCCGTGACAGTTCAATTACTAGTGACAACTGCTGAAATGTTCACACATATCCTTATAAAAAACAAAAAAAAAAACAAGAATTGCGACAAATCGTTAAGTATATCAAATGACCTAGTTTCAATACCAACACAAGATACAATTGGTTTCAATCAGTTGTTTGAATCTTTCCCTTTCAAGTGAGGCTATATATAATTTCTGACTGAATAGAAATAACTTGTATCAATCCTTTGTATATAATGTATTGTATGTGAAGGTATTGGCATAGCTGGCAATCTTTATTTTGGATTTATTGCTTTAATTTTTTTTTTTTTTTTTTTTCAAAACAATGAGCCAAAAGATCCAGGTAAACTTAAATACACCTGGCATTTTTAAGAAACAAAACCTGAGAAAAAAAGGGTTGGGGCAACATTTTCAAATAAGCAAAATGACATACAAAACACTCTCACCTAACAAACACAATCATAGGACATGAGCCTATGCTTTAACTGATCAGTACTAAGAGTTCCAGATCTGGTGAAATTCCACAGTGTTTTCAGTGTTTCAGGTCTAAATCTAGGCAATCTAGCACACTTTACTGTTCTGTTCAGTAAAAAAAGTAGCTGCAGAAGAAATAATGCAGAGAGAAGGAGCGCCTGTAACAAATACAGAACATACAAAAAAGAAAAAAATGCAATTAATTTTAATTTTTATTCTTTTAAATAAGAATGTGCCTCAGCACTCAATGTTGAAACAAGCTCTCTCAACAGTGTCTTTAAATAGATCGTCAACATCTTCAAGATCAGAAGCCAAAGTGAGGCCAAAAAGCATAATGTTCTCCAAAAGTCTCTCCTCTTGTGGTGTGGACCAGCAGAGCTGCGGAACATTTTGGGAATAAAAAAATATGAAACTGCTTAAATTGTGCCCCGCCGGCACTGCGCTACTGTGGGATGCTGTGGTTTGCTCTCTTTGGTGGCGGGGGTGGCATGAGCTCAGAGTCGGCTGGATGCTTGCGGGCCTGCATCTGAGCGCACCGGTCCAGAAATTCAAAGAGAATTTGCTTTGTGACGGGATGTTTGATACTGTTGCACACAGCTGTAAGGACAACAGGAGACAAAGTGAGAACAATAAATAGATACTAAATTTTCAGTCTGGCTCAAAGCTTAGAGAACAACTTGTCAACTTGTTCATAGCTAGCTATAAGAATAATAACCTTTGGATTAATGGTGCAAACATTTTAAGTCTATTATATCTAACTCTGTTATATTGCATGTCTTGCAAGTATATACTTCAAGCCTTAATAGTTGTTTAATCTAGTCACCTAAACAGAAATTGAGCTTGACCTTGGCTTTAGTATAACATGTGAATCTTACCCATGGCTGTGTCATATGAGTTGGGGAAGCTCTTGTCAACCCTCTGCCGCATGAACACCCAGGTGTTATTGACGAACGTGCACTCAATTATTTTATTATCATACTGTTTCAGATCCTTTGTTATCTGTAGCAAAAAAAGAATAATAGGCATCAAAGCACTAGTATAATTTTGATAAAGAAATTACATAGTTGCATCATTCAAACCAAAAGACATTCTTGTAAACATGTACAAACCTCATTGTTGAAGAGTTACTATTTGATTGTATTTTATAGTCATTTTATTTATAGTGAAAGTAGAAAGATGAATAAAACAGATTTCAAATTTATCAGCCAAGCTTTTGAGAAGATCCCACTGGCCGAAAACCATCCATTAACATTTGGATGTCCAATCCTGCTTCTGGAGGGCTACTGTCCTGCAGTTTAGCTTCAACAGCAATTAAAAACACTTGAACCAGTTTTATTTTGTAGAAACCATGGAAACATCAAAGACGCTTTAATATATTATGTGTTTTATTAGACAAGTGAGCAACTGTTTGGATACATATTCATAGACAGAAAACTAATGTTATATAGCTCTACACCGCAAATCTTATTGTTTAAATCTAGTTTTCTTGATTTACTGCGAGTGCGATGTTTTACCATGCCTAATATCGATGTAGCTAACTGCAGTGTGCAACAAGTGTCTCATAGTAGCCGCCGAGCGAACGGACAGAGTAGCATTATAACAACTTTCAACACACAAATGTATCTAATATAATAAAACAGTGCTGCGTTACCCCCACATATATGACCAGAAGAAGCGGAGCGGTCATCTGCGGCATAATAAAAGCTCCGCTGCTCTTAGCCGTGTTTTGCGCTCGTCTCTCATTAGCAATTGCTCCAGCGGCCTCGTTCCGCTCCAACGGCTTTCAGCCACACTCTGTTTCATACTACAATAATGTTAATAAATCTTTAATACATTAGCTTATCCATTAACATGATTTCTTCCCAAGCCCTGTTGGATTCTTTTCCACCAACTGTAGATGTGAAGACAACACCTCCCATGATTTCGCAAAATGAATGCGTCAAGGAAGTTATGATTTTGTTTTGAATAAGCGACCTCTAGTGGCGAAAAATTACATATTGTGCCTTTAAAAGATTAGTTCGCTAGCCCAAGCTTTACTCACCCTCAAGCCATCCTAGGTGTATATGACTTTCTTCTTTCTGATAAATACTCTCTGAGACATTTTAATAAATATCCTGACGCATCTGAGCTTTTTAATGGCGGTGAACGGGGCCCACGAGTATGAGCTGAAAAAAGTGCTTCCATCCATCATAAACGTGTACTCTATATGGCTCCGGGGGTTAATAAAGTCCTTCTGAGGGGAAGCGATGCGTTCGTTTTTTAAAAAATATCCATATTTAACAAGTTATGAAGTAAAATATCCAGCTTCCGCCAGACCGCCTTCCGTATTCAAAGTACGAAGAAAGTGTAAAACTCTTGCCGTTCAAAAAGCTTATGTTACGTCCTACGCCTTCCCTATTCAACTTACGGAAAAAAGTGTAACTGACACGACGTCAGTTTCTTTGTAACTTGAATATGGAAGGTGGTCTGGCGGAAGATAGATATTTTACTTCATTTAACTTGTTAAATATAGATATTTTTTTTTTTTTTACACAAACGCATCGCTTTGCTTCAGACGGCCTTTATTTACCCCCCGGAGCCATGTAGAGTACACATTTATGATGGATGTAAGCACTTTCTTCAGCTCATACTCGTTCACTGCCATTATAAAGCTCAGATGCCTCAGGATATTTATTAAAACATCTCCAAGAGTGTTTATCAGAAAGAAGAAAGTCATATACACCTAGGATGGCTTGGATACACACCCTAGTAAAGCTTGGGCTAATTTTCATTTGAAAGTAAACCAATCCTTTAATGTTGTTTAAAATAAGTGGTTCATTTGTCATCATTAAATTGTATTATTATATTTTAAAAACGTTTATTTGTTGACCACTACAGTAAATGATGCAGGAAGAGAGGGACACGAATGAAGGCTGGATACAAACCTCAAATCTCTCCGCTAAATGTGCCTGCAGCTTGTGTGCTAACCACAACCAAATTGTTGATACTTTTTGTAAGTTGTAAAGTAACTGCCGATGCGTAATGTGTAATTACAGCCACAACACAGATGTCTCAATACATGACAGTTTCACAAAGGCCTTAAGAAAACAGGAGCGTGTTTGGCCCAAGTAAGCGAGAGAAAGAAATAACTCAAAGATAAAAAGAATAGATCCTCACTAAACCATGGCAGGTTGGTGTGTGGGGGAGGAAGTGAGCTGGCAGTAAAGCCGCCCCCTTCTGGGCCTATTGGCATGATGGGATGAGTAAATATCCTCACCATCCAACAGTGAAGGGCATCTGTGAGCACAGAGGGGAAGCTGAACATTTCAGGACTCACATACACACACAACAATATTCCAAGGATTAATTAACCTTTGGTGGTATGGTACCTTTTCTCGCAAAAACACAAGCATCCACACCAGAGTGTCTGTACACGTACTGCCTTGCCGTAGCTGAGAGAACGCAAACATGGACCACTTAACAGACTCCGGCAGATTAGAATAGAGCCAAATATAATAGAGGCTTCAGGCCAGAGATTCAGTGATCACGCTTTTCACACCGCACACAACTACATACGCACAACCGTGGCAGAGATCCAGGGATGTTGTTCGGCTTTCGTCTGGCACGGAACATGATGCTCCTGTTAGTTTTGGATCGGACCATCATGACACCCCGGTCACACACTCGAAGTCCTGGCAGCCATTTACAAACACCACACGGTGCCTAAAGCAGCCAAATCCACTCCATTACAGCTAAAGCCTGCCAAACACCTTCTTGGTTTGTAATGATAATATGGTAGTTAACAATAAAAAACTAAATCAATTTAATTAAAGTAACAGTCAGGGGCATAACAGCCCCTCCAACCACATTTTTTTTCAAATAATCATTACATTTTAAGAGTGCAAACAAAACAGTAGCGGCAAATACTATGACTACTGCCTATTCACCAACTTCTGCCTTTCAACAAATTAGGTGTGACTTTCACATAATTAATATTCTTGATTCAAGCATTATGAGATGATTCATATACCCCTTTTTAACAAAACCAAGAACTGCAACAAGATTCAATTCATATGTGCTCTGTCTTGAGGATATTGAATAATCTGGGATGCTCTATATCAGACTTGACTCATGCACAAAAGTCTATGTATAACAAGGAGAAGTGTCTATTTTCCACAATTTGGATAAGGAGTCTTTTGTGCACTTTTTTTCTTGCATGATTATGCAGCCGTTTCAGTGGCATGGCCAGAAATCCCCAAGAGGGTGGACCTTGGTGAAATAGAGTGGACCTCTATTCTGTGCCCCCTGTGAAACTTAAATATTTCTATAGCAATTATAAACATTATTTGCTTGTATTCTACAGCACAATGTACAGCTGCACAATTAATTGTACAACAAAAATGGCAAAAATAAGTTCACTTTAATAGGTGATAGTGATATCTGCAGTGCTGGAGTTAGGACTGTTCTGTCATGTGGTGTTGGCTGCAACTCTGTCCTTTAAAATTGATTACTGAATGTCAGTCATAGTGTGTACTCAATGTTAAGAATGCTACATGCTAACTTAGTTACCTTGGTCTATTTTGTTCATCATCACTCGTTTTGCAGTCTCTTTACCGAGAGCTCACAAGGATAAATATTTCATGAATGAAAAACAGAATACAGGACTGATGAACCTGAAATTTCCCCACTAAGATGTCAATTTATTGTATCTTTATTGTTACTGTGAGAAATAATCACTGAAAAAAAAAAAAAAAAAAAAAAGAAGCAAAACCACAAAATGTGGAACAATTATCCGTTTGGATCAGTGGACAATGTACCCAGCCACAAATAATAGAAACAGTGGTCACATTTACACATGTGAAATAAAAATACACTTTTTCAGTCATAAAATGACATGCATGTTCATTATGAGCTATGATTATTCTATATTCTTGAAGTTTGATTGATTGAGTGGACCTTATGTGGCCTCTTGTCTGGGTCATTTGTATTCCTACACTCCACTGCAGCACAATGCCAATAACTGCTTTCATGTCCTAGTCTATAAAACTGCTTGTCTGTCTGTAGAAATTTCACCACACAACATGCTAAATAAACAGAATAATTTAATAAATGTTAAATGAAGGTAGAGACACAGTAAGCAGCACATCATAATTGGTTTAGAGCAAAGGAAACAAATACCAGTTACCATAGTTACCCATTCATTTACATTTTAGAGACAGTAAAAAATAGCCCTAAATGTTGTTTAGTGGGTTTCTTGCCAAGTGAACAACAACAACATCAACAACAACAAACTATTTCCAAAAAAGAAACTAGACTTGGATTCAAGACAAACACTTGAGATTTGTGAGCACAGACAGCAACTCCCCACGGCATGTTCATCCGACAAAATAGTGCTCTTCATGTGAAGTGTATGGGAGACTCATTGATACAATAGAGATAGCATTAGCATGTTGCTCTAAACTATAAAAACATGCAAATATAGGGTGAAATAATCTTCAAGATTTCTGCACTAAATGAATGCATATATAATCAGAGTTTCTCTCACTTCATCTTCCATTTCTTTTATTTATTTATTTATTTATTTATTCAAGGACAAAACACTCTTAATAGTTAATACATAGAATCAATGTAAAATGTGTCAGATTTAGCTAGGATGGCTAAAAATCTGTAGTCCCTAAGCAGTTTTGTAAAAAGTAAAAAGATTACATTATGTAAATAAATTATTACACTAAAATCCCTATAAATGTTCACAATTTTGATTTGACAGCAACCAATTTTTTGGTAATCAGCCAATTGATTACATTTGGACATTCTCATGCTGAGAAACTGCTGATAATTAAAATCGTTGATTATGCTGATTTTGGACTCATTTCAATCGTGAGCATCCACTGTAAGTAATGATGTGCCATTTTCTATGATGATCTATGCGTGCCTCATTGAAGTTATAAGCGAAAACGCCATGCGAAAGCTACATCTGATTTTAGTTAACATAAGTCTGTGAGGAATATCTTGTGATCGACGAATTCGATTATGTTGATTTTGGCCTTATTTTATTTGTGAGAATGATGTGCCATTTTCCACAATTGGAGCATGTTTCATGAAGTTACAAGCAAGAACGTGACAAACGCAGCATCCGTATATTATTTACATATGGGTCTAGCGGGGCTTCACGTACAAGAACTTGCTCAAGTTTAATCAAAGCCCAAAACAATTATGCTTGTATTTTACTCCGTGTGACCTTTCAAATGACATATGACACATGACTATCTGAGCTGTATGTTTTTGACACATTGCAGTACATAGTACAAAAAAGTAAATTATGAAAACTTTTTTTTAATTACCAGCAAATAACTCAGCACTACTTAGGAGTTAATCAAATTGAAATCAAATGACACATTTTGTGTTGATCAAGGCAGTAATTTTGAAAAATATGATTATTAATAGTTTTGTAGATAGGTCCCACGGCCTGTACACAGAAGGTTTAGAAGGACTATTCAGCACTTGTTAAGAGTTTATAAAAATGGTGAAAAAAAACAACAACTGAGTTTCTAAGCTTTAAAATGATATCTATTTTGTGTTATTCCTGTCAGTGTTTGCTTATTAATTTGATTATGATTTTTTTTTGCATGGGGTGGTGTACCGCCACTTCAGGCTTATTGAATATGGGTTGAGCAAAAATCTTAAAAACCAACACTAAATCAGCAAACTGAATGAAGTGCTCCCAGTAGCTAATGACTTAAGAGCTCATCAGGCTTAAAGGGACAATTTTAAAAATCATTTACCTTTATGTCATTCCAAACCTTGTCATTCCAGGTCTTTTCAATTAAACTTCAAAGGTTTCTGTCCCTCCATTTGAAAGTCTAGGTAACCAAAACTTGGAAGATCCAAAAAGGTCATCAAGGCATCATGAAAATGAATCTGTATGAATTGTTCAATCCAAGTCTTGTGATGCACAAGAACAATCCATGTTTACCAAATGTTATGAGCTCTATGTATGTGTTGATCATTGTTTAGATGTGAATAAAAGCCTAAATTAAATCTGTTCATCATGTAAAGTGATCTTATCTGTTCACAAGGCTTGGATTAAACCACTCAATTCATATGGATTCGTTTTATGACACCTTTATATAATTTTTTGGGATCTTCTAAGTTTTGGTTAACTGGATTTTCAATGGAGGGACAGAAATCTCTCAGGTTTAATTGAAAATAGCTTAATTTGTGTTTCGAAGATTAACCAAAGTCTTATGGGTTTGAAATTTTTATTTTTGGGTGAACTAAGAATAGGCTTACATGTTTGTGCACAAGTAGACGTACAATATGATCTGTCTTCCATTTAAAGTTAATTTACTGAGCTTGTCGCAGTGCCAGCACCACAAAGGATATGTGGGATGTAAAGGATGTGATGTATGTTAGATTATGGTCAAAAAAGGTAACCTGTTTTAATTTAGAGGCCTACTTTTCAAAACAGCCTTTATGTAAATAGTCCGCCTATGACACTTTAAACTGCTGTCTCGGTAGACCGATCACTGTTTCAATACAGGGCTTGTGTGTGACACAATGTTCACCTGCCTGACTCAATTAATTAAAAGCACATCATGTAAAGAGCACTTGAAAATGACATGACTATCTTTAGCAGCGCCAGTACTTGTGGTGAATCAGACATAGGGAACGCTGACAGAAGGAATTATCAAAGAAGCAAACCAATGTTTCTCTCACCTTCATTTGTGCAAAGGGCATGTCATAGCTTCCCACGTACAGGAGACCCATCATCTGCGGGATCAGTCTGGAGAAAGAGCCAAAATAAAGATCTAAATTAAATTTCACATCCGGACAAGCAAGCATTGTGATATTCCCCAAGACAGCGGAACTCAGGGAAATAATACTAGCTCTGCTTTGGAGGATGTCCTCCGATACTGCCATGCAATTATCTGGGCTTCATAATAAGTGCCTGTACGGCTTTCACAGGATGAGGTTTGAATGTTTGGAAGGGAGTGTTTTTTAAGGACAAGAATCAAGGATTTTAAAATCAACACCGAAAAAGATTTTTAATGGGATGTTGGTAAATATAGCACTGGCCTGATTGAGTCACTGAAATTAAAACACTGAATCCCAGCACATAAATATAATATATTAGGGCTGCCAATAGATACATTTTTTTCAATCAATTTTTGTGTGATTAATCACATACTTATCGTGAAATTAAGCATACATTATTTGTCTTGTTTAATGCGTATATTTTGCCATCATTTGCTATATCCAGCCAATCAGAATGAAGGGTGATTCTCACAAAACTGTATTTTCTGCAAGCTTTTTTCAAAGCAAATTTTCAAAAATTCTCTTTCCAAAAAAGAACACTTGAAGATGACAAAGGACACCAACTAACCAAATGATATAAGGAGTCCATATAATTCATAAATTTATGCAAACCAAATCACCCATGGAAAAAAAAATACAGTACACAGATCCATTCAGAATTACTAAACACAGCAACATACATGACAGATAAAAACATTATCCTGAATGTGTGTGGAAACAATGTACTGAATGTACTGAAATATGTCCACGCATAAATACAATGTGCGATCAAGTGTGTCGAGAGCACACATACACTGTTTGTTTGCGCATCAATATAACATACTCACGTACGACTCCTGTACGTCACTGCAATCGTCTTTACCTTGATTTCAATCTGTATCCATTAAAACTTTACTAGCGAGAAGCTGGTTTGCTTTTTCCAGCCTAGAAACAGATATTTTGACTAGGGATGCACAGATACCAAGCTCATGTACTTGTACTCGTACTCGTAAAAATACCCCCGATACCAAAGACCGATACCTCACATGACGTAACTGACAGAATTTTCCACGCACAGAGACACCGGTGGCAGCAGCAGAAACAATGTCAGTTTCAGAGGTGTGGAAATACTTCAAAATTAATGATGACAACACACACATTGCGAACTGCATGCTTTCAATCACAATTCGCTATCGATTAGTGAAGGCGGGATAGGCGGAATCGCGCTGAATGACTCAGACCAGAAGCGCTCTCTCTCGCGCGCGCGCGCGCGTTCCCAGTTCTCTCAGACAGCGCGCGATCAGTTCTCCTCGCGCCTGAATGGACAAATGCACACATAGTTGTCAAAATGTCCATCGTGTGGAGTATCTCACGTAAATACATTCGGTTATGGCTTAAGTGGACGTAAATATTTGGGTGAAAACAGGATATGTGTCCATGGATTCGGTCTTAAAGGGACCGTAGCCTATATTTGTCATTAATGTTAATAAAACAACAAAATATGTTAAATGTATACATGGTAAATAAACCTACTGTATCTGAAAAAACAATTTTATTTAATTTGTATCTCTATAGTATTTGTTGTATTGTTTGTAATTTGTTTGTACATTTCTTTTTATATAACAACAGTTATATATATTGGTAGCCTAATTATGCCCTTTGAAGGTTATTAGACACTGTGAAATTTTTGTTCTTTAAGTTTGTGACAAGCACATAAAAATTATTACTTTTTTCATTAATAATAATGAAGCTGTCCTACATTCATTAGTCTCACTGTGTTGTGCTTGGAAAACTGCAACATCACCAAAAAAAAAAAAAAAAAAAAGAGAGAGAGAAATTAATAAATGTATAGGCATCGGTATCGGGGAGTACTAGAAAAAAAGTATCGGTACTCGTACTCGGTCCTTAAAAAATAGTATCGTTGCATCCGTAGTTTTGACATTTCGTTCAGTGCTTTAGTCTGTATTTCACACAGAACAATGCGTGAGGGCTCACGCTCTTCAGAAACATGACAGAGCTCATGTTTTAAAGCTAAACAGACACTAGAATGAATAATTCACTGAAAACTGGCTGAGTCATTGTTCTCTCTGATGTAATAAACCTGGACTTCTAAGATAATTTAACTACATGATGTAAATTATGTTAATGACACAAATTCAACATGCTTCAGGAAACACAACGCATTAAGAGCCGGAGGTGAAAACTTTTTGAATTTGAAGATCAGGGTAAATTGTAGTTACTTTGTCTTCTGGGAAGTATCTTCTGTAGCTTCTGAAGTGTAGTACTAAGTGAAAAAATTTGACCTTTGAAGAAAATGAGAAAAAAGTACACATCTTCATCTTGTTCAAAAGTTTTCACCTGCTGGCTCTTTTCTGAAGAACGTTGGGCAGTTTAACTGTTAAGGACAAACAAGGGACTTGTGAACAACCATCACCAAAAAACAAACAAACAAACAAACAAACAGACAAACCCCCCCAGAAAAAACAAAAAACAGCCATAGATCATTCCAGGTATTGAGACAGTATTAAGAATTAAGGGTATGTAAACTTCTGAATAAATTCAACTTTTATTTTGTCTTGTGGACTATATGTAAACATCTTATATTAAAATATCATATTCAGGACTGTACTAAATAAAAAATAACACGCATTTTGTATGATCCCTCTTATTTTGTTCAAATAATTAATATTCAGATTCTGCAAGGTGTATGTAAACTTTTGACCACAACTGTATATTTGCTTGGCAAGATTTTAAATGATTTTTTAGTCTCTTATGCTCACCAAGACTGCATTTAATTGATCAAAAATGCAATAAAAACTGTAATATTGTGAAATAATATTCAATTTAAAATAACTGTTTTCTATGTGAATATATTTTAAAATGTAATTTATTCCTGTGATGGCAAAGCTGAATTTTCAGCATCATTACTCCAGTCTTCAGTGTCACATGGTCCTTCACAAATCATTCTAATATGCTGATTTGCTGCTCAAAAAACATTTCTGATTATTATCATCAATGATAAAACATTTGTGCTGCTTAATATCTTGTGGAAAGCATTATAATTTTTTTCATGATTATTTGTTGAACATACAGTTCGAAAGAACAGCATTAATAAAATGAAATAGAAAACTTTTATAACATTTTAAATATTGGTGAGAATATTAACATTTAGCTTTGTATATTAACAAACACACAGATCAATTCATTAAACAGCCTCCCTGACCCATATTTGGATGAAAAAAAGTGATGAATTCAAATTAATGATAAAAAAAATAAAACAATATAAGCCACATTAAATATATGTATATCACAGTGAGTCATATATGTAATATCTTTGAATTATCTTCATTTGGGGGCTTTTCTCAGCAAATTTTGATGTGCATATTATAATGAATTCCATTAAAACTTTGGATTAAAAGCCATAATAAACATCAACTGGACCTTGGATGATCTAAATGATCACATCACACCTGACATCTCATCTGAAAGCTGACAACCTAATGCAAATGATTCATCTGACTGAAAAAATGAATAAAGGAGGACTGGAAATGGATTCAGAATGAGAATCCGTGATCATTGCAAATGTTTCCTTTGTCTTTCAATTCCCAACAAACAGACTGTAGGATACTGTAGCCCTCTGCTCTCATCACCAGCAGTCTATAATGGTCCCAGCTGTTCACATGTACACGCCCACTAAAATGTGTTACCATCCAAAATAGTAGTAAATCACCGGGGAGGAGACCGGATCCAAACCCTGACACTGAGGGCTAAAGAACAGCCTGCCAGTCAAGCTAATGGTGCTGTATATTTGGAAGCTCCCGAAACACCATGACTGTTTTCAGCCTCTGTTACTGTGAGCTTGTTTTATCCCTTTGAAATGCATAACACTTCACAGCCTTTTGTCAAATAATGAAACCAATGTAGTTGTTTACATGACCATTTGGGATCTACTTCAGTGTGAACCAGACCTCAACATCAACCGAATGACTGTCCATAAAAGTTCCGGGCTCATCTGAGCTGCCGTTGTGTTTGACATTCTCTGTCTCTTTAGCAGGAGGCTGCTCTTTCAGCAGGTGTACTTCACACTGTTGTGTCATTACTGTTTCCATAAATGGTATAGGAATGTGTGAACTGCTGAAAGGTGCATTTCTCTCTTCCTATTATAATTAAGACCATCAAGCTCAACCATCTGTTGACTGCTCAAAAAAATAATTTAGGAGTATCTGGACTTCTTTATTCACTTGATGATAATGTTTCAGAGGAAATTCCATGAAATGTATTCATAAAACACTGACATAAATAGATTGGATGAACTGGATGGCTACATGTCAACCGCAATCTGTGAAACTGCTGGATCACAAACGTAAAGCCTCGTTCATACTAACAGTGATTAAATGGTTACCACGGTATCCAACTGTATCAGTCAGCAGATCACTCTCTGCAATATAATTGGTTGTCGCTGTAGTGTGTCACTGCTCATTTGCATAAGGGTCAAGGACAAATAAGAGCGTCCTTGATAAAGGAAAAAACCTGCTGAAAACATGTACCAGGTTCTTATAAATGTACTCTCTGTATTCAAGTTGGGTTCATTTGGTTTCATTCAAATAAATAAATAACAGTTTAAATTTAATGACGCAAAAATTTAAATTTTTTCATGTTCATGTGAATGTATTCATGTATAATTCAGTTCATTGGAATGGCACCCAAGGACATTAAATAACCTGAAGCAACCTTGTCATATATGCATTAAATAATCTGAAATATTAAAGAGATTTTTTTTAGGGTCTAAGAAAGAGGTCTGCAGGTGTCCTCACTATATCATTTCCAGCTGAAGTTTTTTTTCTACGTCTCTGCATGTTGGTCACACCACACTTTTAATCAGAAAACAAATGTTTTTGAAACATGAATAAGCAGTGAAACAGCTTTGTTAATATATATTTCTAATAAGTAATACTAGAATATTAACTACTTACACAATATACAAACTACTTACAGTTGTCTTTTCAATTAATTTAAGTCTTGTAATGAGGATTTTTTTCCTCAATATGTTATCAGGACAGTTGTAACGTCCTGAATTTTTTTTTTTTAAATCAGAAATTAAACAGATGTTTATCATAGAAAAGGTAAATTCAAGTCATCGTATGAATTAATTGCACTGTTAATGTATTTTTGAATAAACTGGAAAAAGTATAAATTGCCCAGTCTCCAGAATTAGCAGAATGCAAAATGGATACTAAAATGGCCAGGTCAGACAAGTATGGTATATATATAGAGAAAGGAAAATGGAGGGTGGCCAAGCTGAAAATGGGATGATAGTTCACCTTTTAACAAGTCCAGGACTCCAAAGGAGAGTGTTAGAGTGTTGGCATGTTTCAACTTTAGCCCTATGATGGAGAAGTCTTGATGTCTTGTCATAGAAAGCCTTTGGAAGAACTTGAAAACCCCAAATCGCTCAATACTAAAAGTTTGAAGGGTTGTGAATAAAATCATCTCTGCTTGGTCAATGACAGATGGAAAATAAATATCTTCTGGTGTTTTGCAATGTGTGGTTCCAGCAGTCTTGTAGAATTTCTTCACAATCAGTGCCGCCTCTCTCTCTCTATCTCTCCACTGAAACTGAATTGGGAACTTGCAGCTTTCATACTGTAGAAATACAAGGTCAGTGGAGATGCCACTGCTGCAGTTCATGCAAATGTATAGTAGTATACAGTCAAAAGACTCAAAATTTAGCTCCTTTTTACACTACAGAATCTGTAAATTCAAGAGGAGAAGGTTTGAATTTACTTTACCCTTTCAGGTTTTAAGGCTTTTTACAAAAAATGTTAGTAGAACATTGAGACATGTTCTGAAAGCATTTTTTCTGCTGCTGTGAACACATGAAGCGTGTTTGCGGAGCTGCTAGACTAATGAAATGTTTATCTGTTTTCAAACCACACAAATTGGAAGTACAAATTCATTTCCTTAAAGATTGTACCAAATGAACCCAAGGTCTTCTCATTACTGCTCTCCAGCATTCAGTGTCGTCTATGCAAAGAGTCAGGGGTTCTTGTAATATTTTACCCATCTCATTTCAAAGCTCTCGGCAAATAAAGAGGGCATGGTGAGAGGGAAAAACACTCACAGATAAAGAGAGTGAGAGAAAGAGAGAGAGAGCTGTGTGGGAGGAGAGTGGAGATGTCATCTCTCTCTGTTTCCTGGCAGGGAAGTAACCCCGCTAATAACCTCAGCCGCTCGCTGACACATCTGCTGTAGAAAAGCCAGGACTCTGTGATGCTTCCTTGACACACACTGCCCATTGGCTTTCGGAAAATATATATTTAACATACCCGCTGGACATTTTTTACTTCATAAAATTAAAAAAAAAAGAAAAAGAAAAAAGCTTGAGAATACTGAAACATGTTAATCAAAGCTTAGAGCAAAATAAAATCCTAAATCTGATGTAAAAATGTTTACATGCACAGTTATTTGGTCATCGGAATCATGTTTAAATTGGGTTTTTACTTTAGAGTTAAAGGATTAGTTCACTTTAAAATGAAAATTACCCTATATTTTTCTCACCCTCAAGCCATCCTAGCTGTATATGATTTTCTTCTTTCAGACGAATACAATCAGAGTTATATTAATAATCACCTTGCTGCTAAGCTTTATAATGGCAGTGCATGGAAACCACCTGTTTGAAATGTAAAAAAAAAAAAAAAAAACCATCCATCCATCATAAATGTACTCCACACAGCTCCGGGGGTTAATAAAGCCCTTCTGAAATGAAGCGATCCATTTGTATAAGAAAAATATCCATATTTAACACGTTATGAAGTAAAATAACAAGCTTCCGCCAGACTTTCTTCTTTTTATATTCAACCTACGAAAAAGTCGTAAGTTGAATATGGAAGGCGTAGGATGTAGCATAAGCACTTTGAACTATGAGAGGTGTTGCGCTTTCTTCCTAAGTTGAACATAGAAGGCGGTCTGGCGGAAGCTAGATATTTTACATTATAACTTGTTAAATATGGATATTTTTCTTACACAAATGCATCACTTTGCTTCAGAAGACCTTTATTAAGCCCCCGGAGCCGTGTGGAGTACATATATAATGGATAAGTGGTTTCCATCTGTCCAGGTGGTTTCTGTGCATTGCCATTATAAAGCTTAGGGGCCCTATTTTAACAATCTAAGCGCATTGTCTAAAGCGCACAGCGCAAGTGCACTTTTGCTAGTTAATGACGGGAAAAATGGTCGCTGCGCCTGGCGCATTGTCTAAAAGGGTTGTCCCTTTTCTCTTAAAGAGGAAAAGCCGGATTCCACCAAAGCATTTTTATCTTTATGCACACAGTAATAATTCTTTTACACTGTAATCCTTTTATTTTTTAATATTTGGCATGTTTGTGTTCTGCTGCGCTTCCCTGTGTGTATAATAAGCAGAATGTACGCTCGTTGTGCACCCGCATATAACTAACGCACTCTTTAAATAACAAAACAAATATTGCGGCATTGACTTTAGACCAGGTTTCAGTTGGTCAATGGCGCAGTCTATTTCAGTTGCCTTAAAACAGTAATGCGCCAACAACGCGACTGAACATACCTCATTTTCAGACCAGCACGCCCATGGGTGCAAATGCAGTTGCTATTTAAACAACGTGGCGCAGGACGTGAAAATGATAATTGCGCCGGGCTGAGACTAGCAAAAAACACTTGCACCTGGTGTATGGTAGGGCCCTTGGAGTATCAGGGTGATTATTAATATAACTCAGATTGTATTTGTCTGAAAGAAGAAAGTTATATCCACCTAGGATGGCTTGAGGGTAAGTAGAACATGGGGTAATTTTCATTTTAAAGTGAACTAATCCTTTAAGTCCTGTCTTTCTTTTAAAGTGAGGAGGAGATTTGCAGATGCTACTTTCTTGTCAGTGTTGGATTTTTGTGATATTTATATGCAGGCAACTAAGCATTGTTTACAGGTGTTGGATTCAGTCTATCATGGAGCATTAAGGTTTATTACTAATTCAAAAGCCCTTACCCATCATTGTTTACTGTACTCTCAGGTTGGATGGCCGCATTGTCATCCTGTAGACTCAAGCACTGGTACATATTTATATATATATAATAATTCCGGGTTTGCTTCCCTCTTATTTACAGCAGTATATCATTCAAAATAGTGTAAAGAATTATTGTCTTCGTTCACAAGATTATTATCTTTTAAATATCCCAAAAGTCTGTACAAATATGGGTAAAGATAAGATGCTTTAAAGAGTTGGTCTCTCTAAATGAATTTAAGAGTATTTTAAATGATTTGGTCTCGGATTTATCTGATTGTGTGTACATTTTGTATATGAAAATTAATGTATTTTGTTTTATATTTAAATGTTTTGTTGTTGTTGTTTAATTAAGTGTGCTGCCTGTCTTGGCCAGGACCCCCTTGTAAAAGAGATTTAAAAAAAAGTTTGAATTCCTAGTTAAATAATGGTAAAAAAAAAAAAAAAAAAAAAAAAAAAAAAAAATCAATTACCAATGGGTATTCAGTTCACTTACATGACTCTTATCTTATTATTAATTTTTTAATAGCATAGTATTTTGTTTGTGAGTTTGAAACGCTTTTGCAAGCTGCCTTATAAATCCATCTTTATCCCAAGAGTCGGCACTAAAGCTCCATTCATGCATTCTGTCTGTTCTATTTTTAAGTTTTGCTCTACGTATACATGCGTCACACGAACGTCTTTCTCCACTGCATCTTGCCATTTTCCTTTTTTGAGTTTATAAAATGGCTTGTCATAGTTCAATAGTTTAACTTTTGTTGCGGAGGGCATCAGTGTCAGTTTTAAACCAATAGACCAATGAGAAGAGTGTGTGGGTGGGACACAGAGTATACAGTAGCAACTGTGCATTTGCCTCAGGGTTTAGAAACTACATTTTTAATGTGTTTGAGCAGAAACAGCTTTTTTTAGTTCAAGCCTCCTTTCCAAATGGTTAAATTGAAATAAAAAAAAAAAGCTTAATGAAATGAGCTTAATGAGCTTTTAAATGAAAGCTATATCATTAAAAACACAGATGCAGATCTTAAAGGGATAGTTCACCCTAAAATGAAAAAATAATTAATCGTTTACTCACCCTGGTGTTGTTCTAATTAATGCCATATGCCATTTTTTCTTTTATTGACCACAAAAGGCAGTGAACAGCGACCAGCATCAAGCTTTTTAATTAATTTATATATTTTTAAAAAAAGTATCACAGAATGGTTCCATGCAACACGTGCCGTGTGTATTCCAAGTGTTCTGGAGGTATACGATAGGGTTTGGTAAAAACAAACTGAAATTTAATGTATTATTTGCGTTCGTAAGGCTATTAGCGCCACAGTTTACTCTGCTTCACATAGAAAATGCACACAAATTGTGGAAAAATCAGGATGAATAAAAACATGACATAAAATACAATTCCAAAAAAGTATTTGTTCACTTTCTTCACCGAGTTAAATGTCTGAATTAAATGGACTGGAACTCTGTTTTTCTGATGACAGTCAGAATGACCGTTGACAGATGTGAACGTGATAACTTCTTGTTACGATGAACACAGAGAAGAAGTTACATTAATCGCATTTCATGTCGCATTTTAAAAAGCTTAAAAAGCTTGATGCTGGTCACTGTTCACTGCCATTTTATGGACGAGCACGAGCAGGACATTTTTTCTTTTGTGGTCCATAAAATAAAGAAGGGCATACGGCATTAGAACAAAACCAGGGTGAGTAAATGATGAATTAACTTTCATTTTAGTGTGAACTATCCCTTTAAGTCACCTAATTTGACAAAAGTGTAAAAATAAGATTGATGTTTGACAACATCTTACAACAGCAAGAGCTTCCTGGTGCAGAATCTGGTATTGGACAGGTGAACTCTTTCCCTCATACTGTAAGAGCATAATACAGACACAGAGTGTGTATTTGCATTCCACTGCATTAATTTTTAATTGTTTGCAAATGACCACTGAGATGCATCTTGCTGTTGTTCTCTGCGTTCTTTTTCATTCTGCTTTGCAGATGGAGTCCTGTGTGAATGATCCCTTAATGTGCTAAGACAGTGATAACGAACAACCAAATTATTTTTATATATATATATATATAAAGTTAATAGAATAGAGAACAATAATATTTTATTTTTAATTAAGGTATTTATTTTATTTACATGTTGCTTAGTGTAAAAACTTGCATTATGCATTTAGATTCTGGATTAATCTATTTATCAATGAGATTTTAAATAAAGCTACATTAAACCTTTTTTTTTATTATTACTGATAAGGTTAATGCAAATTCTGTTACACAGTAGACAAATTACTATCAATAAGCTTCAAAAATGTTTCTTTCAAAGTTACTGTCTCAGTACATTAAACAAAATTAAGCTTTCTAACATCGGGCTTCTACTGGCAAGAGAAAGCTTATCGAAAAAAATATTTTATTTTGCTGTGGATTATGGTGTTGTTGTTTTGGAAGTGACAAAAGAGGCATGAAAGAAATTTGAAGTGGCAATTTTGAACCTTGAAATGATTCCATGAAATTCATCAGGGTTGACGAAAAAAAGGATATTGTTTTTCTAACATTCTGCCAATTGTTTTGTAGTTTGTTCTGGTTTCTGTTCCTTGAACTGTTCTGAAGTTGCCTGCTGCAATGTCTTAATATGCTGTAATAATATCTTAATATATCAAGAAATATGCTGTAATAATATCTTAATTATGGACAATTGGAAGACTTGTTCCGAAAGCATGTCCCGAGACCCCAGTGTTCTGTTCCATTCCACTGCACTGCTTAGCAAAATCACATCTAGTGTGTACCTTCCTCAAGGCTGAATATTATCCACAAGCATGATCCAACACCAAAACACAAACAAGCATTACAATATATGGGTGAACCTCATGAAAACAAGTTCCAGTCATTTAAAAAAAAAACAAACAAACAAAAAAAAAAACATACATATTCTGCATTTCCCAAATGTATTGCATCCAGATGTCTGACTTTTTTAGTTGTCATTGTTGATGATTCTGACAAAATTACTATTTTATCAGCATAAATTAAAGGCTATAAAGCAAAATATATGTTGTTGTCTTTTCTTTGGATTTTGGAGTGAAATATAACCTGGACATGTTCTTGACAGGATTTACACATGAGGAAACAAAAACAATTGCTTTGTACATGCGAGTCTTTGCAAAAGGGCCAGCACTCTCCCTCTGGATCGCCTGCATTTAAGAGATAAGCCTGGCTCATTTGAGGACAGTAATATCTCGAGTCTGGACAGAGTGGACAGATGGGTTGAGAGAGGCGTAAATTAGGAATGCTAGAGAACTCACACTTTATGCTTCACTACATTTCTTCTGAGAGAAATGTCAAGCTGCACATAATCAAAGTCACCAGTCTGTTCAGAAACGGTCATCACAAATCACATTTTGGTGCATATTATGTTCCGAAAAGTGGCAACTCGAAAAGTTGCTAATGCTGCAACCACCTGCCTGTGACTCAGAGCTGAATGTTTCATAATCGCTCTACACATCAGTGCATACATGGAGACAAAGACAGACACACATGAAAAATCCTCCAGAAATACACATGGCCTGGATGTCTTTGTCTCCGTGTGAGTTGTGGGAAGTTTGTATGGATGTGTTCTGATGTTTAGCACTGATTTGAGCGTAGTGAATGCAGTTGCCATGGTGATGGTGACTCACCCCTCCCCGCCGACTTTGGTGATCTTGAGTCTGAAATCAACAGAGTTGTGGCTGGGCGGCTTCCACTTCAGAATGTCATCACATCTGCCCGGCTTATATTTCTACAGGGACAGCACAAACAGAGACCAACTCACTTTATGATATAAACCAAACAAAGCAGTAAAAACATCACTCCTTTATTATCTATAAAGAAAATTAATGTTACATATTATCAACAGCATTACATCACAAATTTGTGGGGCCCCCTAAAAACCAAAAGACCCATTCGATAGTGAATCAACAATTCTATTGGGTGAATGCATCAACAATTCTATTGGGTGAAACTGTCTCTATTTTCAAACCTAGTGAGTTGCCTATGTAGGCAACATCTTAACCCCCTAAAGACGACTATATCATGTTTGATACACAGACCTCCAACCTGCTATACACAATCTACTAGAAGCCTTCTGTTTTCTGATTGATAGTTTCAGTTTAGTGTCCCCCTTCAGCTCATGGTTCACGCATCTTTTTGCTGTGAAATCTTTACTAATTTTTAAAAAGTAAGAATTACTTTGATATTGTTAGTGTTATTTCAAAATGATCACTTACTGGACTGAAGCAGCTTAGATTTACTTGATTATCCATACATATTTTTCCCAGAAAAACTATGATCAACTGTGACGTTTATTTGTTCATCTCTCAATCATCATTGTACTGCATTGCATTATATGTTTTGCCCCCAACAAAAAAGCCCTTTGATCATAAAACTAAGCATTTAAATATCATCTTACTAAGTCATATTATTGTCAGATATAGAGTGACAATAGTAGTCTGCTGTACTGTTATAAACATCTCAGTGATTTACATTACAAGCATCAGAATTTCATCTTTGCTCAGTTTGGGGCTCTGAATAAAATGGGTGTTTTTCCCCTCCATATCATACCAACCGAGCCATAAAATCCTGATGTACCAAACTTAATACGCAACAAAAAAAAACACATTTGCAATTTTTTTTTTAATTTCGTCTAAAGGTTCAATAAATTGTTCATTCCACTTCCGTTGTTTCATTTTCTCACTATGATTTCATATGTTAGGCTTTAAAGGGTTAAGGCATCATAGGTGTGTTCAAAGGCTCATCCAACATTCATTTTACATTTTCTTTTAGTTTCATTTGGTGTGAAAAGGTCATAAAACACAATTCTACTGTAGGTAGTGGCAAATGCATCTTTATATGCATGTAGAACGCAGTCCATCAAGCTGTGTGAAAAAGATGGCAGATGCAACAAATGAAATTCTGTCATCATTTACTCACCCTCATGTCAACACAAATGTTGTTTCAAATGTATTTTCAATGAAGCCTGAGAGATTTCAGTCCCTCCTTTGGCAAGTCTATTTGGAACAACATGAGAGTGAGTAAATGAATTTTCATTTTTGGGTGAACTATTTCTTTAAGAGACAGTAGATAGTTCAGCATGACTACAGTCAAAGACTACAGATATAGAAAGACTTCAATCCTATTACTTGTGAATGGGAGAAATTGCAACGCACAATATGGCAAAATAAATCCCGCCTTCTAAGTAAAAGAGCCAATCGCTGATTGGTAAAGTCATTGCGTCACTGCAGCTGCCGTTAGAAGTTTCGGTTCCCATAGGAACCTGAGATTCGCGCTTAGGACTGCACATGCGCATTAGCTCGTCGAGACTGAAAAATAAGCTTTTTAACGCTATTTGAGCATAAGAAACAACATTTATGGGACAGTTCATGTCAGATTTTGTTGCCAATTTGAAATATGTTATTTAATCGTGAGTTCAGCAAGCAGTTTTTGACATGTCAGGATTCCCCCATTCAAATAGATAGGACTTGGTTTTGGATGCCTGAAATAGCTGCCCGGAGGCTTTGCAAATATGGCTGCCGAGTGAACAGACTTTCCTTGAAAGGGACTTTGCAACAGTACAGTATGTCTAGGTTTTGTAACAGAGCCATTTTGCTGAAGGAGCTTGTTATGTTATATGGTAAGCAATTTAGTCCTGTCTTCAATAATTTACACTGTTTATTTTTCATTTTCACTGATCCGCTACAATATTTTCTGGTCATCTTCAATAATTTACACTGTTTATTTTGCATTTTCACTGATCCACTACAATATTTTCTGTTAATCTTTTCAGATTTTCGTTATTTGATGTAAGCCTGGTGGGATACAACAAGTGTACAGTGGGTTAGAGCATCTAGACCAATCAGTAAACATTTGACCATGATGTAAATGAGATGTGAAGCGATTAATGGAGCTCTAATCACAGTAAAGCAGCAGTTCTCTCATGAGCGTGTCTTGTTATCTGTACACTGTGCATGAGAATCTGCCATCAACATGTCAGCATGGCATTAAACAGCCATTGCAAAAACATGCAAATACATATGCAGTCTTACAGTGTAAAATGGCTCTGGTAAAGGCAAATATAACCATTATACAATTGCCTCAAAACACCAACATTAGATCTGGGGGGCTTTATATGACTTTATGTCTATGAATTAATAAAACGGAAATGTTTTTGTAAACTCACGTTTCACTTAATTGAAAGCAACCATTTACATACTTGTATTAATCTACACAGAAATTCAATGTGATTTTCTTTTAAGAAAGAGGTCAAATAATAACTAGACAACACAACTTTCTATTCTGTAGTTATTGCTAGCTGTACTCAAATTAACATACACTTCTTTCAATTAACTGCACTAAAAGACTCTTGAGCTGTAGGTTTAAATCAGTCGACTGTTTTGCAGAAACCCGCTATACAAAAATGAATTCTGTCGAGTTATTATTTTTTTTACATTTCAGTGTCTTACTCTACAAGGTAATGTTTTGTCTTTCAGCTACTCAATAATCCTGTAAATTCTGTCATTATAAACCCTTAAGGGTCTTTTTTCATGTTTTAGTTGAGTTATCAAACTTAAATAAATAGCTCTTCCATCCACAAAGCCCAGCCATCAGGATGTGTTGGCTTTAATCCGGCTACCAGCACTCATTCGCATTAACGTTTACATTTACATTTAAATTACAGTGATTTATTTAGCAGACGCTTCTATCCAAAGCTACTTACAAGTGAGGAAAGCTGCAACACAAGAATTAAACAAGTTTTCCCAGATGTTTGTTCAAGATTATAAACGATTTGTGTAAAAGAACTGTACAAAAAAATGTAATTAAAAGAAAAGGCTAAAATATGATAACCAACCCCCACCACCTCACCCCCCACAGAAAAATCATTGGTATTTATTATACATTCATGCCAACATTCTGGACGTGATGAATGAAATCTGGAAAAACCAAAGAGCGGGAAGACAAAAATGAGGCAAAGTAACAGATGCGTTGCCAGGAAACACAATTTGGGCCAGCAGGACTGTTACATGGTGGGAGGTTGCACCTCTAAAAGGCTCAGTGTAAGATTGGGGATGAAAGTACAATTGTTACGGGTCAGAGTACCCAAACAACCTTCTCACTTTCCACTATAGTGCTCTCTGCAATAATCAAAGCTGTTTACCAGCAGCAACACTAATGATGAAGAGAGGATACAAACACTAGTCCACACACTGTAAGAGCATCAAGAGCATAAAACAGCAGCACACTGCCAACCAGTAACTTCTTACAATAACAAGTTATTCTTGCAATAACAGCAACATCTGTGGGCATTACTTTTCTAATCAGCCTAAAAACAACATCATAAAATTGATAATTCCAATTCTGAAAGCAATCAGACAATACAGAATTCCAGACATAAAAAATACAATTTAGTAACTTAAAGAGTGACTAAAGTTTTTTGTTTTTTTGAGGATTTAAAAGCACAAATTTTTAGGTACAAAAATAGACTAAAATTGAGTTAACAACACTCATATTAGCCGATAGACCATCAATTAATTAAATAAGCTGTTTATTCAGTGCTGAAGCCTCTTCCTTAATTGACATGCATTAAAAATGCCTCGTCTACACCCCAGTTTACCGTAACATTACGCATTATAAATACACTCTTCATCATCGTGAGTGTAATGTACTTGGTCAACAATCGCCGGCATCACTCCAGAAGAACTAGTTGCAGAAAGCACATTTAACCTATAAAATTATACACATGGAATTTCAAGTTGTCAAAACACAAATGTCCACGTGCTGACAAAATATGTGCCCAGTAAATGACTTTAGTTACCTAATGAGCAAGCCTGCTTCTTGACAGAGCAGTTCCCTTGCAACGGTCACCAAAACATACAAACAGTTGATCAGTCGTCCACCATGTCGTATTAGCATGTACATATAGCTCTTTAGGCAACGTGATGCTCAGACTAAAATGCCGCCAATACAGTAGGCCCGTTTTCAATATTGACTCAACAAGATCTTAGTAAAACTGGAAATGACTGCAGTTTCACTCGTAGGTTCCCCTGACCCCACAGTAGGCAGCATGTATTTTACCAACACATCGAGCAGACAATGGCCAATAAAAAGAAAATTATAAAAGAAAACCACTTACTCCCTCCACAGTTTATGGCACAAGGGGAGAAACAAAAGCTGTTAAGCACCAGGTTAAGGAATTATGGGAAGGGAGTTTAATCAACAGAGACTTCCCAACCTGTCAACATGTCTGTCAGCTAGTCAGAGCTGAAATGGGCATAGATGTAACATGCCCAGCCTGACCACAGGTGTTGCTGCAGCTAGAATGCCTCTAAGACTTCACAGTGTGATATATTTTACTGTGACAAGTTTGACTGGCAGCACCTGAGCTATTGTGTGTAAAATACATTGTGCTGTGACAGTCCTGAGAGAAGCCGACATGCTGTTAGTCTAAAAAAACAGATATAGTAGATAGTTTGCAAAAGACCTGCTTGTCACGAATGAGTAAAAAACCCAGCTTTGTGACATCAGTTATGGAGGCGTCACATATTGTCTGTCAACTGCTGAGTACGGAAGCACGGGAATCGCCTTTGTGCTGCAGGGAAGCTAGAGCTGACTGCACGTTTCTTGTAAACTCCCCTGAAGCCAAAGGTAATCCGAAGGGGGAAACTTCTTGCATTTGAAATTAAAGTGAATGAAAACACTGTTATTGAAGGTCAATGGGGAAGTAAATATGGGTCTTTAACTGAAAGACTGATTACGCCATAGCAGATTTACCATGGCAAACCAGTGTTTCAGTTCCACTATACAGAGTACATCTGAAATTCAGAGTATGAGTAACAATAGGTATTTTTACAAGTTTAAAATAGGACGTGTGATGAAATGAATGTGCTGGGGTCTGAGAACTTCTGAATGAAACCTGGGAACCTGTTTCACTTGCTGGGAACGCAACTCCAAAGCGACAACACAATGCTCTTATGCAGGGGTAGCCAATCCTGCTCCTGGAGGGTACACCCTCCTGCAGACTTTAGCTTCAATCTGAAACTTCAATCCTGAACACATTGATTAGCTGGTCCATGTGTGTTTGATTGAGGTTGGAGCTAAACTCTGCAGGATGGTAGCTCTCCAAAAGCAGGGTTTGCTACCCCTGCTCTAATGCCGCCCGTACTGCAGATTCCAACACCTGACCAGGGGGAGTTGTGGCAGCCTGGTCCTGCATGATTCAGAAAAGGAGACTGTACTCTCCAAACCTGACTACATGCTTGCAACAACAGGCCTATGGCTTTGCTTTTATTGAACCTCCACAGACCTGCATCTAAAGCCTGGAACACACCAAGCCGACGCCGACGAACTAGTGACGACGAAAGCAGACTTCGGGGTTGGCTCACGTCGGCAGCGTCTGGGTCCAAAGTTGCCCTGACACACCAAACCGACGCTCGATACCCGACGGCCACGTAGCACATCCGTTCTGCGCTTGTGTAAAAAGAAATGCCTTTCCGTACCAGCAGGTGGCAGTAGCTGAACAGACAATCAGAATGATCAGATGGCCCGACTGACCGACGAGCTCCGACGCAGAAAAAAAGACGACGAGGACCAACTTCAGCTGACGGTGTGAAACACACTGAGAAAACTTAGTCGGCCGACGAACAAAAACTGCCCGATGGCAAACCGTCGGCTTATATAAAAAACCAACAAAACCTTGCTACATGTACAGTGCTAGACTAACTGGGACTTGTCACAGCACTTGCATATTGTTGCCCTATTGATTGCTTGTGTTGTTCTCCTCATTTGTAAGTCACTTTGGATAAAAGCGACTGCTAAATGATTGAATGTAAATAAATGCATGACAGCAGCTGCTTCTTTCGGTTTTAAGCCCATACTTGCCAAGGCGGCTTTTACTCTATTCTTCATGCCTCATTGTGACAGTCCAAATCATTGTTTCTCTCATCCACATCTACTGCTGGCAATTTCTCCTTGAAGAACAGCACATAAAGTGGCATTGGGTTGGGCTGTGATACGGGCAGTGCGGTCACCTCCTCATTGTCCAAACTAGTTGGCAGGCTTCACTCACCATAACCAAATGCATTTTGCCCATTACTGCTACAAAAAAGTTTATTTTGGTTTCTTTCATTTTGGGAAAGTGGCTACATCAATGGTAAGCAGGCAGTCAAAATTAACATCAAATCCCATTAGTGTCTCATGTTCCAAGGGAGCTAGACACCTGGCTGGAAATACAGATATACCACAGTATTATTTTTAATTCTCAACTCTTTATATGCATATATTTTTCAGAACTGGAAAAACACACTCACCCAGAACAGAGCAGTAATGCTGTCAAAAGCTGGAAGCAAAGAGCCCAGACAGCACACCACTTTCCAAGGTAAAGTCACTATCTAACAATTGCAGGAATACAGAAATGCTGTCAAAATAAAAATCCTAATAGCTGTGCTCACCCCACTGCAAATTCTCAGCATGAGGTGAGAAGATGAAAGAGGAAGTGATGACGTGCTTACGGAGTATATATATATATATGAGCCACATCATTGACACGCCACAAGGAGACAACTTTGATATTGGCTTCTCAGAAAGAAGGGAACGAAGCCATTTCCACTGGCACACTACTGTTATTATAATTTGTTTTCAAAGTTATTAAATTATTATCATGATAGTTATTAACAGTAATTTTCCTCAGCGCAAAGTAGTGCCCTTACTGATATTAAACACCATTTGGGATTGAGGGCTGACACAAAGCTTAATACATGGTATGCACTTTTAAAGATTTAAGGAGAGGAAAAAATACTTAATATATCCTCTGTGTAGTTCACTATGATAAGTGCCACAGTGTTTTTTTTTAATTATTTATTGAATCTTTTAAAATATACACTACCAGTCAAAAGTTTGGACACGGTAAGATTTTTAATGTTTTTAAAAGAAGTTTCGTCTGCTTACCAAGGCTGCATTTATTTAATTAAAAATACAGTAAAAACAGTAATATTGTGAAATGTTATTACAATTTAAAATAACTGTTTTCTGTTTGAATATATTTTATAAAGTAATTTATTCCTGTGATCAAAGCTGAATTTTCAGCATCATTACTCCAGTCTTCAGTGTCACATGATCCTTCAGAAATCATTCTAATATGCTGATCTGCTGCTCAAGAAACATTTATTGTGTACAATTGTACAAAATATTTGTGTACAATATTTTTTTTTTCAGGATTCTTTGATGAATAGAAAGTTCAAATGAACAGCGTTTATTTGAAATATAATCTTTTGTAACATTATAAATGTCTTTACTGTCAATTTTGATCGATTTAATGCATCCTTGCTGAATAAAAGTATTAATTTCTTTCATTTCTTTTCAAAAAAATAAAAATTCTTACTGACCCCAAACTTTTGAATGGTAGTGTATAATGTTACAAAAGCTTTGTATTTTAGATAAATGCTGTTCTTTTGAACTTTCTATTCAACATTGATAATAATCATAAATGTTTCATGAGCAGCAAATCATCATATTAGAATGATTTCTGAAGGATCATGTGACACTGAAGACTGGAGTAATGATGCTGAAAATTCAGCTTTGATCACAGGAATAAATTACTTTATAAAATATATTCAAACAGAAAACAGTTATTTTAAATTGTAATAACATTTCACAATATTACTGTTTTTACTGTATTTTTAATTAAATAAATGCAGCCTTGGTGAGCAGACGAAACTTCTTTTAAAAACATTAAAAATCTTACCGTGTCCAAACTTTTGACTGGTAGAGTATATTGAATATATGTTATTTTTTGCTATTTTTGCCTTTACTTTGACAATTTTTAAAGAGAGACAGGAAGCAAGATGGCACGGGGAAAAGGATCGGGTAAAGAACTCTAACTGGGACTAGGGTCATCCAAAGCAGAACATTGTTGGAATGTTTTTTTTTTTTTTTTTTTTTTATTCTGTTTAACACCGTCCAAACACATACAGGCATACATTAGAACAAAGCAAAAGCTTGTCTGACAATACGGCAGAATGTAATGGTTCCTAATGCAAGATTGATGGATAGACTGATGAAGGCGGGGCTTAGTAAAGGGTCAAACAGAGGTTATGTTTTTAGAACTTTCAAAAACTTTTACAGCACAAACAGTCAAGGATAAAAACACACTCAGCAGAAGGTAAATGAAAAGCATTATTTTGAAAGCACTTCAGTTATGCAGAAGATTGTCAGCCCTGAAAATGTACCTCATATTTGCTGAAAGTGAAAGGCGCCTGGAACAATAATGCTTTTATGGGGATTGAGTTACTGCTGCAGCTCAAATGCCTTAAGGTTTAGTATTTGAACAACGTTTTGTATTAAAGCACGACAGACCAAGGTCGGCCTGTCGCTGCTGCATATCTTCTTATGGCTTGTCAAAACATTTTGAAAATCGGTTAGATAGTGTTTTTTTTTTTTTTTTTTAATCAAATCAAGTCATTGAGTCGCATTCAGTTATTCGTTATTCAGTCATGTTGCTGACACAAAGATCTCAAAAGCAGAGCATCGTTAGTCCTTGATGGAGTCAACTGCAATGAATACAGGGGTGAAAATCAATCAAGAGCGCAACACAAACCCGAAGCATCACCATGGAAACAAGTGCAACCCCGTTAACATTCCTTCATGCCAGACTAATCTGTTTACCTGGAGCTTTTCACTTCTTTGTGATGCAATGATGTTGCTGTACTGTTTGTCTGTTAGCGTCCACAGGCTTTCAGCCACACCAAACTCTTACTTCTCATTTATACAAAAGCTCTTTTACTTCCATTTGCATCTGATAATTAAAAGATGGACATGGACAAATGTGAAGGAGTGTGGGAGCTGTCTAGAATAATCCCACCATCTGTCTCAGAAATGAAAAGTTCTGAAAAAAACAAAAACTTATCTTTCAGTGTAAAGTAATGTGCTTCTCCTCACTGAAAGTGGAAAAGCTGCATGACATGACAAAATCAGCCAATGAGAACGCAGTTTATGTGTAAGATATAGTTATGCAGAGTCAGATTTTGGATCAATTGGATTTCACAGAGGGGCATCGAATTGCAAACCAAGTACCCAAACAAAATGTTCTGTTGCTTAGCACGGATAAATCTGATTTAACATGAAAGAGCTTTTATCACTTGACACGTTATTTGCATTGCAACTGGTTAGGACACTGCCTGACAGTCTACTTCTGGTCCTAAAAACACAAAGCCATGACAGTCATCACAGAGTCAGGGGGAAGCTGAAATCACAGAATGATCCTCCTAAAATCCGACAATTTATAGCAGCCATGAAAGGTATTCAATCATGGGAGAGTTTCCAAAAGCATTCGGAGACCCATGGCATCGTGGTGCCAATGGTTTCTACGATTTACTTAGGCTTACAATGTTTTTGGAAAATGTAGCTGAGAACAGTTGACTAGTCACCCAACAACCTACCACTTTATTAGTGATAGATATCGCCTACTCAGTTCATTTAGATACTGAAAGGGGTCATATACTGTATTTATATAAATAAATAAACAGGTTCAAAATGAACTTGACCCATCTCAACTTTCTAACATTGGGAATCTTCCAAACTATCTGCAGAGTGGCCAGGAACAATGCAAGTTTTGAAAGACTTTACAGCATTTTACTCTTATTGTTGGCTCTACTCTAATTCCCCTTTATTACCTCACTGTGACTGGCAGACTGTGAACAGCAAGTTTATTATCACCAAATAGTCATCACTGACATGGAAATGCTCTAATGGTTGATCATATGTTAATGTGTTCTGATGTACCTGACATCAAAGCTCAGGAGTCATTTTTGCAGTTTCATTTCAATAAATGCTCATTTTGGATTGGTGAGGATGCTTGAATTCTGAAACACATTTTGTTCCTCATGATATGATGTCTGTAAGACAATGTTAACATTGTAGCTTAGGTGTTATCATAATTATAGAATAAAAGAATTGCCTATAATTTATGGTTAACATGTTTTGAAAGCACAATGACAAAGGTCTAAAATGACTGCTGTTTGCATGCTCAAAACATCTCAGAAGAAAACAAGTGCTGCGTGGGTGAATTTCCGCAAAGGGTCTTGTAAAATGCAACATTACCAAGATTACAAAGACTCTAAATTCAACCCTTTAAAAGCACTAACACCAGCCATCAAAGCAGAACTTTTGCAACAAATTCGTCACCTACAAATGCCAAGATATTTTGGACTGTTGTGTTACCACAAATTCAACACAAATAAGATGCTTGAACACACATGTAAGAGTCAGATAGGTGAAAGAGAATATTTTTGTAAGCTGAATTCAAAAAGACTTCACTTGTTTCAAAAATAATGCTACAGTGATAGATACATTTTTAAGAGTAATTTGTTGCCACCTAGTGGCGTAACAATGCAATCGACACAGTTGTTATTTGAAGCACCCAGTTATTTTCAAAAAGTGATTTATTCTATTTTGATCGGTAACGTAAACATTAGCATTTATAGTATCTGAATAATAAACTTTCGTATACTTCTGTGATAATTGGAATATTTGTAACAGAAATAATGATACTGCATGTTTGAAAAGATTGTTTGTGAAGCTGTTTATATCGAAACATGACAGTGCGAAAGCAAATTTGAATGTTGCGATTTTATTTTTGTCAAAGGTTTAATATACCCGGACGAATCGTTGTCATTTAAGAATTAGATCATGTGGGTGATAAAATCGAGAACGCGATCTTTTAAAGATTAATCGAGCAGCTTTGTGCACCTCTCTCTCTATCTCTGCATTGATATTTGACATATGTGAGTGGCGCGAGGGCTTTTCAGTGCATTCATTGCTATAATATTCATGAGGTAAGATGTCTCTATTAAAGGATACGCTCCTCGCACTTCACTCACCCATCACACCAGAACGGTTTTCGGAACCGGGCTGAAAAAAAACCTACACTTTTTGCCCCGAAGACGTTTCATACACCACGATAATATCGAGACAATTTTGCTATCGCGATAAAACGAAATTGATAATACCGTTACATCCCGATACATTATAGAATCATTGCTCTACATTACAGAGAAATACTAAACCATAATAATAAGCCTTCAAAATATAAATTAAGCATTCAAGCACACACATAAAGCTTTCCACAGTCCACCAGCAAAAGTAACGATTATGAATGTCCTGAAAAAAAGCAAAAAACAAAACAGAAATAATACTGTTTAAACATTTTAATAATTTATTAATTTATTAATAAGTAAGTGTTTTCTGAGTCAGTCAGCTGCAAAGATGAAGTTGATGACAGGGTATACTGGATGTGCATATAGAGAGAAACACTTTTTAAGTTAAAGGCAGGGTAGGGTAATTTCAGAGAACCCTTCAGAATGCTTTCCAAAGCCACACCTCCTTCAAAACACATGAACGCACACAGCAGTGTGTCACGAGAGACGGCGTTAAATTACCTCATGTCTCAAAGCACATAACATTATGAATAATAATAAACATAATCAACATACAGAGCCCTTACTTGTGCCACCTGCTGCAGTTTCATTTCGGTGTTGATAGTGTAGAACAGGGGTTCCCAACCACATTCCTGGAGGCCCCCCAATACTGCATGTTTTCCATGTCTCCTTAATCAAACACACCTGATTCAGATCATCAGCTCATTAGTAGAGACTCCAAGCAAAGCCACTCAAAGGCAAGCCTGCAACCTTTAGCCAAAAAAGCGTAACGGCTAATGCTAACGCTCCGCCTCTGGCGGTACGCAGGGAAGAAGACCAGAGGGCGTTTTTTGAATGAATGTCAATGGATGAGAGGTTTCACTATGCTGATTAAACAGCTTTTGTGGGGAAATAGCTAATCATTTAATTAATCGACAGCCTGTTTGCTAATCTTCAACATGTTTTACACTAAACAATACTTTCGGAGAGAACTATATGTAGATTTTAGCTTGATAAAAATGTATGTTTTTAAGAGAAGGCAGACTAGGGAGTGTTGCGACAGGTTGGACTCATTTAAGGCATTACCAACAGCAAATGTGCCGCATTACTGTTTAACAGATAGAACAATAGATGTTGTGTAAAAGCCACTGGAAGTCTGCAACCTTTAGCCAAAAATGCGTAACGGCTAATGCTAAGGCTCAGGCTGTGGAGGTACGCAGGGAAGGAGTTTTGAATGGCGGGCACTGATGTCACTGCAAGTGATTAAGTTAGCTGTTACGCTTTATCCAATGGTAAGAGATACAGACCCTCTCATCTCCCTATAATATACAATCTCTGCTCTAAGACCTGAAATGGACCTGAATTGTCAGACAAAGGAGAGATACAAAATATGCAGTATTGGGGGCCTCCAGGAATGTGGTTAGGAACCACTGGTGGGTTGCCATCTTGTAATTCCGATTATGATGGCGTAAACACAGCATAAGCTTGTTGTTTTGGTTCAGGAGGAACTGTGAAATGTGGCTGCAGTTTGTTTTTGGCGCTCTGTGACTGTCTGTCTACAAATCTGCATAGCCTTATGGAACGCGCTGATTGTGTGTGATGTCTGCGCGAGCAGGGTGCGCAAAGGTATGGAAATACATATGCTGACAGGCAGGTAGGACATTGTATCATTGCTTTCAGACTGAAGTCTCAGTACCAAAAAATGTTTGTCCTAAGTCTTCCACAGAAGATACATGTACATGTTTTAATATTTAGACCAGTTCTATTATTGATTGCTATCGGGATGTTAGGAAAGTTTCAACCAGTATAACAAAAAGTGTTTATAAAAAAAATTGCCTACACTACCTTTAAGTTAAATGTCATGCATGGCCAGCAGCCATATCACCCTGTAGCCCAAGACTAGTTGCCCACTAAAGCTAAGCAGGGCTGAGCCTGGTTAGTACCTGGATCAGAGACTTCCTTGCAAAAAGTAGGTTGCTGCTGGAAGAGGTGTTAGTGAAGTCAGCAGGGGGTGCTCACCCTGTGGTCTGTGTGGGTCCTAACACCCCAGTTTAGTGATGGGGACACTATACTGTCCAAAAAGCACCGTCCTTCGGATGAGACGTTAAACCGAGGTCCTGACTCTGTGTTCATTAAAAATCCAAGGATGTCCTTCGAAAAAGAGTAAGGGTGTAACCCCGACATCCTGGCCTAATTTGCCCATTGGCTTCTGTCCATCATTGCCTCCTAATCATCCCCATACACCGATTGTCTCCTCTCCACCAATAAGCTGGTGTGTGGTGGGCATTCTGGCACAGTATGGCTGCTGTGGCAACATCCATTGGTTAACATTGTAAAGTGCTACCGACTATTCACATATATCTGTAACTTTCACTATTGAACAGATATGTTTAACATTCATATATGGTACAAAGTTTGTAGACGTATATAGGCATATAACCCTTGACAGAAACATTTCATACGAAAATGTTTCGTTTGCTGACCTCGTTCTTAATGACAGATTTTGAGAACAAGAGCATGTGAATAAATGACAGGTCAGCACGAAGCCAGCAGAACCTTAACCCCCACACTGAGTGATATCAAACGCCACAGGCAAAAGGTGATATTAAGCCTATCTATCTCTGTCAATGATATTCAATTACCACAGGGCAATTTCCTTATGCACACTGGTGAACTGGCCTGGTTGTCTGATCATGTAATTCGGTTATTTATCTGATATACAGTTTTCATAAAACAAACAATGAGGACATGTTCATGAATTTTCATTATGACACTAATTTTATAGTATTTTTGCTTTCATTTTAAAAGTTCAATGAAACCTTGACCCTGTGTGAAGTGCTGTTTCTACAAACATCCTGTGACACTGTTCTATCGATGAGTATTAAAGTCAACATGAAAGACTATTCGTAAACCTGTGATGCTTCCCTAATGTGACAAATAACAGGATATACAATGACAAAACAGTGTAAGGCAGGACTTGAATTTGTCCATGAGGAATTGACTCGGTCATAGCTGAATAAAATATATGCCTAGTTATTTGGCCTTTGATCAAGATTATTCAGTTGATGTTGGGGAAATGTAAAGTTGTTTCAGAGCAGATTTCATCCTTCAGCATTGTAATAAACGAGGTAATGAATGAATTTAATCCCCTCTTAATAAAAGTCTGTTGTGATCTGAACACTGTTAGTCTGTACACGTGTGTTTGTACACATCAAAGATTTTGAAGTACCTGATGTCTGTTGGATGTGCTGGTACACAAGCATGTGTGTGTAAGAGCAGCTCAGGTAATGTGAAGTAACCTGGTGCACATCAAAGATAGAAAGATCAAAACCGCCTTCTTTTTGCTTGTCTATTACGGGGTGGAGAGAGAGAAAGTGTGTGTAAAACTGTATTTCTACAATCTAAATATGACTCCTTGGCATTTCCTTGAAAATATCATTAATAGCATAAGAGAGGCAGAGATGTGTGATTGGTTGGTGTGTGGAGGAGTTATTATAAATTCTCTGTAAACACATCTGTCACTTTCCCATTGTCTCTCTCCGTGTGTTTGAGAGTAGACAGCTTCCTTCATTATAATGGGAGCAATTAAGTTTTGACACATTGCAAATGTGCAACTTGCAAGGTCCAAACTAAATTTGTGGCCAACTGAGAAAATTTACTGTCCATGAAACTGTATTTTTCATTATATATATATATATATATATATATATATATATATATATATATATATATATATATATATAACATTATGTCACTAAGACAATGGCTTGTTTTTTTCCTATACAGTATACACACAAATAGTGCAAACAATTATGTCATTCGCAGTATTGTATGTGTGATAAGCTGGCCTCCTCTGTAAAATTGCACCGGTCACAAAGACGTTCAGATTAACACATCAGAAAACTATCTTTGTATAAAATGGGGGGGGGGGATTCAAGGTTTACAAAGGTGGTCTTGACAAATAACACTTTTGTTTTGCAAAATTGAACAGGAAAATTACATTTCTCAGAAAATAAATGGCTTTGCAGATGCCCTTAAGATACTTTTTTATAGCACAATAATAAGTTGTCAGCAAATAGAGCCGCATGTTAAAAAGTGACTGAAACAAAAACAATCTTTTTATGAGCAAGGGGATAACGGAGGAAGATTGCGCCTGGCAAATTAAACTGCATTCTTGTTGAGATCTACAAGAAACTGTGTTCCTCCTATCGCTATGAGAAGCCCTAATATTGCCAAAACCAGGAAAAGTCAACACAAAATGTCACAAAACATTCACTCTGTTGGTCTTTTTTTTAATGTAGATACAAAGTTCTGTTCCAAACCCAAGAGAGCTGCTTCAGCTGAGTTTCCATCCAATATTGATGCACATTTTGAAAGTGCACATAAGAAATCCTGAAATGGAAATGCTTGAAATGCAAATAAACTCACATTAAAATTTGCATTAAAAATGTGATGCACTTAGCAGAGGTGGATTATCTAGAAAAACTACATTACCCATGATGCCATACAGAAAATTCCACCAATCAGAGTTAGATATAGCAAATCACACAAAAAGAGCTGGCAGGGAACGGCCACTCCCATTATATTGGCAAATTACATAATCAAGTTGGTCTCGCTATATATATATATATATTATATATATGCACCGATCAGGCATAACATTATGACCACTGACAGGTGAAGTGAATAACACTGATTATCTCTTCATCACGGCACCTGTAGTGGGTGGGATATATTAGGGCAGCAAGTGAACATTTTGTCCTCAAAGTTGATGTGTTAGAAGCAAGAAAAATGGACAAGCGTAAGGATTTGAGCGAATTTGATGCATCAGAACTGGACCACGGAGCAATGGAAGAAGGTGGCCTGGTCTGATGAATCACGTGTTCTTTTACAACACATGGATGGCTGGGTGCATCGCTTCCCTGGGGAACACATGGCACCAGCATGCACTATGAGAGGAAGGCAAGCCGGCAGAGGCAGTGTGATGCTTTGGGCAATGTTCTGCTGGAAACCTTGGGTTCTGCCATCCATGTGGATGTTACTTTGACACATAGCACCTACCTAAGCATTGTTGCAGACCATGTACACCCTTTCATGGAAACGGTATTCCCTGGTGGCTGTGGCCTCTTTCAGCAGGATAATGAGCCCTGCCACAAAGCAAAAATGGTTCAGGACAACAACGAGTTTGAGGTGTTGACTTGGCCTCCAAATTCCCCAGATCTCAATCCAATCAAGCATTTGTGGTATGTGCTGAACAAACAAGTCTTAAAGGATCAGCTGCTAACATCTTGGTGCCAGATACCACAGCACACCTTCATGGGTCTAGTGGAGTCCATGCCTCAACGGGTCAGGGATGTTTTAGTAACAAAAGTGGGACCAACACAATATTAGGAAGGTGGTCATAATGTTATGCCTGATACGTGCTCAGCGTAAATGAGTACACCCCCTTTGAAAAGTAACATTTTAAACAATATCTCAATTTGAACACAAAAACAATTTCCAAAATGTTGACAAGAATAAGTTTAATATAACATCTGTTTAACTTACAACATGAAAGTAAGGTTAATAATATAACTTAGATTACACATTTTTCAGTTTTACTTAAATTAGGGTGATGCAAAAATGAGTACACTCCTGTCGACCTCGACTGAAACATAGAGTGTTTCTCTTCGGATGGAGTTTTTGGAGGTCGTGTTGTTCGCCGGCGCTCCCTGGCTCCGATTCGGGAGTGGATAATTCCTCTGGTTCCGACTGCGGCGGTCCCGGTCTCCGGTGTATTTTCTCCTGTCTTTTCTCCTCGTTTTCATTGAGGAGGAGTGTGTTTGAAACATCTTCGTTCCCTACCCCAGGCAAAGCAACGCAAGGAATCTACCTCAAATCCTTTGCATTTAAGGATGACTTTGATTAACACCAGATCAGTAACTAACAAGACTTTTATTTTAAGTGACTTGTTCTCCTCCCAGAACCTGGCTTTGTCCAGGGGATTTGAGCCCTTTCTCTGAACTTTTGCCATCTAAATGTTTGTTTTTTAATTCCCCACGCACAACTGGTCGGGGTGGCGGACTTCAATTGTTTGTTACGAACATTTTAACGGAGTTTGCTGAGTTTCCTGATGTGACTGATGGGTGATGTGGGAAATGTAACAAGCTTCTTGTACTCTGCAATTTTAATGTTCATGTTTGCTGCATGAATGATCACTTAGCGAAAGAGTTTACCCATTTACTGAACGCTTTTGACTTTTCCATTGGAGTTAAGGCTCCCACTCACAAGGGTGGCCATATACTTGATTTAGTGCTTCTGCATGGACTTAGTATGACTGATTTAGAAGTCTGTGAAAATGGGTTCTCTGACCATAAGACTGGTATGTTTATGGTCTCATGTTCTGCTGCTGCATCTATAGTCTCATTTTGTGGCCACCTTTCTTAGCATATTTCTCACACCACCAAAGACTCTTTTTCATAAATTTTTCATGAAGTGATGCCATCTATTGACGATTTTTCCTGGGATGCTAGTGTCGAGGAACTCTTCTCCAGGTTTAATTCCACCTGTTCTAACTTTTTAAATGCTGTGGCTCCTTTTAGGACTGTTCAGTCTAAAACTCGGTCTGAACCCTGGATTGTTGATTCCATTCGTTCTCTTAGACGATGATGTAGAAGAGCGGAACGGAAGTGGAAAAAGGACAGGCTTCATGTTTCTTTTGAGATTTTAAAGGACACTTTTTTTAAATATCAGAAAGCAGTAAAAAAAAAAGCAAAATGCCGACATATGTCAGATATTATTAATAAGAACTGCTCTAGTCCAAAGACTCTCTTCAATATTCTTAATGCTACTCTCAATCCGTCGGCCTGTCTTGTTCCTGGGGTTTCTTCTCCATCATGTGAAGAATTTTTATTATTTTTTGATAGTAAAACTAGGGATTTCCGGCTGGGGATAACTCCCTCGTTTTTTAATCCGTCAAACCACTCTATCTCTACTACCTTTTTTAGGAAGTTTAAACTAGTTTCACTTTCAGATTTGCTGGAAATAGTTGAGCAGCTTAAACCTTCAGGCTCGTCTTTGGATATTATTCCTCTTTTTTATTTAAGCAAATTTTTATTGATGTTGCTCCATATCTTTTGATCATAATTAATCGCAGTTTAGAATCGGGCATAATGCCTGACTGTTTAAAGCATGCAGTGGTTTACCCATTGCTCAAAAAACAGAATCTGGACTCATCAGTTTTAACAAATTTTAGGCCCATTTCTAATCTGCCATTTATCTCCAAGATTCTGGAAAAAATTGTGTTTTCACAGTTGCAAAGTTTTTTAGCTGATAACTCAATGTTTGAAACATTTCAGTCAGGTTTTTGTAAATGCCATTCCACCGAGACTGCGCTTTAGATGGTTCAGCTTTATCCCATTTGCAGCTTGTTCAAAATGCTGCGGCTCGACTCTTGAGTGGGGTTAAAAAGAGGGAGCATATCACTCCTATTTTACGCTTACTACATTGGTTGCCTGTTTGTTTTAGAGTGGATTTTAAAATTTTGCTCCTTGTTTATTAATCTTTTATAAACGCCTTGCCACTCTCCATTAGACAAGCTTCTTCTGTTAATATTTTTAAGTCCAGGCTAAAGACATTTTTATTTTCTAAAGCGTATGGTTGATGGGATAGTTGTATGATTTTATAACACTACTGTTTGTTTGTCGTGTGTTTTTCTGTTTTTAATGACTTATTGGAAAGCACACTGGTCGAAAGAAGTTGAAATTAATTGTGCTATATAAATAAATTGTCATTGTCATTAATGAATAATTAGACTAACCTGTGGTTGAATTCTTGAGACATTTGTAGTCAAAAATTTAGCTTTGATCCAGAGACTTTCAGTGGGGTGTCCTCATTTTTGCATCAGCCTAATTTGAGTAAAACTGAAAATTTTGTTCTCCGAGTTATATTATTAACCTTACTTTCATGTTATAAGTCTTGTCAATATTTTGGAAATTGTTTTTGTGTTCATTGAGATATTGTTTAAAATGTTACTTTTCAAAGGGGGTGTACTCACTTACGCTGAGCACTGTGTATATATATATATACATATACACACACACACCAGTCAAAAGTTTGGACACACCCTCTCATTTAATGTTTTTTCTTTATTTTCATGACTATTTACATTGTAGATTCTCACTGAAGACATCAAAACTATGAATGAACACATATGGAATTATGTAGTAAACAAAAAAGTGTGAAATAACTGAAAACATGTTTTATATTTTAGATTCTTCAAAATAGCCACCCTTTGCTTTGATTACTGCTTTGCACACTCTTGGCATTCTCTTGATGAGCTTCATGAGGTAGTCACCTGAAATGGTTTTCCAACAGTCTTGAAGGAGTTCCCAGAGATGCTGAGCACTTGTTGGCCCTTTTGCCTTCACTCTGCGGTCCATCTCATCCTAAACCATCTCGCTTGGGTTTAGATCAGGTGACTGTGAAGGCCAGGTCATCTGGCACAGCACTCTATCACTCTCCTTCTTGGTCAAATAGTCCTTACACAGCCTGGAGGTGTGTTTGGGGTCACTGTCCTGATAAAAAATAAATGATGGTAAAAACTAAATGCAAACCGGATGGGATGGCATGTCGCTGCAGGATGCTGTGGTAGCCATGCTGGTTCAGTGTGCCTTCAATTTTGAATAAATACCCAACAGTGTCACCAGCAAAGCACCCCCACACCATCACACCTCCTCCTCCATGCTTCACAGTGGGAACCATGCATGTAGAGACCATCCATTCACCTTTTCTGTGTTGCACAAAGACACGGCGGGTGGAACCAAAAATCTCAATTTTGGACTCATCAGACCAAAGCACAGATTTTCACTGGTCTAATGTCCATTCCTTGTGTTTCTTGACCCAAACAAATCTCTTCTGCCTGTTGCTTTTCCTTAGTAGTGTTTTTTAGCACCTATTTCACCATAAAGGCCTGATTCGCACAGTCTCCTCTGAACAGTTGATATGTTGAGATGTGTCTGCTACTAGAACTCTGTGTGGCATTAATCTGGGCTCTAATCTGAGGTGCTGTTAACTTGCGATTTCTGAGGCTGGTGACTTTATCCTCAGCAGCAGAGGTGACTCTTGATCTTCCTTTCCTGGGGCGGTCCTCATGTGAGCCAGTTTCGTCGTAGCGTTTGATGGTTTTTGTAACTGCGCTTGGGGACACATTCAAAGTTTTTGCAATTTTCTGGACTGACTGACCTTCAGTTCTTAAAGTAATGATGGACTGTCGTTTCTCTTTACCTAGCCGATTGGTTCTTGCCATAATATGAATTCTAACAGTTGTCAAATAGGGCTGTCATCTGTGTACCAACCTGACTTCTGCACAACACAACGGTGATGGTCCCAATCCCATTAAGGAGGCAAGAAATTCCACAAATGAACCCTGACAAAGGCACACCTTTGAAGTGAAAATCATTTCAGGTGACTACATCATGAAGCTCATTGAGAGAAGGCCAAGGGTTTGCAGCGCTGCCAACAAAGCAAAGGGTGGCTACTTTGAGGAATCTAAAATATGAAGCATATCTAGAGTTATTTCACACTTTTTTGTTTACTACATAATTCCATATGTGTTCATTCATAGTTTTGATGTCTTCAGTAAGAATCTACAATGTAAACAGTCATGAAAACAAAGAAAAAACATTAAATGAGAGGGTGTGTCCAAACTTTTGACTGGTAGTGTATGTATGTATGGATGTGTATATATATATATATATATATATATATGTGTATGTGTGTGTGTGTGTGTGTGTGTGTGTGTGTGTGTTTCTACTCTCACACACACACTTACATTCTTCTTTCACATACACAGGCTATTTCTACTCACACACTTACATTCTCCTTTCACATACATATTCTACTCTTTCATACACATTTTCCTTTCATTCTTTTATTATAAATGATAACTGAATGTAAGAAGAAAATGTATGTATGTCTGAAGAAAATAAGTGTATGTAAGAGAAGAATGTATGTGCATTATGTGTGAGAGAGAGTATAGTGGAAATGGAAGGTACGTAAGTATAGTGGAAACAGAAGGCAGGTCAGGCGCGATCATCACTTTCAGCTTCTCAGCGCTGCCCCGCCGACTTGGTGCAGTTTTTCGATGAAATACAGGTTTGTGTATGTTTTATTTCATCTATAAAATCACTGCTGTCAGTCAACTAATTCAGTGTCGCATCCGTCTTTTCAGATGATGGAAACGCTTGATGCTTTGCATGTAATTAATGATTTATTCCTAAAGATACAGAATATAATTACTCTGGGCACTGAAATATGTTCTGATTGTTTATAGGCAGGTTATGGAAGCATCCACAGCACCAAACGCGAGCCCATCTCCGGCAGGAGAATCAAAAAAAAAAAAAAAAAAAAAACTGTATAAATAAGCTGTATTAAGAACTGTATCGAAAATAAAGATGTCATAAACCAGTGATTGTGTGGAGTATTTTACAAATGTTTAGATCAGTGATTCCCAACCGGGGGTACAGGGGGTACGCAAAAAGATTTAGATTTTGCTTGATTTGTTCAGGGCTGTAGCATAGGCATAATAGGCTTGCTAGGGGTGCAGTCAGTCAGCCCAGCTTCACCCCAACCTGGCGTTAAGCTTGGATTATACTCGCCACGTCCGCATGAGCACGAAGGTGCGCACTGCAAAAATGACATCATCGCAGTGTGCGAGTTGAGTGCGCAAGACCCCATTTCGCCTGGCATTGTGCACTTAATTTTTTGCATCGTATAATTCTCGTATCGTATGTAAACTCTTGCGTTACCAAGGCAACAACTGACTCGTTTGTATTGCTTTGCAAAGAGGTCCGTTTTCGCAGCACCACAGTAGAAAACGAAACCATATCCATACCAGCTGGCTCGGCACAGAATGGAACGGTTAAACAAACAGCTTGGCCCGATGGAAAAGCAACTTCACCAGTCTCAGGAAACCCGAAGGCTCATACGTTTTCGAACTGAAACCGAGCGCCATCCAAAATACAGCGCAAAACAACGTTGGGAGTGAGTAATCTGTTAAACGTGCTCATGCCTGATTTCTGTTGATATGTGCACTTCATTGCTGTTCATACTGGTTAAATGTTACAGGACACTAATAAAAGAAACTAGGTATGATGACGTGTGTAATGGTGTAGTAGTGGTGTCCCATTTCTTAGGGGAGTATTTTCACCCCTACACCTTGCCACTCTGTTTCAAGGGGCAAGGGGAAGGGCGAAGGGGTAGGCGAAGGGGTATAAAATAGAATTGGGATTGGGCCTTCTGGTGGTATTTTTCGTGTCTTTTTTATTTTTAAATAATACTGTTTGTTTTCCATCAAATGTTGGATTTCTAACATCTTGAAACTTTCAGTTTTACAAATGGGGACAATCTCTGAAGGATGAATGAATAAGGTTTTTTGTCATCATATTCAAAATAACATCTGAAGTGCTGGAATGTCCAATTACATTGTGTTTCTTATTCAAATGTTCCCATTATCTTCAAGTCTGAATTGCAATCAATAAAACTGGTTCATTTGCAAATTAGGCAATTGTGACAACTGCATTAAAATATAAACACCACATTTACTTTGGTATAGTGTCAGTGAAGGGGTACTTGAGCCTTATTGATGGGGTTGTAGGGGTACTTGAGGCTAAAAAGGTTGGGAACCATTGGTTTAGATTATTTAATCTGTAAGTACTAAATAAGCTATATCATAAAAAAAAATTATTAATAACATCAACCCTTTATTAAACAATCCAATTTGCTGAGTAAAATTAGACCAAACTGTGTTCTGTCCTATATTTACCCAGCCCTTGGGCTAAAAACAACCCAAAATATACAAATGTATGTGAAAGGAAAATTTTTGTGCTTGAGAGAGTAGACATGTATGTATGTGAAAGGAGAATTTAAGTGTTTGAGAGTAGAAATATATGTATGTGAAAGGAGAATGTAACACACACACACACACACACACACACACTGTTCCAAATTAAAAAGTGATGTGTCAGTGGGATTACAGTACAATAAACATTCAGATTTTAGTTTTTCAAAGAAAGTGTTTGTTTTATTTCTCCATATCTTTTTTAGATAACTGGTATCAATCTCAGACAGGTTTGTTAAATACACTGCTCAAAAAAATTAAAGGAACACTTTTTAATCAGAGAATAGCATCAAGTCAGTTAAAATCCTGTGATATTGATCTGGTCAGTAGCAGAGGGGGTTGTTAATCAGTTTCAGCTGCTTTGGTGTTAATTAAATTAACAACAGGTGCACTAGATGGGCAACAATGAGATGACCCCCAAAACAGGAATGGTTTTACAGGTGGAGGCCACTGACATTTTTTTCCCTACTCATCTTTTCTGACTGTTTTTCACTAGTTTTGCATTTGGCTAGGGTCAGTTTCACTACTGGTAGCATGAGGCAATACCTGGACCCTACAGAGGTTGCACAGGCAGTCCAACTCCTCCAGGATGTCACATCAATACATGCCATAGTCAGAAGGTTTGCTGTGCCTCCCAGCACAGCCTCAAGAGCATGGAGGAGATTCCAGGAGACAGGCAGTTACTCTAGGAGAGCTGGACAGGGCCGTAGAAGGTCCTTAACCCATCAGCAGGACCGGTATCTGCTCCTTTGTGCAAGGATGAACAGGATGAGCACTGCCAGAGCCCTACAAAATGACCTCCAGCAAGGCCACTTGTGTGAATGTATCTGACCAAACAATCAGAAACAGACTTCAAGAGGGTGGCCTGAGGGCCCAACGTCCTATAGTGGGCCCTGTGCTCACTGCCCGGCACCGTGGAGCTCAGTTGGCATTTGCCATTAAACACCAGAATTGGCAGGTCTGCCACTGGCATCCTGTGCTTTTAACAGATGAGAGCAGGTTCACCCTGGGCATGTGACAGACGTGAAAGGGTCTGGAGAAGCCGTGGAGAACATTATGCTGCTTGTAGCATCGTTCAGCATGACCGGTTTGGTGGTGGGTCAGTGATGGTCTGGGGAGGCATATCCATGGAGGGACGCACACTCCTCTGCAGGCTAGACAATGGCACCCTGACTGGCATTAGGTATCGGGATGAAATCCTTGGACCCATTGTCAGACCCATTGTCTTGGACTCATTGTCTTTGAATTCAGTCCTCTGTAGGTTGATCATTTTTATTTCCATCAAACGATGTGGCATCCTTTCGATTTCAAACACATTACCCATTCCATATCAGTATAGATATCCAGCATGATATTTTTCCCCATTGTTTTCAAAGTGTTCCTTTAATTTTTTCGAGCAGTGTAGTTTGCCAGGTCTTCTTACTTAAATGGAAAACCTACTTAAAGAGGTTGTTCCACATTATTAAGCACAGTTCTCATGCAATATGGGGAGGAAGAAATATCTTTCTGAAGTTAAAAAGCATGAAATGGTGCAATGTTATGCAAAAGGTATGAAAAACAACTAATATTTCGTGAAAACTGAATGGAGATTATCGAACTATCATAAGATTTGTTAGTAATTTAGAGCACAGCAGAACTCGGTCAGATCAAGGTTTATTCAGGAAAGTTTCTATCAAACAAGTTAATTGTATTAAAAAGGCAGCTATAAAAAAGCCACTGTTGAGCAGCAAACATGTACTTGAAGCTGCTGGTATCACTGGAGTCTCAAAAACCTCTCCATGCAGGCTGGCAGTTAAGGTGAGTAAAGTTGCATTTCAGCCACCCCTAACCAAAGCTCACAAAGAGAAATGTGTACATACGTGAATATGCATAATATTTAAGTGAAAGTGAAAGTGACATTCCGAGTAACTCTCTTTGTCCTCTGCCAAGTTAGTGCACACACACAGGAGCAGTGGGCAGCCATTTGAGCCATCATTATGTGAACTATTGCACCTCATCTGCGACATCTCCCTGCTACAGCATTTAAAACCAATATTTAATTGCTCTAATACAGCAAATACAAATCTCCCCAGAGAAATCAAGGAGGTCATTCAGCTGCTTCATCACAACAAGATGGGCTTCCTCAGGATAATGCATATGAAAATACTCAATTTTCTGAATTTTCATGAAGGCACATACCAAATGTGAAACAATTTGGAATGGAACCCCAACTATTGTCTCTTGCTTACACAGGCAGCATCATACGTGAAATGGATATATACATTTAAGCATTTGGCAGGTGTTTTTATTCAAAACATCAGTGCCCTTAAAGTATATATTTTGCCATTATGTGTGATACCTGGCAATTATACCCATAACCTTGACATTGCTGGCGCCATGCTCTACCAGTTCTAAGAGGTGGGCAAATAGATATTGACTGATTTCGATGGTTCTACATTGGATTTCAATACAGGCAACAGGAGATAATGTAATTTCGATTTTTTTTCTTCGTCTTGGATTTATTTTTTCACTCAGTTAACTTCTACAAGTATTCTTGTAGAAGTTCTACAAAGTATATACACACAGTACTGCCTTAAAGAGTGGTCCACTGGTTCAGTATCCATTATCAATAGTGTAGCGATGCATGAAGTTTTACATTGGTCAATGCTGCGAAATCGCACATTCAAGTTAAACAACCTTGAATCAGACTCATATTTAAGATAACTGAACAAAGGTAACTGAAACACACACCTTGAGAATTTGGCTAAAAAAAGTGTCTTAGGAAGCAGCAAAGTTAAGCTGCCTTTTGCCTGGTACCAAAACCCGAGAGGTGGTTCACCAGGTTTCGGAACTGAACAAAATCTTGTACAAATTGTGGCAGGAAGTCTAGTAGTTACAGTATTTATATATTACCTAACAGGGAATGACCAGAAGGACTGGATATTGTTCAGCATCAAAGAGGGAAGTCTGACATGCTCTGCTATCAGTGGATGCACACAAGGGCTTTTGAAAGGGTTGAATGGGCATATCTTTTTGAAATGCTAAAGAGATTTGGATTTGGTTGATTGGCTTGTTCTATAAAAATCCTATAGCTGCAGGGCTGATCAACAACATGGTGTCAAAGTCATTCAACATTTCCAGAGGCAGGGCTCCTCTGTCCTTTTTATAATTGCCACAGAACCTTTTGTAGAGCATAAAATAGCCTTTGCGCTATTGATGTCTTACTCTATCTAAACTGCCTTGACACATCTAATCCCACTTTACTAAGTCTTATTGACACATTTAGGAAAACATCAGGCTGCAGAATCAATAAGCTGCAAGATTCTTTGTTACCTAAAGTGATATAATTAACATTATGAAACTGAACCTTGTCATGCCGCGGTTGCACACAATGATCAAGTAGTGGATGTAATTGCAGCAGTATAGTTTTTATTAAACAACAAACTCAAAACAACACTTACTTTGAAACAAGAACAAAACAACCAGGTATATTATGACGAGAACTGACCATGAACTGATTGAAACACAGATCTTAAATAGACAAACTAAACCAATGACAGAATTAATAAAAGGTGTGCAAATTAATCAAACAATGAAAAACCATGGAAACAGATGAAAAGGAAATTGAACTAAAACACGTGCAAAACCAAAACAAACACAGTTAACCATGACATTATCCCCCCTAAAGAATGCATAACCTCACACCTTTTTGATAATAACATCCTCAAAAAACAGAGTCAAACAGAGGTAGGCGGGAGGAGGCTTAGGTGGGGGATGCAGAGCAGGAACACAAGACAGGCAGAGCCAGGGTGGAGGCAAAGGCAGGAGGAGCCAGGGTGGAGATGAAGGTGGGAGGAGCCATGGCAGATCACCTAGCAGGATGACCAGGATGCAGGCCCACAGCGTAGTCGAGGGAGGGAGGAGCCATGGTGGAGGCCTGGCAGAAGGAACCAGGAGGATGACTAACAAAGATGGAGCTGCTGGCAGTGAAGACCCAGAGACAACAAACTGAAGGGACTGGGCATCACAAAAGTTCTTGGAGTTCAGTGACGAGCAACCATGGTGGAGCCAGGGTGCCGGAGGACTGAGACGAAGGCAGAGCTGGAGGGAAGGAGGAGTCCTCTGGAGTCAAAAGGGTGGAGGGACGAGCACAGCTGAAGTCCCATGAGTCCATGGTAGAGCGACGACTGACCAAGACGGAGCCGGATGGGCGAGGAGCCAAGGTAGAACCAACTGCTCGACAGGCTGATGTGGAGTTACGGGCTTTGAGGTTATAGGCGGATCTAGTGGGTCGACATTCCAGGCTTGGACCAGCGAGCTAACAGTACGAGGCTGATCCAAGAAGGTTAGATCAGGCAGAGTAGGAGGAAACGAAGGGCTGGAGTGAGAGAGTGCAGGCAGGGCTGAAGGACTGAGCAGTAAAAGCAGGGCTTCACAAAATGTTTTCTCAGATGATAGAGGACAGACATACATTGGTCGACAAGGAACTTTCACTTGGCAGACTCGAAGCAGGCAGAGGAGTTGGGCGTGGGAGGCAGGGCGGAAACACAAACTCTAACAATTTGGTGCTGAGTGAAGAAACAGGCTAGTTGCAGGGAAACAAAACAGGCAGAAAACACTCATTCTCCCAATCTACCAGTGCTCATTCTGCCGCTATTGAGTGGGTAGAGCTCCACGTCATCCCCTAAAACTCCACCAGCAGTCCCTCGGTGACTGACATTGTTGACGGCTCAGTCCCTCAGTGACTGACGTTTTTGCACCTGGTCGAACGATTAGTTGGGCTCGGGCTCAGGGATGATCTTTGGCTCAGTTTTGCTCACTGGCACTGCTATCATGGCGGGCTCCAGCTCCACATCTGTGGTGGGCTCAGGCTGGTCTGTTGCTGAGCTGGTGGCTGCGTCTGGCGCACTGTTTCTCTCCACACTCTCCCCGATGTTGTAGGGGGATCTACACTGCAACAACACCCAGTCAACGTATTTCTTGAAGTTCCCTCTCCGGGCAGGCATGCACAGGATGATAATTCAAACCCACCCGGAAAAATACACAGAGACTGCCATCATCATAGTGAACGAAGAGGACCAGGTTTAAATGGGCCTCAAGGGACAGATCCCCTTGGCGAGGAGAATTTTCACTGCCGCTATATCCATCTTTATAAGGTCAGTTCTTCTGGCAAATTGTGCAAAACCCACCCAAAACCAAAACAAACAAACAAACACAGATAAACTCTGAAAAAAAAAAACTATTACTAATACATATTGACCCACAGATTGTGGACTTTAATGTCTTAATAAAGAATAAAAATAAAAAAATGCTCCCTGCATTATTCTGAGATGAGACATCAGATCAGGTGATAAGGCAGCTCTCAAAACAGCAAGAGCCAGTCTCTCATGGCATCAGGAAGGCAAAACAACAGTATGCTTTATAAAAAATAAAATAAAAAATAAAAAAAATTCAACAAACACTTTAGTGACAGCAAAGACACTCGGACCCTGTGGCAAGCCATTCAGACCATTACTGACTACAAGCCCCTGTCACAGGCCTGTGATGATGACACATCCAGATAATACAGATGATGACACTCCCAGACGCACTCAACCACTTTTATTTATGGTTTGAGTTGCAGAACAACACACATCCACAAAAACTTCCCACACCTCCCAACGACCAGGTGCTCTGTCTGTCTCAAGCCGACGTAAGAAAAGACCCTCTCTAGGACTAACCTACGCAAGGCTGCAGGTCCTGACAACATACCTAGCCGTGTACTGAAAGACTGCTGCACAGCTGACAAATGTCCTAACAGATATCTTCAACATCTCGCTGAGCCAGGCAGTCGTCCCCACGTGTCTCAAGTCCACAACTATTCAACACAATCCCTCAACAGCTTATCAAAAAACTAAACTTGCTGGGCCTCAACTCGTAATCGGATCCTGGACTTTCCTCAGTAAGCTCCACAAGGCTGTGTATTCAGCCCGCTGCTCTTCACACTGTGTGGTGCTATCAACCTGTCTCTCAATGTGAAGAAGACACAGGAGGTTGTGATGGACTTCAGAAGAAACTCTACTAACCACCTCCCACTAACTAACAGCAGCTCGACTGTGGACAGAGTCAGCAGCTCTAAATTCCTGGGGGTGCACATCACAGAGGATCTTAGCCGGACCACCAACACCACGTCACTCTCCAAGAAGGCACAACAGCGCCTACACTGGCTGAAAAGAGCAAGTCTCACGCCATCCATCCTCACCACATTCTACAGAGGAACCATTGAGAGTCTGCTGACCAGCTGCATCACTAGTATGGGTATGGGAACTGTAGCACCGCAGACCGCAAGACCCTCCAGCGGACAGTGAACTCAGCTGCAAAGATCATCTGTGTCCCTCTCCCTTCCATCCAGGACATTTTCCTAGCACGATGCTCCAGCAAAGCCAACAGTATCGTGAAGGACCCCACCCACCCCTCCCACAGTCTCTTCCAGCTCCTACCATCAGGAAGACGGTATCGGTGCACCAGGGCCTGCTCCACCAGACTGCTCAACAGCTTTTTCCTCCAGAGAGCCCTGAACTCAAATCACTCTGCCCCCTCTGAAAAACCCCATACAAACCCCTACCTCCTGAAACCAGGAACCCCCCCCCCCCCTTTTTTTTTTTACATTGCTGTAATGCAAATTAGATAAGATAGAATGCAAATAGACAGACTATTATTTAAAATGTAAGTCAGGGGTTCACAGTCTGCTACTAGAGATCTATCATCATGCAGTTTACATCTAACCTGCTGTAATGCACAGGGTCACAGGATTTTTCTCTTTCAAATTGAGAGGCTGGAGGACAAGTGGAAATGAGAATAGCACTGCATGTGAGACACGCTTAATACCGGAATTATTGCAATATACCTGGCAAATGTGCATTTTCTTCAACAGTGTTACATTAAGACAATGTCCTGGACATCTGTATGGAATGTATGAAGTTCAGAGGTTTGGTATCACCGTCTACAAAATGTCTTATTGCATTACACAGAAAGAAAGTCAATATCAGAGCAGTTATGAGAGATGGCTGATAGAAATCCCAAACACCATATCAGCAAAGAAAATACATTACGCTGTACGAATAGAAGGCTTCTGAGGACATTTCCTTTAATACATTTTTAAACATATTGACGTGATTGATCGGTTGAGAAATGTGGTGTGTACGACCTTTACCTTGCATCTGCATTGAACAATATTGGGTTCTTTCTTTCCTTTCTCTTTCTTCCTTTCTCTTTCTTTCTTTGTTTCTTTCTTTCTTTCTTTCTTTTTGCCAGAAAAATGTGAGTATTTTTTTGTTTCTGCAGCTTTAATGATGCAACTAAAAGTGCCTCTCTCTTCTGTTTTGTTTCTAATCAGTCAACAGCACATTGATGCCAAGCTTATGTTTTCTATCTGGCGCACCTGCTGTGAATCTCTGGTGTGTTTTTCCTCCTGGGACCTGCTTTTGTCTTCTATAGAGGATTTTTTTTTTTTTTTGGTGAATTTGTCTGTGACCATACATGTGGGCATCCTGGGCTTTCTTCAGAGAATTCAAATGTTTGGGGGTTTAGCTACAGGATTTTTTTTTTTTAATTTATAAAAATCTGAACAATAGGCATATTAGTTTATCATTTATTATTTGATAGATATTTACAATAAAATGACAATCAAAGTCTCAACATTTGGACTCACCCCCCATAAAAATGTGCATGGTTTTGTTGTTGTTGTTGTTAATATTGTTCATATTTGATACATCAGGCTTTTATGGCTAATATAGTATGATAGTGAGAATATGGAACTCATACTTAAGGTAGAAAAACACCTAAATTTTATACAGAGGCCTAAACTGAGCAAAAATATGCAATTTGATGCAGTTTCTGATATTTATATGGACAAAAAGAAAGACGAAATTCCGAAGCTTGCGATGTAAATTAATGAGAACTTTATAACAGTTTAGAAGTTACTTACATAAATTGCATATAAATATCAATATCTCCAATAATATGTCTTAGTAAGATGCTTAGTTTTATGATCAAAGCTCTGCAGTTTTAAAACACATAATGCAATGCAATACAATGATTGAGAGATGAACAAATAAATGTTCCTCTAAAGCCTGATGATCATATTTGATACTCAAATTTTAAATGACTTTTCTAAAAAAAAATTATGCATGGATAATAAAGTAAACCGAAGTTGCTGTAGTCCAGTAAGTGTTCATTTTGAAATATCATTAACAATATCAAAGATATTCTTAAGTTTACTTTATAAAAATCAGTAAAGATTTCACAGCAAAAAGACATGTGAACCACGAGCTGAAGGTGGATGTTTTTACAATTACACTAAAAGGCATTTAACTTATTAAAAAAGTATAAAATAAACTAATCAGATGACAAAAGGCATATAGTAGATTGTGTGCAACAGGTTTTACAGCAAAGTTTTGATTATGTTGATAATTTAGAGGCCTTGGAAACTCAAATGTGATGCTGTAGGCATTATAGGGTTAATAACTAAGCCCTGGTGCAGCAGTTGCATGTATATGATATTTGTGCAAAATTCATAATTCATGTTTACTTCATGCAAAACAAAAAGTCTTTGGCTGAGACTCACAAAGTCTTGGTTTAGTTTGAGGCTTGATAGCATTCGTGTGCATACACACTGTATAATGCAGCATAAATGATGGATGCTTACTTACATAAACTGAAATGCTTATGAGGAAGCCTGAATGAACATAAAACAAACCCTCTTATTTACTCTTCAGCTAACTGCAGGTAATTATTGTGCCGCAAAGTTACATCCAGCCTCCATTTCCCCCACAGCCTGAATTTGCAGTCACGGTGCATTTTTCTTCTACCCGTTTGTATTTGTGTCAGACTCACCCCTATAGGCTGGAAGATAAGACCATCAACTTCATGGCTGACCTGCGAGGTGAAACTGCCCTCCAGGAGCTGTGAACAAAGCAAAAGACAATGAGAATGTATAATGTGTATGTGGCATAAAAAACATGTAGCCTGTGGGCAGAGAAAATCACCAGGACAGAGGACAAGACAGCTAAAAATCAGTTAGAAAAAAAAAAAAAAAAACTTCCAGGTAAAGTTTCCAAAACAGATTTCCCCAAACACTCTCTCCATCTGCCTTTGTTTGGGGAAAAAAAGGTGGCACAGTCCCAAATTCACACCACTGAGCCAGAAGTTGACATGTCAGACTGCTTTCACAAACACAGTCATGTTTTGAAAGAGCCACAGAGCCTCAATGTTAGTCTTTTAGAGAAAATCAACATATGAACAGCTTACTGCTTACATGTGAAATGTTCAAAACACAAATGAAGATGTTTAAAAGATTTTCTGTCCCTCCATTGAAAGTCTATTCCACCCAAATTCTAACACTCAAAAAGTTCATATAGAGATTGTAAAAGTAATTTATTTGAATCAAGCGGTTTAAGTCCTATCAAGTCTTACCAATCCTTCTGAAGAGAAACAATCACTTTATACAATGAAAAGATTTAATTTAAGCTTTTATTCACATATAAACATCGATCAATTCACATAGAGCACATCAAATATGTTAAAAAGGAAGCTGTAATGTGATCGATTGATGTGCAAGAACCATTGAGGTTTTTTCTCATGCGTGAAGCAATTATGGATGAGCTTTTGTTTACCATTTGAGTGCCTCATTTGTTGATCAGTGTTTATATGTGAATAAAAGCCTAAATCAAATCTGTTCATTATATAAAGCCATCATTTATGAAATGTCAAAACTTCTTGAGGTGTCAAAGTTTTGGGTGAGTGGACTTTCAATGGAGGTACAAAAAATCTTTTTTAAGAAGATGAACGAAAGTCTTATGGGTATGCAATGACATGAGGGTGAGCATGAATTAGGATGAATTTTGGGTGAATTAACTCTTTAAATGTTCCTGAAAAAATTCAACATGAGCCTGGATACTGAATAAGAGAAATGTATACAAGGACTATTTGATCCACTGGGAGTTGATACAAAGACAGGCATCGTTTAATCTGTACTGATGAATCAACAGTAACACATATAATAAAGTCCATTTTGACTTTGAGGAACATCCTTGAGAAATGGCGTCCAATATCGTATGTAAACAATACATTATAAAAAGGAAGTGTACAGTAATAAAAAATGCATATCTCAAACAACAGAAAGTACAGTGTGAAATTGAGCGAGTGGGCGGCAGAGCTCTCAGATTTAACATTTTCATTAGCGTGACCCTGTCTATAGAGCAGCTGCCATAAATGAATTCCTTTCTAATAAATGTTTCAAGACCTTGAGCCTGTCTGTGTTTAAATGGATTTCTGCCATCAATGTTCGCTTCGCAACTCAGACAAGGTCTCCCACCCTGATATCACACTGAACTGAACATTGTTCAATAGAAAAACTCTCGACTTCTTTCATTAACGATAATCTGTCCTCAGCTGAACGTGCCGCTCTACGACCTTACCCATAATCCACAGGGACTTTGTTATATTAGCACAGCACACAGGGCTACAGCAGCAGAGCCTTAACAGAGATTTTCTCTCCATGACTCAAAAGAAGCCGACCCTCCACTCCACATTAGCTGCTTTATTTTCTCGTTTAATCTCTCAGAAACACGACTGCTCTGCTGTTGAAAGAGCCTTGGATGGTGTATTAAAATTCTAGTCAGTCAGGCAGTCTGCAGCAAACAGCATCGTTCATGCCTAATACAACTCAGCCACAAAGCTCAGAGGAGCAGCAGCCCTCTCCATACTAGCCTCTACCTGCAGTATTCACAGTCTGTTCTGGTAGGTGGCTAAGGAGCTTTTCCATAACCGACCCTGTTTAATGAGGACATTACCACTTAATGAGATCATTAACTCCCGTTAAACTCTTTCAAAGTCGTATGTGAGATGAAAGGTTTGCTGTGAGCGGTGCAAACGTGTGGGAAGAGTCTGAAACACTGAGGAACAGGTTGTTCATCACTGTGCTCTTGAAATTTCCATCACAGATAAGCCTCTTTCTTTCTTTCTTTGGTTCTCTTCCTTTTTGTTTCTTCTTTATTTTAGGTTGTTCTATTTTTTCTTTCTTTATCCTTTCTTCATTTGTTCTTTCTGTATGGTTTGTTCGGTCATTCTTTCTTTCATGCTTAATTGTCTTCCTTTCATCTTTTTCACATTTTCGTTTTTCATCTTTTTCTGTTGTTTACTTTCATTGTCATTTTTTTTTTTTTTTTTACATTTTTCGTTCACTCATTTTCTTTTGATTCTTTTTTCATACATTTCTAAACCCTTATCAAGGTCCGATCCATTCTTTTTGTTCTCTCTCTTTTGTTAATCGTTTTCTTCATTGATTTCTTCTTTTTAATGAACTTTCTTTCATTTAATCATTTATTTATTTACTGGTCTCATTCCCATTTTCTCATTCAAGGGTTTCTTTTGGTCATTTGTTATCCTTCATTCATTCCTTTTTGTTCTTGCTAATTTACAGTGCATGCAGAATTATTAGGCATGTTGATTTTCTTATCATATTTTTTCCAGGCACATCTTAACGATTTCAAACCACATTACTCTTAATAACTACTATTAATTTTGTATTTAATCATATAATTGTTCATGAAGCCTGTAAAGGAAAAACGCCTTATATTCAGGTGTGCATACTTTAAACAACAACAACACCAACAAAAAAACAGATTTAACTTAGATGAAATAGGTCAAAAATTATTAAATGCCCATAAGAAAGGATGCAATACTAATGCAATACTAGAAATGGCAGTTAAGGCATGACCATTGGACAGTGAAATGCTCATTGGGTCAGCAGGGTCAGACAAATACAGGTGGAAAAGAAAAGACACATGTTAACTGCAAAAGAATTAAGAATTAAGGTGAAGAATTAAGTGTGAAACCATCAGGAAGCCTTTAGTCTCCAACGCCACCGTTTTCCAGAAGTGCAAGATGTCAGGATCTCAGAGACTTGGGTTAGGTAAAGAATCCTAAAAAATGACCCCCACTTAATAAGAATCACAAGCTGAAGTGTTGTAAAATACATGAAGACTTTTTTTTTTATAGGCTTTATAGACAGACAGATTGAGAGTGACTCTTGAAGGACCAGCACCAAATCCTGTACCACTGTTTGAAGAATTTATCTTCCAGAATCTGGCAGCAAGTTTTGGGAGTTCATTTTTAAAAATGAACTCTAATAATTCTGCAAGCACTGTATTTCCTTTTTTTGTAATAATTTATTTTCTCTTTTGCTAATTTGGGTCTCTTTTTGGTCTCTTATCATCGTTATTTTTCATTTTGTTCTCTTTGTTTTATCTTTAGCTTATTGTTTCATTGTTATTTTTTTTTGTGTTCTCTTTCTTGTTCTTTTTCTTTTTTCATTAATCTTTTTTGTGTTCTTTTAATTTTGGTTCATTTTGTTCTTTCTTTCATTATTTCATTCTTACTTTCATTACTTTGTTTGTTCTTTCGTTATTTTGTTCTATCTTTTGTTATTTTGTTTCTTTCATTATTTCATTCTTTCTTTGTTCTTTCTTTCATTATTTTTATTTTGTTTGTTCTTTCTATCGTTATTCCAACCATTCATTATTTCTTTAGTTTGTGATGTTGTTCTTTCTATGTTTCTATCGTTCTTTCCTTGTTTCTTTCTTTCCACCAAGTCTTTAGAACTACTAGCAGGTATACAAACCAGAGGCAAAGCTATGGGTGCATGGCCCACCCAATCAAAAGTTGGTCATTTTCCAAATTAATAATCAATTAGGCATTTTTCCTCTCCCTACAGGTGCATATCATCCACTTGTCAAAATGAAATGTTAAATATGAATCGTCAGTTTCTGTTAGTCCCGCCTTTACGACGCACAGTTTTAAAATTTGTAATACTAAGATTTGAGCGTTTGTGGAGTTAAATTTGAAAATAGCAACGCAAATATCAGTCAGCTGATACTTTAAAAAGCCTCAATTGGTTATCCAAATTGTACAGCTACAAGAAACCAAGGCTAGAAATGATTCCTTTAATGTGTACTGACAGAGATTATGATGAGTTCATCTTTGTTTTTAACCAGAAGTTCTGTTTCAACTTTTTATACGAAATTTAACTAAATTTTTAAAGTCAGTTTTAATATAATTCATGTTGAAATGATTTGTACAGCCAATTTGATTATACTTAAAGTCCCCCTGAAATCAAAATTTAAGTTTTTTTACTTGTAGTATTAATATGTTAGCCTTAAGGTTATGAATAAGCTGGTGTGTTCCAAAACAATGACAAAATTTGCATTTAGGAGATATAAGCATTCAAAACTTAGTCTCTCACTTGGATCATGGATTTTCATGACATCACATCGCACTTCAGCTTCTCATCAAATCTTCTGTCCAATCAAATGCTCTCTAGAATCTGAAGTCCCGCCCCTTCTACACTATAAACAGATGCTGAAGCTGTGGTTGAAATCGATCATTTGTTCACACATTTACTAGTTTCTATATGGTGAATGGCACATAGTGCAATATATATATAGGATAGGGAACGATTCAGGTTCTCGATACCCAACCCTACCAGAGACACGAGAGCACAGAGCGGATCATATGCGCGAGTTGGCGCAGACCACAAACGTATTGAACACATTTGAATTCTGCACAGAATGCTGTATTTTAAAGCGATATTGAGGAGATTATGAGGAGAAACTGAGCTCAGAAACCAAAGCTTTACTGAGCTCAGCGGCTCTGGCCGAGCTGTGATAAGCAAAATGCTATTGGCTATTTTTAAAAAATGGGCAGGGCTGATTGATACAGTCCTGTTTCAGTTGAAATTACGTCAATGCACGATCCAAGACACTTCAGTGGGCCTTTAATTTAAAGCAGCAACAGAATTTTTTTTGTGAATTTTTTTTTTTATAGGTTGCTGATATTTGCAGTTTTGAAACTGTGATGCATTATATTTGTTCTTGGTAATTTGGCATGCAGTTTTCATACTCCACTTTGTTTTATGAAGGCCCACCCCCTTGAACATTTCTAATACAAACAGCACACTTTTAAACAATTTGGCATTCTGAAAGAAAAAAAATGCTTCTAGCTAAGCAGTGTCTGAAACTTGTATTGTGAGCACTTCTTGTGTCTATTCACGATGATTCACTTGTTGTATTCCTCACTTGTAAGTCACTTTGGATAAAAGCGTCTGCAAAATGAATAAATGTAAACGTAAAATTGGTCACTCGCATGATACACTTTTGTGGGGTTGTTGTGCAATTACTTTCACAGACAATTGTGACAATCACATTACTGACAATCATGTGTTTAACAACAGCAGTAGCCAATCGTGTGACTTGAAAATCATCTGTTATTATAGCAGTGGCCAAAACCATCACTGACTGCAGAAGCACATGCACAAGGATTCTGCATCAATGCAGGAGTGCTGAAGGTTTTAACGGACCACTAAAAACTATAGGAGGCATCTTTTACTCAATAAATATATTAATTATTTTTGATGATATAAAAACATAACATATAGCAACATTAAGCTGGATGTTAACTACAGTTAAGTTAGTACTAATGTGACTGCTTTAAAGGCCAGGAAATTACAATATTTGTTATTTTAAAAATCTATTCAATTTTTGTTTTTATAAATATCATTATTCGATGTTACACATTTCATTCGATTTATTTGAACCCCCCAACCATCCCACTCTAACTACGTGCATCTTTAAATCATTAAATCAAAACTGATAAAATAGTGTACTTAAAGCTACAGTGCCTATATAAAATCAGCATATCCCTTTGAAAGTTACTTTATTTGTCATACAGCCTGAAATCAAAACAATTTTTTAAAAAAAGCAGCTTTTTTTCTTTGTTTTTTTTCTTTGTTTTTGTTTGTTTTTTCTTTGTCACTAATTAATTTTTAATAATCCTCCAGAATGTTTCAAAATGTTATTTTTACTTTGATGATGAGGGTTATAATGTGAACATACAGCTCAAAAAGACTAAATTTATTTTGTTTTCCAGGGTGTAATGTGACAAAAGGTAAAGATTTTCACAGGCTATGATGACTTTCTATAGGCACTGTAATTCTTTCGCAAGAAATACCCATATCTCCTCAGATCTGCAAATGTCTCACCTTTTTGACAGTGTATCATCAGTTTTTAATTGTTTTTAAATGTCACATAAGTTTAATAGTTGAGAATAAAAATGAATACTCTCAAGAGAATGTCAGAACAAAGGTAGAAAGCATTGTGTGGTAGCTGAAAATAAATTAAACTCAAAAGGAATAATGCATGAAGGATAGAGAAAAAGAATTGAGAAGTGTCAGGATGTCGACAGGACAGAATTTTAACCTTGACAGGATGATTGATAGGCCAGTTCATGGTGACAGGATGCACATAAATATGCAATAATTATAACTCAATTAGTGACTGGATATTTACGTCTAGCTCACAGATGGGTTTTGTTGCAAATGGAAAAAAAGAAAAGAAAAAAAAAAACATTGTTTGTGCTGGCAGGGCTTTAATGCCACATATATAATGGCAAGCACTTGTGCTTGTCAGATGCATAAATATATGAGAAATATCATAAATCACTTTGCTAATGCACAAATAATTTACAACCAAATGTAGGTCATTTTGTATCTGTAACTGAATGTACAAATATATGTAGAGTTGTTTGCATTTGTGCCTCTCAAGCTTTCAAAACAGTGAGCATTTCATATCTTCATCATGTATTCATATCATACTGACCACAGAGGATTACCATTCACAAGCTGGTATTTATGACCTAGATATTAGCAGACAGCAGCGTAAATGTAACGTGTCCAGCATACTGCTGTGTAGTTCATGTTCTGAGACTCAGTCCTCATGCTGAGGGATGACAAGAAGTGACATTGCTGCTCCTCATAACTGATGGAGGCTTCATATCTAATAGAATCGTGAGTGAATGAATGAACCCCCAGACAAAAGCGCTTTGATGCTGAACATAGTCCGCAGTAGAGATGCCATTCTGTACCGATTACTGATGGGAATCTTTTTCCACTCCTCTATTTTCCATTTCCTGTCCGCACATCAGATGGCTGAAGACTGCAACAATGACACTCTCTCAGTTCTCAACAGCCTGTCATTATGACTTCATCCTGCAAGACTTCATCTTCAGATCAGACCCGAACAAGACAAAGCCGAGACACACATACACATCTAGCACATGAGCTTGAAGTTAGGGGCACAGAGGAACCAGACCAGAGGAAAACAGACTTATTCATGGTGAACAATGAACAGAGAATAAAATGTGGCTAAAGAGAGGCTACTGTAGACACGGGGTGAGAATCTCTTCTTGCGGGAATTTCTCCGAAACCCTCCAGTATGTTAATTTCACAGAAAATGATCCCACTTATCCCTCATAGACAGGGAGCAGAAAAGCACAGATAATTGGCTGATGTTCCTGAACTATAAGGCCTTTGTAAGAGAGCAGGAAAAAGATCTTTTTGTGGGGTTCATATCTGTGCATTACAGGTCTGAACAGCAATGTCGAATTAAACCGCTACAGAAATGTACAGAAATACAGAAACCGCTACATTTTTTTGCATATCATTTGATATCTATATTTATCACTATATGTCATACCATGGGAATATGGAGCATTCCACATGTTTGTTCAACTTCGAGAATGAACATAAACATAACTAATTTATTTACGAGTAAACTGCACAGAATAAGCTACCCTTTAAATCAGGAAATTATTTTCATATTTTCCCAAACACTATTGTTTTTCTGTGTTTAATAATAAACACAAATGTATCATCAAAAACGGTGTCTAATGAAATTAATTCATAAAACTTCAACAATGTAATTACTCTTTTAAAATGTAAATGCATTTATTTTGCAAAATAAGGTGCTGCACAACAGAACATGTATTTTGTAAGATGTAAATAAAACAAGGATTACTGGAGTGCATTTTAGAAAAAAAAAAACGGTTTCAGCCTTTCTACTTCAAAATTGAACATTTAATTATGTGGTGTTTATCTGTATGTAATTGTGAAATTTACAAGCAGGTATTATTATTATTATTTTGAGAAGTACATTTTACTGTACATCAGTAATATTTTTCTGTCATATTTTTTTCCAAATTAAACTGGGTTGTAGTGAAGACCTTTGAGTTTCTGTGTGTATCTGACAGTTTTTCTCAAATGAAATGGTGTGATTTTATATGTGTTGTAGACCAAACTGAGTCATGCAGAACATGCAGACTTTTTAGGGACATGCACATGATCATCTAGATATTGTATATAAAATGCTAAGTATCGAAAATGTCTCACAAGTTTATTATTGATATTGTGGATTTATTTTTCTGGTAAATATCGATTACAATTTCTCACCCAGCCCTCGTATAGCGGACAGACGTACAGTATGTTGTGTTAAATGAGCTGAATCTTTTCTCCTGGGCAATGAGGGTGGAAATGTTCAATAGTTTGAACTAGAAATGTTCAATGAAGCCACAGCTATGTGCCAATTAAAGTCAAAACCAGACCCAGATCAATAACAGAACCCCTAACAACAAACCTAGACTCCATAAACAAAACTAGACTCCTTAAGGCCTACATCCAGAACCAGACAAAGAGCTGTCGGCCCAAGAACAAGGATGTCCATTTTAATGAACTGTGGAATATAAATATAGGTGTGCAATTTGTCAATTGTCTGCAACCTGAAAACTGTCTGTATAGTGGATGTACCAGCCAGACTAAGCTTTGAGGTGATTATTGTCTTTAGTACATTGGAAATAGTCTGTGGTGACTAGCCCCAGTCTCCCCTATGTCCTGCACACCTGGTCTGTACACAACCATCAGAAGAATTCTGCACCTAACCATTATGCCTGTGGAATAACCATACAGCCATTTCAAACTTTAACAGGAGCTGCTATTCATTTGATTCTTTTGTGTTCTCTGAGTTGCAACCTTCAAAATTTCAGATAACTTCTGAAAGAGCATCAAAGAGACGCTTTCATTGAACAATACCTTTGCGCTTGCATTTTTACAGTGCGTTTTACCTCACAAATGGATTCAAAGCAGCTTCACAGAAAATATAGTTTTACAAAGTGACAGTAGCAATGGAGAACTGCATGAGATGTTTAGATAGGATGGATATTAGAGGTTGCTAGTTTAAAGAGGTTATTAATGTGAATAACCATAGCACATTATATGTTTTCATATTTACATGTCCTTTCACAACACTACACATGGCCACAGTAGTTTACGGATGAATACCTTGCGTGCAGCGTGGATGTCGAAGAAAGGCTTATTCCTGACGCTGAAGGGCTCCTTGGCTTTATCAATCTGTCCCAGCTTCATTTTCTCAAACCGTGGGGAGATGATCTCCTTCTCAATGCACAGCAGACGTCTGTTAAAGTCACACTGACCCACAGGCTGACCCTGCAAAACAAATCACACAGTCAAAATTCACACAAACAGCTCAACAGATTCTACATGACAAGTTGCACACTTAAAATAAATACGATGATTAATCCAGTTTTGTTTTTCCAGTTGTAATTTGCAATGCAAGAAGATAACAAGATTTAAACCTGTGCTATGCAAACTGCTTGTGATTTTACGTCAACATGTCATTTATTCAGCCTTTGTGGATGAATAACACTATTACTCATTTATGTTTATATATTTGACTACTAAACTAAACTATACTAAACAGGCATGAGACAATTGTCATGTCATAACTAGACACGACCAAGGAAAATAACAAAAGGGCTTGTCAAACTTTAAATATTTAGGCCGTGTGTCCACCAAAGCGGTTTTTCCTGAGGCTAGCGTACGTTGAAGCGCTGAGCGCTCAGTGTTTTTTTTACCAGTCGCCGAGAGTTAAATAATGTTCAACTTTGGGTAAAACGCTCCATCCAATCACAGTGGAGAAGGGGCGGGACAAATACAACACCGACCAACTGCTAGATGAACTAGCTGCTACTGAAGATAACCCGGGGTTAAGTGCAGTGTGAAAAGCCCTAAAGTGACCAGATGTATAAAAAAAAAAAAAAGTATTGTATTTGCAGTAAATAGTTCTTAAGAATGTTTTTATATTTTTTCTTAAGAATAAGAATTCCAATTTTTCAAAATAATCTTAAAAATTATCGGAAAGAACTTCTAAAGTTAGGATAACCTCCAGCTTGTCTCAGGGCTGGTTCACACAGAACGTGTTTTTGCTGTCAAAAACAAGATGCAGGTCGTCTAGAAATACATTTTTTATATATATATTTTTTATTTTTTATTTTTTTTAACTTATTTTAACTTGAGTGCCAACACAAGACGTGATTGCAACAGTTAAAGATGTCCGTCTAATGTAAAGTAGCGCAGTGGAATGGAAAAATGCATTCTGTGTGAACGGCCCCTTAAATCCCCAAAGGTAAAGTGTTGATTGAATTTGAGCATTACAACATAATACTAGCTAGATTTAATACATATCACTATTACAAGGGATGAGCACAAGTAATCTAACCAGTGTTGGAGGTAACACATTACAAGAAACCCGAGTTATGTAACCAAATTACTTTTTCCAAGTAAACAAATAACTTTTAAATTTACAACAAAACATCTCAGTTACTTTATCAAATACGTATCATAAGCTATTTTGTTTTTCAATTTATTGACTGACAGATTTACTGTCCTCATGTTGACAAAAATCGTAAGTGAAGAGGTGCTGTGTAAACATGATGGTTATTGTAGATCTAGACAAAATGTGATCATTTACTCATCTCACTTGCACAAAAACAGATTCAGTATTCCTCAAAATGAATAAAAACAGTGAAACGCAAACTCGCAATATTATGCAAACCTGCAATAATTAAGAATACAAATATACTTTATGTATTTAATCTCACTTTTTTAAGCAATGTCTTTGGTGCTGACCTTCGATGTTCCAATTCAACCATAATAATAAGCAAAAATGACTTTAGATAAGCATCATGTATGTTTCGTTTTTTTTTTGAGAGTGAGAGTGCTGAACTTTCTTCTCCTGCATTCTATTCTTCTGCAATCCAGAATGGCAGCACAGCTGAAAGGTTTGTTTGAGCTGTGCCCTCTACTGTGCAGATGTGAATTTGCATTTCCTTCAGCCTGATGCTTATTCATTTCACTTTCAGTGTGAAAGGGCCTCTTTTTTTGTTGCCAAAAATAGAAGTTTTTTTTTTTGTTATTAAAAAACAAACAAGCAGCCCAGCCCAGATAAGAAAAATGAACGCGAAAGTTTTTTTCAACCTATCAGCTCATTAGTAGAGACTGTAAGTAAGTGTGTCAGATAAGGGCAACATCCAAAATGTGCAGTTCTGGGGGTCCTTCAGGACAGGTTTGGGAACCACTGATGTAATGCATTTATTTTAAAAATAACTTTCCCCAACATTGACTCTGACATGACACCAATGAGCGATAATGTAAACAATGATCGGTCATGATTATGCGTGATGTGAATTATTGCTGAACTTGAAATTCAGTAACAACTCTACAAAAATGTGTCAAATCAGAATCTAGTTTTTATTTTTTAATTGTTATGGCACAATTTTGATATAATTTTGATAATTTTATATCATAATCTGAAGAAAGCTCAAAACGACAGTCATTGAGGTGCTTTAATTAAGTTGATCATTGAGTCTTCTGCAAAAAATGCAACCAGATCACACAAAGGCATTTTTTCTTAAAAAAAAACAAAACAAAACATGATCTTACGAAAATATTTGTGAACTACCAACAAATTTGTTCTAGAATTGCACTTCTTACAAACTATTCAAAATGCATCTTACTTCTTAACAAGATTTTCATGAATCCAGCCCCAGACACAAGCTGTTTCCATCCAACTATTTTTATTCGTGTTTTGGGATATCACATAAAAAAAGCTGGATAGAAATGCAAAGATGCACATAAATGTGCATAAAAAAAATTCATAAAAAATTGATGTGGGCTCAATTGAGGTGGATAAATGTTTTATCTGATTAGAAAATATGCGCATAAACTATGATGGAAACACGTTAACCAAATAATTCCCTCGATGCACAACAAAAACCTCATGTGACTTTGCCTCAACAGTGGATGTGATTGGACAACTGGACTAACGAGTGGATCAATTTCAATGGAAATGACAATGAAGTTGCATTTGAGAGGACACTGAGTTACGAAACCTACCTGCAAATCCACTGATTTCAAAGTTCGAGAACTTTTGTGGCAACAAACTCCAATATGGGCTTTCGTTGACCATTTCACACTGTCCAAAACCTCATAATGGATTTTTCCCCATTTCTTTACATCAAACTCAAATGTCAAACTGTCTCTAGTGTCTAGGTCCCTGGCTGGACTGGGGAGTTTGAACGTTATGTCTACAGTGCAAAAAAACAACAACTTGTATTTGAAAAGATATGGGGAAATTCGATTTAGCTTGATATGTTCCCTTTAAGAGCGATCAGGGAACGTGTTCAAGGAACAGACGCTGTGTGTATACGTGCATCAGAGCGGCTGCAAGGAGCTCTGGAAATAATCCACCTCACTCTCTTTCCATCACGACTGCAGCAGCCGTCTCCATGGAAACATCTCCACATAATGCTCTCTAGTCTTGGACGTATCGTAGCGCTCCGATGGGACCACCGATCCACGTCACTACGACTAAATCAAAGCTTCACCTCGTCACTTAACGCCTCAAAAAGGCTGTGACTCGGTTAACGAAATGGATTTAAAGCAATATAAGATATCTCCAGTGGAGCTACACACCACACAAGTTAAACGCAATTCACTGCAGCTCCCTGTGGACAAAACGGGCATGAAGCTTTTCTTCCCGCTCTGAAGGGTTCTGTTCCTGAACCCATTCATCCTTGTGTAGACAGAAGACTCATGTATTACACACTGACAACACTCTTATCTCTTTAGGAAGCTCCTCTTGGGTCACTTTGTAATGGAATGAGTGACTCATTTACTTGATGTATTTGATGTACTACAGTCTGTATTTCAATATACATAAAAAATTAAAAGTGCACTCAGTGTGATTTCTCCTCAATCTGTGTATGTGAACTGGTTTGTTTCATCAGTGTAGCAGGGAATGCTTATTTGAACATTTTGTTCTTACATTCATACTCATTCTGATCAGGTAGTGTTATGCTATCAGGTTTGCTTGTTTGGTTTAGATGCTTCTGTTAATGCTTCTGTTTGGTTTAGATGCTTTCTGCTTTGTAAATGGTCTAGGCAATATGTAAAGTAAACGTATTATTTATTTTTGTTTTTATTAGTATTAACCCAGTCATTTGCATGACACAATTGGTCATGTGGTGTCAATATAGCAGAACGAGGAAGACTCTACTTCGTGTAGAAAAAAAAACACAATGATGTTAGTGTGTTGTGGGGTTTTGTCAAAATGAGGTTCTGCGGATGCTAAGGTATTCTGAGTGGTTTTAAAGATGTTGCAAGGGCGTTCTGGATGCTTTCTATGGGGTTACAAGCAATTTTTACTTTGTTTCTCTGCAACTGAAAGTGTTGTGGGTAGTTGCCATGGTGTTGCTATACAATTGTTAAGGTGTTCTGAGTAATTTAAGCTCCATTCTGATTGCTTTTTAAAGTCGTCAGGAAACGGAAGTTGCGATTGTATTTTCTTCTCTACTGTGTTGTCTATCCGTGTGAATAGGCATCTGAAATGGGAGGGCGGGACGTGATTTCGTCCTTCAGGAATTGATTGGATCTTTGGAAATTGGGTGTTGCTAACAAAATGGAGGCAGATCTGACTGCCAGTTTGCAGTCAGTTGTGGGGGATTTCTCTCCACCAGACTCACCGGCAGCACCCTCACATTAAGAACTTTATTTATTGAGGATGTACTCCCCAATGACTGGCATCAGCTCTGGTTAATGCATTGATCTCTATAAAGTGAAGCTTCAGCGTTCTCCCGTTTACCCAGCAACAGTGTTTATCCCTCACTTCACTGGATCTGCTGGAAGTTACAGATAGCTCCACCCTTGAGTCACTGCACGTGACAGGAAGAGACGATGATCCGTTTTGAGGGGGAGGGGAGGTTAACGTTTTTGATTAAAGATTACGAGGGCACATGAATTTTAAAAAAAATAATGAAGTGCACGGATAAATTATCTAAATACTACAATATTCAATAAAACCATTGATTTCATGGTGACTTCAAAGTAATAGCATACCTTTCCTCATAATCACACATGATTTGAGGAATCATTCATGTCAAGCACAAACTAATGTTAGATTCTTAGGGCGTTTTCACACCTGTAGGTTGACTGCATTTTTCCGAAACAGGGACTTAATTTGTTACAATGTTGCATTTTTTTCTTGGTTTGGTTTGCTTTCACAAGGCAATATTTCGAAGTGTAAATGTGTTTATGCAAGTCACATGCATGTACAACTGTCCCCTTCTTAGAGTTTGCCAGAGTTTGCTCTACGTCATCCATTAAAATGATTGACAAGTTCGCTTCATGAGCATATTGTGGCTTGTTTAGTACTGTTGAGACACATGCAAACACTATACGAATGTAGCCGTCATTCCCGCTGTTAAATTATGTACTACATTCGTACTAATTCAAGCGCGATCTCTCTGTATCTCCCAGGGCTGTCAATCTGTGTCGGGACACATGCAAACACTATATGAATGTTATAATGCAGCTAGAGTGGGAATCAAGGCTTCGTTGGGACAGCATTCTTGCAAGGAGAAGCGCGATTACACAACGTTTTAAGATGAAGAGGTTTGGTTTTTAACTGCAGTAACCTAACTAATGTGCTCTCTCACAGAATCAAACACTAATGCATTTTATATAACACAATTCCTGTTATGAAATATGATATAGTTTGGTTCGTTGGTCCGTTGGATCGGATTGCTTTCACACCACAAGCGAACCGCCCCAGAGTACGTTTGCAATCAGGCCGAGACCACCTTGTTCAGGCGATCTCGGAGCAATTGTTTTGGTGCGAGTCCCAGCGCGATTGCCGTGTTCACATATGCCTAAACGAACCGAGCCAAGGGAGAAAACCCACCAGGTTCAGAAACAAATGCCCAGTGTGAAAACACCCTTAAAGTGTTCACATTCATAGTTCAATCTAGTCATTTCAATACACAGTAAATTCCCCGGTGTTAAATTAACACCGCTTGGTGTTCATTTGAGAACCACCAGCAGGGTGTTACAAGTAACACCGAAGCAGTATTACAGTTAATTAGGTACTTGATTAATTGAGTGATGATTGTTTGATTATTGAAGACACCTGATAATGACGAGCAGAATCATAAAGGAAAGAGGAACACAAGAACTACAACTAACTTCCAGCCACAGCCTTAGATGAAATCAACTGAAAAGACATTAAATCTCTCTTATTACAAACGAGATTGACTTTATTTCTGTCATTCATCTACAGTTCTTTTTGAAAATTAACAGAGATTTAGATGTTGATGTTTTATTGGAAATGTAAGGTCACCGTTATGGTGATCAGTATTTGCCGAAATTTTGCTAATGTGACCACATCTTTAGGGTTAGGGGTTAGTTACTTACCTGCTATATGTGCAATATGAACATTGATGCTTGACTTTATTAATAGTGATCACCACTAATAATAAAACACTTATATTTAAGAATCATTTTTATATCGATTATATTTAAGAAACATCTAAGACACTTAAAATCCATGGTTCACAGAATAATGTCTGCAAATATAAATATAAAGGAAATAGTTTCAAATGTAGGTTTTTGGTGAAGAGATGAAAGTAGAAGGAGAGACACCAAAGACAGCAGACATCTTCCAAAACCATCCACCATAAATTTGACATCTTATTTGCAATTTTCCAATTTCCCAGTTTCCTATCGCAGGACCAGACACACCGGCAGCCTGACTCTCTGCGGGCAACTTCCAAACGCAAATTGAAGAATAAAACGCTCATCTATATTTAAGAGACTCTCCAGAGTTACACATTCCATATCAAAAAGTAATGAAAGCTTCTATAAATCCAGGGTCTGACAGAATAATGGAATCATTATGAGAAAAAAAGGAATTTAACATAACATTCAAAGGTGAATTATATTAGATAAGTAGAATGGGAAAGCATTAAAGACAACTAGCACTTCCATTCCCATTTCCTCTGTTTCCAATGATAATGTAACTGATTTTGTTACTACACTGCTGACAAAACAAACATGTCACACTGCAGTATTTGTTTACAAATCACCCTCCTTTTGAGAATATATTTTAACATCCAATCATTAAACCATCACAAGCTTTGATGTAATGGTCAGACAATTACATTTATAACATTTTTAACAATAAATTCACATGTTGCAAAAGATGATTTTAAGATGAGTTAAGTGACTGGAGTAGCTCCGTAGCATGACAAAAACAGAAATGGGTGTTTGTCAATTGCCTGTTGCAAGGTGCCGCATCAAGCGAGCTAGATTTTTTCTGAATCAGTCTAGGCAGACTGGGTTATTGTACATGGTAAAAATATTATCCAACACTACACTAGAAGTTCCTTGTTCCTTGTGTCCACAGAAAAAAATGACAGGTGCATTGCTTACAAAAAGATGAAAATTTAATAGGTCATATATGCCAGATGTGTGAAACTGAGGTAAGAAGTTAAAGTTTGCTTACAGGGAGGGATGGACTCTTACCAGAGATCTGCTGAACATCAAAAATAAAGCCTCCAAAAGCCTACATAAGTGAATCAACACCTCTGTGTACCATGACTCTGTGGCAAAAACAACAAGCCTTGAGCTTCGCAAATCCAGAATCTGCAGCAGGGCTGTCATTCAGACATATCCAAAGGCAACATACAAAGATCTGTATCCTGGAATGAACAGAGCTCGGAGAAATCAAAGGATGTCTTCAACCACAGAGATCTATAGACTTTATCTCTCCAAAAGCCTGTGCATCAACTTGATATTCTGTATTTTTATATTACTGCATGATATTCTGGTGTATGTGTTGTTCAGTATGCTAAATTTGTTTTTGAACAAATATCTTTGTTAAATTCAAAGGACATGGATTTGAAATGGCCATGTTACAGTGATTCTGCCAGATTTCAGAGAATGACAGAGGCTCTGACTCACTGTGATTTGGTCTGTTCGGCGTCTGGCCAGAGCTCTGAAGTGCCATATTGAACATTTGGTTAAATCCATCCATGTCACACACAACCGACAAGAGAAAACATTTTCTTTCCAAAACAAGGAGAATAAACAGTAGATGTTAACACCTTCTAAAAGAAAAAGTGGTGATTTTCAATGACATGGCTAGGGCATTTCTATGCGGTTACTAAGGTGTTGTTCTAGGTAGTTGCTAGGTGGATGTTTACTGCAATAGATCTCTATGATGTTCTGTTTTCTGGAAGTTGAAGGTTTTTTTTTTCTACCCATGTTACAATCTGGCAGGAGATAAACAACTCTAATCACTTGGAAAAGTAATAGCAGAAATCTCTCAACAAACACACAACTGAAAGTGTGAGTCATGTCCGCAGACCAGTTCTACAGGCATGCTTGAGGCAATAAATAAAGCACTGTAATGCACAGATTAAAAAGCACTTATAAGCTTTGGCAAACCAGTTGAAAAGTATACATCATCTTTAAATGACATACACTACCGTTCCAAAGTTTGGGGTCGATACGATTTTTTTTTCTTTTTCTTGTCTTTTTTTTTTTTTTTTTAAAGTAGTCTCTTTCAAGGTTTCATTTAATTGATCAAAAATACAGTAAAACAGTAATACTGTGAAAAAATATTATAATATAAAATAACTTTTCTATTGTAATTGATTTCTGAATGTAAATTATTCTTGTGATCAAAGCTTAATTTTCAGCATCATTACTCTAGTCTTCAGTTTCAAGGTGATAATATGCTGATTTGCTGCATGCTCAAGAAACATTGATTATTATTAATGTTGAGAACAGTTGTGCTGCTTCAAATTTTTGCTGAAACCAGGATTCTTTGATGAATAGAAAGTTTAAAAGAACAATTTATTTGAAATAGTTTTTTTTCGTAACATTATAACAGTATTTTGAAAGTTTGACATTTTTGTTGAATAAAACATTACAATAATTAGGTAAAATTGTATAAAATTTATGAATATGACATGACAAAATGCTGACATGAAAATGTGGATATTTCTGTTAAAAAACAAAACCTCTGAAAAAATAAAAATAAAAATAAATAATCTGTGAACAAATTAACACTGGTCCTGCTCTAAAAATAAAGCCAAAACATGGTCAAGCCCTGTATAATACAACTCCAATTCCAGAAAAGTTAGGACATTTTGTAAAATACTATAAAATCAAGAATCTGTGGTTTGTCAATTCTCTTTAAACTTTATTTAGCTGACAAAAGTAGCTAAATTTCAATTTCAAGTTTTCAATGACCAACTTAAATGTATTTTGTAAATATAAACAAATTCTGATTTTGATGGCTGCAACACTTTCCAAAAAAGCTGGGACAGAGGCATGTTTACCACTGTGTAACATTATCTTTCCTTTTAATTACACTTTTTAAATGTTTGGGAATTGAGGATACTAATTGTTGCAGTTTTGCAAGTGGAATTTTTCCCCAATCTCGCCTGATACAAGACAGCTGCTCAACAATAGCCACGTTTACATGTACACTTTTTTGTCATTCCAATTGAAAGATTTGATAGACTGTTTACATTAAAAGTGATCTAATCCGATATGGTATTTACATGTGCCAGCGCTTTCAATCAGAATGACTTTGTGACATGCGCACATTAGCTTGTCCTGTTTGCCGCCTTGTATTCCTGTCAACATGGAGCTCCATTATTTCTTATGCACGCTATTTTTATGTAAAGTGTTGCTCTTAATCAAGCAACAGCGTGAATTTGTAGCATATTACTGCAGGAAGGTATGAGGAAAAGACAGGCGCAGGAAGCTGAACTTTTTGGTGGCTGTGCATCTTGACTCATTTTGAGGCTACTGAGTTCCTTCAGTGTATTTAATAAATGTGTTGTTTCAGTTTTACTCCAGTTTAATTTTGCCGCCACCATTGTTCATTCTGACGACCCCTGGCCTCTTGACGTGATGATGTAGACGCAAAGTAATCGGTTTAACTCGTTTACATGGCAGAATTTTTATTTTGTTCGGTTTATATAAAGGTTTATCCCACCCCTCTCAAACAGATTACAATTTCATTCAGTTTGGGCATTTTTATTCCGATTGGGGTGTTTATATGGAGCATTTTCATTTGGATTGGACTTTTAAACCGACTACAATGCTCCATGTAAAAGTAACTAGTCTGTGGTCATCCTTGTCTGATTCTCCTTTTCATGATAGGCCATACATGAGTCCGATCTGGAGTGCAGGCAGGCAGTCAAGCACATCCCTTGTCTAAAACCACTCTATTTCAGCATGTGCAGAATGAGGCCTGGGTGTCTTGCTTCCCAGGAAAGACCATCTGAGACGAGCTTGAGCCCAGAGAACTGGGCGCAATCTCTGCATTGAACAGATGTATAGCTTTCTCTTTGCATAAAAGAGAATTAAGGTGCATTTCTTGATGCAGCAGCAGACTGTGATTTTTAAAAGTACTCCCAAGCCCATGTGGCTATATTTAACAGTAGCATGACAGTTTCTCATGTAATGCCGCCTGAGGGCTCGAAGGTCACGCACACTCAGCGGAGGTCTCCTGCTTTGCCCTACACGGACTAAGATTTCTCTGGATCCCCTGAATCTTTCCACGATATTATGTATGCTAGATGCTGAAAGACCTAAATTCTTTGCAATCTTGCATTGAGAAATGTGATTTTTGAATTGTTTGAGAATTCTCTCATTTGGCACAAAGTGGTGAGCAAATACCCATCTTTGCTTGCAAAGACAGAGATGCTTTTTTTATACCCAATCAAGATATCCTCACCTATTACCAGTTCACCTGCTTATTGTAGACTGTTTCAAAACAGTTTAACTTGGATATTCTATAACCTTTTCACTTTTATTTTGCCTCTGTCCCAACTATTTTGGAGTGTGCTGCATCCATCAAAATCAAAATTTGTTTATATTTAAAAAACAAAAACAAAAAAAAATTAAATTTATTTGTTCAGTGGGAAAAACTGGAAATCTTTTCTTTGTAATTTTGTCAGTTAAATAAAAGTTAAAGAGAATTACCATCACAGATTCTGGATTGTATTGCATTTTACAAAATGTACCAACATTTCTGAAAATGGAGTTGTAATAAAACAAAAACCTTTAACCTTTATTCAACTGAGAAAAGTACAAAGAAAAAAAATCCAATGTTTTCACTAGCAAAATTAATTGCATTTTGTAAATATAAACTATTTTTACTTTGATGGCAACACACTCCAAAAAACATAGGCAAAATAATAGTGAAAAGATTACAGAATATCCAAGTTACATGGTTTTGAAATAGTCCACAATTAGCTGGTATACAGAGGGTATAGTGTTTGAGTATAAAAGGAACATCCACCAAAGCAAAGATGGGTCATGGTTCACCACTCACAATGGCTCACAAATTTCATGAAAGAATGGTCAAACTATTTAAAAATCACATTTCTCAATGCAAGTAGCTAGATTAAAATCTTTTAAACAAGCAATAATTTAAATAATCAAGTGGTTTTTAATCCTGGTCCTACAGACTTTCTGTCACTAAGTACTCACCCTCTTGTCGTTCCACACCCGTAAGACCTTTGTTCATCTTCGTAACACAAATTAAGATATTTTTGATGAAATCCAAGGGTATCTGATCCACACATAGGCAGCAATGTCATTGCACCTTTTGACGTCCAGAAAGGTAGTTGAAAGCATGGTTAAAATAGTCAATGTGACTACATTGGTCCAACCTTAATGTTATGAAGCGACGAGAATATTTTTGTGAGCAAAAACAAAATGAAAATAATGACTTTTTTTCAACAATTTGAACCGTTGTCATACATAGTGAACTCAGTGCAGGCTTCCTAGTTTACGCCAACTCAGCATTGGCCAAAGCTGAACACGTGAACAGCACGACACATGCATGTGATGCTGACACAGGATCCGGCCAATAATAAGCCGGCATTCGGGAGTAAACAAGGAAGCCTGCACTGAGTTCACTACGTATGACAATGGTTCAAATTGTTAAATAAAGTCGTTATTTCGGTTTTGTTTTTGCACACAAATGTATTCTCGTCGCTTCATAACATTAAGGTTGAACCACTGTAGTCATGTTGACTATTTTAATCATGTTTTTAACTACCTTTCTGGACGTCAAAAGGTGCAATGACGTTGCCTATGTGTGGATCAGATACCCTCAGATTTCATCAAAAATATCTTAATTTGTGTTCCGAAGATGAACGAAGGCCTTACAGGTGTGGAACGACATGAGGGTGAGTAATTAATGACTTGAATTTTCATCTAACCCTTTAACTATGTAAAATCCCATCTTAGTAAGATATAAGTCAGCATTTGAACAGCTTTAAAGTTGTTGTCTTTTTCCCGTCCATTTTTATCATTAGATATTCAAATAAATTGAAACCCAATACTTACATTTAAAAGTGTAATCCGGCAATTTGTCTTTAAAAAAAAATGCTGTCGTCATGAATATTGCAATGAATTTGCGAGGTTGCAAAGGATCCATCTGTTGTTTCCTTCATTGCAAGGGAAACGTGCATTTGGACACCGCATTTGAAGGAGCCTTCGAATTAGGACAGCCTTCATTGTGCTGTGATGCAATTGGCCTTTGAATACGGCCTTTGAAGGATGCAGCCTCTGGATTGAGATGCAGCTAGTGTGTCAGATAAGAGAGACATCAAAATGTTCAGAGCAGTTGGTCTCCAGGACCAGGATTGAAAACCAAGTAGCTTAAACCACGATCAAACTTTGCAGTGTAGTCCCTCCAGGAGTGGATTTGAGGAACCTTGACATATATCATAAACAACTACAGTTCTGACATAGCAGAGAAAACCCAACAGAGTAGCATTTTGCGGCAAACCATATATTGGGATCATCCACACATGATCTCACTGACCTTTTTCAATACATCTGAGTATAGAAGAACTGAAAGCCTCACAGAAACATCAAACTGTCTGCCATGTTAGCCTGCTGCATCCTCCACAACCTAGTTTAAGAGGAATTATGTTAATTTCATGGGCGTGTTTGCACTGTTACTTCATTTGCATATTTCCTTTAGTGAACCAGGAGCTAAAACAACTCCAACAGTGCGTGAAAATAACGCTAACAGCAGGTACAATCCATCCTGTAGTGTAATAACAAAAATAAAAGACAGGACTATTAGCTTTCATTTCTTCTACATCCCAGAGGCCACAAATCATCACTACAGGAACAGAATGTAAGAATTGGTAGGAAACCTTGAGCCTGCATCAAAGACAATACAAAGAGCTTAGGTATTTTAAAAAGTGCTGTTCATTCAGTATTGCTGGGGGCCTGCCAAATAAAGCAGAACATCAGGGTCCCCACAGTACAAGCTGACCGCTTGGGCCCCTGGGAGCCTTGGTGCATTTAGTGTGTGCTGACCTTTGATGCATTAATAGCACTTACCACTAGAGACCCCACTACTATTTTCAGAAATCTTAAATTTGCCTCCCAAATCAGCTTTTTCCACAGTTTCTTCTTCTAAAGCCCATCACTTATCATAGTAGAATGAGGGGTGTTCAGTGCCATGTGGTGTGTTTGAAAGGCAAAGATGTTGTGTTTGAACACCAGAAACGAAAGCATCGCTAGGCTTTATAAGATTAGATGCCAGATAGCAAAACACAGCCAAAGCTGATTCTATGTCACTGCCTCGCTAGCTGTCTAATAAAATGCATCTCTATTTAAGATGGTGGATGTGTTGAAAGATTCTAGTCCAGTCCAAAACACAAATCTGACTGTACATAATCAGTTTACAGGGAAAGAGTATTTCCAAGTTACTGTTTTCTTACAATGAGGACTAAAGAAATGGTCACTGGATTTGACAGTTAGCAATATTCATGACACTGGATCTTGGTTGAGGTGCTCAGTAACCAGTACATTAGATATCCATGAGCACTGTACTCTATGCTTTTCTTTTTAAAAGTACGTCTGTGAAATAATTGGTTATCACTTTAACAAGTCTACAATTACTTTACAACTCATTTCTTTGGTGTTGTCTGTACAACAGTTTTTGAAGAGCTGCGTCATTACTGCACATCAGGCTGCTATTGCAGTTTGATTAATGTCAGATTAATCTATCCCTAATTGACAAAGTGTGCACTGTGGTTGGTCGTGTTACAGTAGGTAGTCAAACAAAATGCCTATTACCGCCGCAGCGTTAAATACAACCCAGTCATATGTGACACTTGTTAACAAAATCACCACTAGGTGGGGAAAAGAGACGGTTTGCAACATTGCTAAGTAAGGTTGAAATTGTTGATGTAGCCTACTTGTAAATGAAGATAAAATGAAAAAAACATTTAATCTTACTCATCATATAAATGCTTAATGTGACCAAATTACTCTGACCAAATTATTTAAAAATAAAATGTTTGAAACTACATTTAATAATTTACTGATGTATTACAACAGGTCGCTCATATTCGTTATATGTCCTTTTTGACACATCTATTGCTGTACAACACAGAGCCCTGTGCATAACATGCAGAAAAATATAGTGTCCATGAATTAAGAAATTGTTGATCACTTTATTAAATCGTTCCTTTGTAGCCTATTAGTTAAAATGCTTATTAATTCATTTCTACTAATTCCTATTAATTCGTTCTATGATTTGTAAAACGAAGAAGCAATTTCAAATAAACAAACAGCATGGGGACAGTTTAACTTATTAATTATTACAGGTTTGCATATAAAGTGTGTGTTTTCCCTGCGTGATTTGATGTGAAATTAGGAATACATGTTTTGTTTTGAAGCCGATTCGTACATAAGTTTTGCGTGTACAAGTTTGGGGGGAAATATTAATTAGCCAATACAACCTAAGAATTTTGTTATTTAATGAGATATGTATTATATATCCATTTACATGTCATCCTTCTGTGAAGATGACTTTTACAAATTGGCTAATCTAGAGATTCTGTATAGCAGATGTTACGCATTTCTGAATGACTACAGAGAACAACACCTGATAAACAAAATTAACTTCCATACGCAAAGATAAGGTACACAGTTCAGACTTGCAATGTCCAAAACTGATGGTTTAAGTTCAGAATATTAACGTCAGTAAAAAAGTCATTAATGTACGAATGCGCTTTGATTCATAATTCAGAATGAATTTGCGAATCACAACGAAAATTTAAGTTTACTTTTATTATAAATGATAATTATTTTTATGTTGGGTTTTCCCTAATAAAACACAAACTGTGCTATTATCTAAATTTCTGTGGTTTTCCACAAAATACAGCATGATCACTGGCAGTCGAGTTAAAAAAATATAGGTAAGGCTAGATCAGGATTTGAACACGGCCCCCTTGCACTATAATAACCAAAAATACACACAATCATATCTCACTGTCACTGCCAGAACTGTCACCCTTTAAAAACATTAGGTGCATGATGACACTGATTATTTTATTACTGTGAAGTTAGAGAAATGAAGAGCGCTTCTCTCTTGTGTGAGCAGACACACTGGTGCTGGAAAAAAAAAGAGTATTTCATGGAAAGCTAATTCATAGTCCAGTGTCAATCACAGGTCCAGGTCCCAAACAAACATAGATTTTAATAATGCTGAGAGATGTGAGTATCCTGCAGTTCTAAAACACATTTTATTTATTTTAAAGACATCAAGACATACCCTCCCCACGGAATTCGAACTGGCGTTTTCTGAATGTGAGGCAGGCGTGTTAACAAGGATGCTAGATTACAGCCTCTACTTTTTGAGGCCAGGGGAGTGAGGCTTTACTCGCACAGCTGGCCTCCGTTACATAAACAACAAATGCTTACAAAGACTTTTGATCACTAAATTTGGTTATGTGAATGTGATTTTAAAAAAAAATGTAAAATCTCCACTCTCACTGTTTAAATGCTACCCACTACTTAAAGATCAAGAGCAGCCATGTATTGGGTAGGATTAATAATGTAGAATAAGGTCATGCACAACAAGGCATTAATATGTACTTAATAAGAACTAATAAATAGCCAATATTCTAGTAATGTGCATGCTAATAAGCAACTAGTTAAAAGACCGTAAAATAAAGTGTTACTAGAAATTTCATTTGACAGCTCAGGCCTGTAAATAAATGTGCAGTTTCATTTTTAGGCTAAACTTTGTGTTAATGTCCAATTTCAGACACATTTTTTAAAGCTAAAAAGTTACTTTTTTTCTTTTTATGGTCAAAGTTGCTTGATTAATATTCCCCAATACCAGTTTTGTATGTTTATGCAAAATGCCTCTGGTGAAAGAATGTACTAAATTCCTATTTGTTGTCCCACAATATCACTAATTAAAGCATCATATTCTAGACTTTAATAAATACAGAAGATCATGTGTAGTACGTGCTTTTTTTTTTTTTATCTGATAAGAAGACATATGCAAAAACTAAGTTGAAAACATATTTACTGAATAAATCCATCTATGTGCAACAAAAAACTCATGTGATTTTGCCTCAACAGTGGATGTGATTGGATAACTGGACTAACCATTGGACCAATCACATCGCAGAGCATCTCAAAATGTTGGTCTGATCATTCTGAAATGCCTGAGCCAAAGTCTGTCATTGACATGTTTGCAGGAATACAGACAAAGGCAGATGAATAAAGTTCCACAAGGCAAAGTTTAATGATAATTCACAATAGGCAGGCAGGCAGTGCAAACACATAGTATAACGGAGACCGGACAAACTGTGACTGTGAAGGTACGACTTATGTAGGGAGTACAAACAAGGATAATTAATCAAACACAGCTGATTCATATGAATGACGGTAACCAAGGAGACAGATGAGTGGCGGGAAACTGAACAAAGAAACGTGTCAAATGAAAGCAAACTGAAAGTCCATGAACAAAACTAAACAGAATGGTCAGAATCATCAGAATGATTTGGTTTAATTCCCTCCAGGAGGTGTCTCACACGACTGAGTTCCCAAACACCAGCATCCGAATGCAAGAGAACATGATAGCATTTATTGTGTTTCGTCTGCCACTCTGACACACAAGTTATTTATGATGTAGGAAAAAAGAGCCACAGAGGCTTCCCCGATTGCAGCAACTACCAATTTTATAACAGATATTTTGTTCCCAGGAAGTGACGATTTTTTCTTTTGAACAATGCTGGAAATGCTGCTTTATTTGCATATGTTTTATGCGATAGTCCAATTTTGCAGTTAAGTTAAATTCGCAACTTTGGCTAGAAACACAGCTAATGTTGAAAAGGGTTGAAGAATGTGGAGGATTTTTCTGAAGAACAGTGAGCAGTGTAACTGCTTAGGACAAACAAAGGGACTCATGAACAATTATGACAAAAATAAATATATAAATAAATGAATAAATAAATAAATAAATAACATCCAGGAGACAACACACTGTATTAAGAATCAAGCATGTAAACTTTTGAAGAAGCATTTTTTAAATTTATTTTTAATTGAGCTATAAGTTTGTCTTGTGGACCCTAAGCATCTGTTTTGTGAAATAGCTTAATTAGGGCAGTACTAAAAAACATGCAATTTTTATGACCCCTCTTATTTTGTTAAAATTATTAACATTTTGCAGATTCTTCTCAACACCTGTGAAGAGATAACCCCAGCCCCTGTGAGGACTTCAGATGACGCAAACTCTGGATCAACATGCACCATTCCAAATTTTACTATTTATCCTAATCATTTGTTATTCATCACTTCAATGCACTCATAGCTTCTGCCTTAAAATAATACATTGTTTAAATTAATACATTGTTAGCCAACTGTGTGATTTGTATATGTACACTTCTGAAATTACAATTTAGAGTAATCTGTTATCAGAGGTGACTGTGTCCAAGTTATGTAATGTTGACATGCATTTTCTGTAAAGCTGCTTTGAAACGATATGTATTGTGAAAAGTGCTATACAAATAAATGTGAATTGAATTAAATTTAATTGAATTCTGCAGTGTGTGTGTAAACTTTTGACCACAACTGTAAATAGAGCATGAACGATAATTTTACAAATAATTTAATTTTTGTTGATTTGTGTTAGGCCTATTTGTAAGACTCCCGTTTTTTGAGTGGGTATTTTTATCAATTTTTGATATATACGTGTCAAATTTACAGATGCGGAAAAGTGTTTTCATCCCTGCTCATTATCACACTACAATACAAGATTACTTGTCAAACAAAAAAATTATACTTGAAATCATTTTAGCTTATGTGCAGAGATTGCATAATATATACTATAATGTACTGGACTGTGCCTACAACACAACTGAATACAGTTAATTTGTACTTAATTGTAATTGAGATAATGAATTAGATCATGGAATGCCGAGTGAATTTGACCAATTTTTTTTTTTTTTTTTTTTAAATCATTCCTCACTTGCTTGCAGGCATATTAACAAAGGGACTCACACTATAGCTAAATAGCTGGTTCTCAAAACCCCCAATAGCTTGTTCTCCATTGTTGCATCTCCATGGATGAGATGCAGATAACTACATACTGTAGTTCAAAGACTATTCAACCTTCATTGAATTTTATGTATAATCAATGAACTTCAACAATTCTGAGTTTGTCTGTTTCAAAAACTAACCAAAAAAGTAAACACTAAATGTTTTAACTAAATGTTTAACTCAGTACAAAGAAAAAAAAAGTTCTCTTTTGAATTCCCATTTGCTGATGCGGAAGCGGAAGTCAATAAATGCCAGAATGTAAAATTAATTATTTTATGCATTTAAATGTGATAATTTATAAAGTACAAGCAAAAAAGTAACGCAAAATTAGCATCTTCTAGTACAAATGCACAGTTCTCATATTTATGCATTAAAAAATTACCTATCAGCATTGTGCCTTATATTGTGATCTCGCACAGCAGAATATTTTAGTCGAGAGACATGTGACGCATATATATATATATATATATCAAATAGGCCTACATACATGCATGCACAGTTTCAATGCAGCTTATATCACCTTTTTGGTTATTTCATGACTTAATTGACGACAGAACTACGACATTGCATGCTCGTAGTTTTATTTATTTATAGTGAGTAATATACAGTGTTATAATACAGAGTAATATATAATGTTCGCCATTCACTCTTGTTCTGCTGAAGCTCATTCGGCACCTGTATCATTTTCACGCATGTTTGACTTGCGCCTGGCGCTGAGTTGGAGTGCGCGTCTGAAAAATCTCCCGTTTTTTGTGGTCTTAAAGAGACGGTCCTGCATTTAAATAAACGCAATTCTTGTCAACAAAAAAAGGAGACAGAAACAGCAGTTGTGAGCAGGGTGGCTGATTATTTTATTTTAGCCACCCCCTGGCTCCGCCCCTGGCCCCTCCCCCCAGTTACTGTGGTCTAGAACCACCATTGTTGGGATCTGGAATGATCTGTGTGACAGAGACACCAGCAACAGCAATCAGAGATATTTTAGTAGCTAAAATCATCTAGAATTTTACCATCTCCCACAGTGACCCAGTGCAACAGTATTTTTTTTTTTTTTTTTTTTTTACCCGGCCAGAAAATCCATAAAATTCATTAGCAAGTGCACAAATTGTTACTTGTACTAAGATGAACAAATGGCTTCCAAAAGCTGTAAAATGTAACACACTATCCATGTAGTTTTTGGTAAACAGAAAACTTATTTTTTCTATTTCAATATTTTCCATTTATTTTACTGTTGAAGTAAGAAAGTTGTTTTTAAGAAACCAATTCCTCAGGGTTGCATTGAATAGATTAAAATCAGAGACTGATTACAAATGACTATTTCAAATAAATTCTGTTCTTCAAAGAAAAAAAAAAAAAAAAAAAAATCCACCTCTTGTGATGCAGAACCATGCTCAACTGTTCTAATATTAAGCACCACAGCACCAAATTAGCATATTTTAAGGGTGAGATGATACAATGTTTTCTTAAGAGACTGGAGTAATGGCTCCTACAATGGCTGCTTTGCCATAACAGGGAAAGATTGGATTATAAATGTATTTTAAACATGAACAATCATTTTAATCATTAATAATGTATTTGGCTGTATTGTTAAACAATTTAAATGCAACTACAGAAAACAGAAATCCTTGATCCAGACTCTTGAGCCATACACACAGAACACATTATTTTTTTCACTGCACTGTTTTTCCATTGTTTTCTAGGTAAACATGCACTAGACAAACGGCTTTCACTGTTACGCTTGTCTCACATCTTTTGCAGCATCTCTGCATTTTTAGAATGCTGTATCAAGTTAAACTTTTAAAAAAAGTGCATCTCCAGACCATTAAACTGCCATGTGCAAAAATATTATCTATTCGGCTTGAAAAAACTATGCATAAAGTAATTTCACCTGATCAAACTGGTTTTGTTCGATACAGACACTCTTTTTTTAATATTCAACATCTTTTTAATGTTTTGTACTCACCTCACTCCAGTAATGCTGAAGTTGTGGTCTCAATGAATGCTGAGAAAGCATTTGACCGCATCGAGTGGGACTATTAGATAAATGTTTTGGAGAGGTTTGGGTTTGGTTTAAAATTCATCTCTTGGATAAAACTTCTTTATGCCACTCCCAAAGCATCTGTACGCTCAAATAATATTATTTCAGATTTTTTTCCACTGTGTCGGGGCACAAGGCAGGGGTGTCCCCTTTCTCTTTTATTTGCCATTGCCATTGAACCCCTGGCAATTGCACTATGTGCTGACTCAGAGGTGAAGGGTATTTTCCGTGCTGGTCTAGAACAGAAGGTTTCTTTATATGCTGACAATCTTATTTTATTTATATCCAACCCTCTGGTGTCAATTCCTCGAGTACTTTTAATATTGGACTCATTTAGTACTTTTTCGGGTTATAAGTTGAATTTTTCTAAGAGTGAATTATTCCCAGTGAATAATTCGCATTAAGCATTTCATATTCAAATTTCCAATTCAGAGTTGTCAATAATCAATTTAGGTATTTGGGTGTCCAAGTGACACGTAGACATACTGACTTATTTAAAGCCAATTTTAGTCCTTTATTAGATCTAACAAAATCTTTGTTTCTATCATGGAAACCCCTTCCCCTCTCACTGATAGGAAGGGTAAATGTAGTTTAAATGAACATTCTTCCCAAATTCTTGTATTTATTTCAATGTTTGCCCATATTTATTCCCAAGTCATTTTTCTCCTGTTTGGAAAAAAACTATCTCTTCATTTATTTAGAATAATAAGCCTAGGCGAATAAGTTTAAAGCATCTTATTAAGCCGAAGGAGGTGGGAGGTTTGGCATTGCCTAACTTTCAGACGTACTATTGGGCAGCCAACTTTAGAAACTTATTGTACTGGGTACAACATGATTTGCAATCGTGTAAACCTCTCTGGGTGCAAATAGAGGCTTTATGTTGTTCCCCAGCCACATAAACATCTTTGCTCTGTTCACCTATACCCTCTACCCATAATATCCTGATTAAGAATCCAATTGTTAAACATTCTCTGAGGATTTGGAAGTGTCCTTCTTCAGTTGCACCCATTGCCAGTAATGTTTCCTTTCCACCCTCACTTTTCAATGGAGCTTTCAATATTTGGAAGTCACATGGTCTTGTCACGATTGACCAACTATTTATAGATAATAATTTTGCTTCGTTTGACCAACTTAAAAAAAAAAAAATCTCTTGCCTAATTCACACTTGTTCCGGTATTTTCAAGCTCGGAGCTTTGCCCATAAACATTTTCCGGATTTCCCCTCCACACCTCCTAGTGGTGTCTTGGAGTGTATTTCAGGCCAACATAGATGTATAAGGGGGGCTATTTCAAAGATTTACAGTACAATAAATAACATACAAACCCCATCTAGTAGGTCATTAAAATCTCTCTGGGAGGGGGACTTGGATACTATTTTAGAAAATTAAACTTGGGATATAATTTTAAAAAGGATACATTCTTCTTCAGTTAGCTCTAGACATAAGCTTATCCAATTTAAGGTGGTGCATCATATTCATTGGTCTAGGGTGCAACTCTGTAAAATATTTCCTGATTTGGACCCCTCCTGTCCACGCTGTAGTGTAAAGCCAGCCTCCCTGTTTCATTCATTTTGGGCCTGTTCTAAGTTATTAAGGTTTTGGGGGAGAATTTTTAGTTGTTTTTTTTAGACATTTTTACCACAGTAATAGACCCCAACCCTTTAAAAGCTTTATTCGGGATTCTTCCGGATAATGTTAAACTGACAACTTTAAAGATGGATAATATTGCACTTTGTACACTGTTGGCTAGAAGACTTATATTAATTAATTGGAAGCTGCCATCTCCTCCAACCTATCGTCAGTGGGTTTTCGACCTACTTTTTGCCCTTAAACTTGAAAAGATTAAATTTGAAATTAGTATGAAACCCGATCTTTTCAAAAGATCTTGGAGCCCGTTCTTAGATTATTTTAAAGAGACAAGCTCTGGCTAAAAATTTATTTTTATTTTTTTTTTTTTGCCCCCCTTCTTTGTTTATTTAGATGATTATATGTGTATATGCATATATTATACTGTAATTATGTTTATATGTATGTGAGCATTTATTTTGCTTGTTCATTTTGGGTATATTCAAAGATTTTTAAAAAAAGATTTTGTCCACTAAGGCTGCATTTATTTGATCAAATACAGCAAAACAGTAATATTGTACAATAAAAGTGCAATTTAAAACAACTGGGTAACAATAAGGTTCATTAGTTAACATTAACTACATTAGTTAACATGCACCAATAATGAACTGCACTTCTATAGCATTTATTAATCTTTGTTAATGTTAATTTCATCATTTACTAATACATTATTAAAATCAAGACTTGTATTTGTTAACATTAACAAACAATTAACTGCTGTGTTTTTTATTAACGTTAACAAAGATTAACAAATACAGTAACAAATGTATTGTTCATGATTAGTTCATGTTAGTTAATAAATTAACTAATGTTAACAAATGAACCTTATTGTAAAGTGTTACCGATAACTGTTTTTTAATTTAATATTTTTTTAAATATCTATTCTAAATATCTATCAAAGCTGAATTTTCAGCATCATTACTCCTATCAGTGTCACATGATCCTTCAGAAATCATTCTAATATCCTGATTTGGTGCACAAGAAACATTTCTGATCATTATCAATGTTGAAAACAGTGCTGCTTCATATTTTTGTGAAAACTGTGATACATTTTTTTTAGAATTCTTTGAAGCAAACATGATAATGGCTGCCATTACTCCACTGACACAATCATTGGAAGAGTAAAGGCATCGCTTCCTCTCAAGTAACTTCTCAAGGAAATGAGCTCAAGAGAGGAAAACGAGATGCTGATTTCCTCTGCAACTTTATCTGCTGTTGAAAAAATTACTTCTTTACACAGTTTGATCTCTTATTTTTTAAATTTGTTTTATTGTAGTGTCAATTATTTTCTCATTTGAATTTTCCTGAGCCTCCACTGCTTCCTTTATTTCCTCAGAGAAAACAGCCCTGCTCAGAAAACAGCATAATTATGTTGCTTAACTTTTAGAACAGGCTTTGTGTCGCATGATTGTGATTCCTTAAAATACTATCTAGAGAGGCAGCTCACTACGTTTTGGAAGAGAGTCACAGAGACATTTAATAGAAGTTAAATCTGTACATAAATGTTCTGTCAAAGCGACCTGGTATATTACAAGACTATCAAGATGATGTGTGAGAGCAAATAATATAATAAAATCCAATATCCCTAAAAAAAAAAGCAAAAAAAAACCAAAAAAAACAAAGCAAGATGGAACTATATTTTTGGAAACACTGATTCATGAGTAAGCAGGGGTAAGGTACTGCCTGCCAGGCCCAACAGGGAAACACAAGAGAAGCAGACCTTTAACAGGCCAGAACACAGCAGGGGGATTCATAGGACCGACAGGAGGTGTTGGCCAAGGAAAGTGTAAAGTGACAATCCTTTGTTTTCATACCATATGCCACATGTCCATGAAGACAAGCTTAACTCTTCACACTACAGGAACTATTCTCTCTAAAAGCCATATCATCCAACAATATTTTTATATTTTACAAGAAAAATTGACCTTGACCTTGCCAAAGCCACCACATTGCTACTGTGTTCAGAACACAAAAGTGTTGCTATGTAGTTGTTAGGATAATGTGCAGTCTTCATTCTTAAGCTGGGGACACACTTAACAACTAGCTGAAACATTCTAAAACTAAATTTAACACATTTAAAGACTGTTTCCATCGACTGGAACAGATTTTAGTCTTTGACAGTGAGAGGAGCACAAACCTAACGACAGTCCACTACACAACACACTTAACGATTGGTAAGTCATGACAGGTCATTCTGCCGAACTCAACTGTGGGCGATCTTGTACCGAAACAAACAGTGATGTCAACAGACAGCCGCTGCTACTTATTTGCAGTGCAATTTGTGCAGAAAATACTCTGCCAACAACACTGGTGGTTTTATTTATGAAACGTTAAACATAACTTGAATAAAAATCAAACAGAAATCACTTTTTCACGTTTTCTTTTTGCTGTTATCGCCTGAGTAGACACATTTCATTATGTATTTCCTGATTAATTTCATTAAGTACAAAATTTTGTGCTGTTTTTTTTAAACCTATAATCAAGCAATAATATAGACTGTTACTCTCAAATCAGGAATTAAAAACTAATTGGTTCGTTATGAGCAAAAACAATGGGTTATTTTTTCGTTCCGGTTACCAGTTAGAATTAAATAAAATATTGGTTTATTTTTTCCAAAACAGAATTAATTTAAAATTTTACTTGTATTTTTAAATTTAAATTTTATCAGTCTACAGTAAATGTAACAGTAAACGCTCCCAATACTATTCAACGAGGCTGCCAATGCTATCTCACAACCAATTCGTACGTATTTTATGAGGTGGCTAATTGGTACAAATTCGTACGACCTCACTCATACAAATGGATACGTTTTGTCTAAACCCAAGTAATAGGTAGGTTTAGGGGCGGGGATAGGGGTAGGTCATTCAACTCATAAAATACGTACAATTTAGCAAAAATCGTAAGACTTCACATTAGCCACCTCGTAAAATGCGTACGAATTGCCATGAGATCGGGTTGGGACTGCAAACACTGGAAACTCTGAAAGCATGATTTTATTTGACAAGAGTTGCAGAGATATTCAAGGAACTATATTTCCTCATTATATTTTCTTCAAATATATTAGATGTAATTAAAGTGTATATATAAAATTATTTTATTTACAATTTTTGTTTTATTCGTTAGACTATTTAAATTAATATATATTGAGAAACAATTACGTGCAGTTATATAGCCTACAATAAGCTACCATTTTATTTTTTCTATTTAACTTTTATTAGACTCCAGGTCGAAATAAAAGGATTGCTACTTAATGTTATTTTTAAAATGAGAGAAATCTCTGCTTATTCTGAATTTTTACAGATGGCAGTTTTGCTTTTTTCCATCTGCAGAACAAAATTAATAGACTAAAAATAATTAACTTGCAATGTTAACGTATTAAATAATTAAAAGAAACACCAAAAAGAAGATGTGTTTGGCAAAATGATAAAATTAAGGATGAATAATGTTTGACAGGAAATGCATCTCCACAACATAGTCTCTGGGGCCAGTCGCAAATATTAAACATTTAACACAATCTTTGTGAGGACGACTAGCAACAGCTGGTTCTTAAATTCTAAGACTAGAATCTTTAGACACAGCACACTACATTACTTTAAACACCATCTGAGCGCAACTGGAACAAGCTCGGTCCGTTTGAGCATGATCAGTTGTAACAACCAAATTACATTCAAAATCAGCCTGACAGTCAAGTTGTGTGTTCATGGCTTTAGTCAGGGTTTTTGTCTTTTGACAAAATATGTCCTTTACATTTAATCAAAACTCAAATTCAATCACTTTAGTTTATTTTACTCTGACTAAAACAGCAAAGAATTTAATTGTATTGTATCAATAATTGTAGTTAGGCAAAATTATAAGTTTCGAACAAACAAATTCGAACACTCCAAAATGTTTAAACATTTATCAGTTTAACTTTTTTTTTTTTTTTAATTTTTATCATGGTTCTGTCACTTCGATCTGTTTTTTCTTCTTGGTTTTGTGACAGAGCCCTGACACTCATGTATCTTCTTGTCTTTGTGTGAGCGTGCAGCTTCGAGTATGCTGTTGTATGTGTGGAGTGTGGTGTTCAGATCCCAGCACTCCTGTCTAGTCCTGGCTGTGTGTTTGTGTCATGTTTTGTGGGAGCACATGGCTTTGCTTTGTTTTGTTTGTTTCTATGTGTCATGCTCTGCTGTCTATTGTCTTTACCCCACCTTTCTTGTTACCCGTTTATTGGTTCATTTGCCACACCTGTCCTCCCTCGTTAACCTCCTCATTTCCTTCTCTATTTATTCCCCTTGTGTTTTTATGTCCTGTGCTGTTTTGTTTCGTTTCACTCTTGCTTCGTGTTGCCGGATGGTCTACTCTACACTCAAAAATATGAACTTTCACTGTTGTTAGTTTCACTCAAACCATCCTTGTTCACATTATTTAAACTAAATTATTTTATTCAGTTCTTTCTACTAAAAATGACTATTGTCAGCTTTACTTAAGTGTTTTTCAGTCAACTCAACATTGCTGAGCGAAACAAATGAATGTTGATGCAAGTTATTTTTTGAGAGCATTTTACAGAACAAATAGTTAATTTAATAAGGTAAATTAAGTCAATAAATGTGTTCACCTTATGTAATAAACTTTAACATAACATTATTAAGCAAACTGCACATATAAATATTATGTAACAATGAGAAATTCAAAAGATTTGTATTTACTCGAAGTAAATACAGCTTTGTCAGGTTTATTTGATTTTTTTTTTTTTTTTTTTTGTTCATACAACTAAATTGTTATTTGTAAAAATTACTCAATATAGTTGTGTGGAACCACTTGACGCTGCTTTTTTAAGTAAATCCAACAATTCATTTTTTTGAGTGTAGTCTAGCCTAGTATTTACAATCTTCTACTGATTTTTCCCTATTGTGTTTTGTGAGTTTTGTTTTTGGTTTATCCTACCAATGGTCATTTGTTTTCCAGCCATGTTGGCTGTAGTTGGGCTTCTGTTTTTTTACACGTCAGTTAATAAAGACCTGTTTAGAACTTGTGTTGGGTTCGGTTTGCAAAAACCTGACAGCAATTATTATTTATATTCAGCAAGGACACTTGATCAAAAGTGACAGTAAAGACATTTATAATGTTACAAAAGGTTCAAATAAGTGCTGTTCTACTGAACTTTATATTCATCAATCACTTTATATTTATTTTAATTCGGTGCAGCATGCTAAGTCAAACATTAATCAATATTCCCATGTCTCTCATTTTGGGCGTTTGCCAATTGCCTAACCCTAACCTAACCCTTTGAATTTCATCTGAAGGCCATAAATCTTACCTTTTTACATTCTTTGGGTCCTACAGAATACAATGGTATATATTTTTCAACAGTCTGCCATTTTGTCTGTCCACTACTTTGAGTCATATCAAAACCTTACTTTTACTAACAAATCCTAGATGGTTTCATTCGATCTTCACCATATTTGACACAGACCGTCATCAGCCCATGCTGACAAAATATTTGTGATATCTCAAACCATTTTCATATAACTCATGCTCAAAATTGATTTCAAGCTGACGCATAGTGTTTTATGCAATATCTTGGCAGAACTACTGCCTATTGCACTGAAACATTATATGTCAAATCACTGATGCTCCCTGCCATACCTGCTTAGCTCCTCAATTTGCCTCAATTTTGTTGTGCTTGGCCTCTTAATGGCTCTTAATGGGGGGGGGGGGGGGGGGGGGGGGTGGATGGGGTGTAAAAGAGATCATTCTCACATATTTCTGAACATGAATTACTCGGTGAAGGCTAAATAAACATGTTAATTTGACACGCAACCTGCATCTGCATTGCAAGCCAGCTGTGGGCTGTGATGCCACAAAACTTTTGTTCGTGGTTACAATAAAAAATGCTGTCTTCATAATGCCATATCTACACTGCCAGCACACACTTGTTCATAATACAACATGACTGACAAGACAGACTGCAGTAACAGTAAATTGTGTCTAATGTTATGAGAGAGTTAAGAAGAATACAACAGGCTACATCATCATTACCTGACAGTTCACCTGTTACATTACTGCTACATACGGTAGGTGACACAGGTTATATACTCTTTCGAAATCAAACTGCCTTGTGCTGTGAAGGCTATTTCTAAAATAACCCCATAGTTTAAAATTTTAAAAAACCCATAGCACCATCTAGCATTCAAGTTACAAGCTTTTAAGTTTCAGTTATTGGCAAATGTACACATCTTCCTAAAATAACAAATATGATTCAGCACACATTTCATAACTGAAAAGACAAAGTACAGTGTCACCTTTGACTTGTTCATTAGGGTTTAAGTAAGTTGTTATTTGGAAAACTGCTTAAAACAACACTGAATTAAGTGGGCAAACATTTTAACAACTGTCATTTAATATTAAAAAATATGTCTGAAATACAAGGAAGGGAAATATTAAAATCAAAGAAGGGACGAATGAGATGGATATGAAGATGTGAAATAAACAGACTTAGAACTTTATCTTATTAGATAAAAACATACAGATAAAGTTTTCCTTTGAGGACATTTGCAGTTGGAAAAAAATAATATCATATTGTAGCTGAAGAATCGTGAAAATATTGTATTATGATTCCCACCCCTAGTTTTTATTGTATTTTTGATCTGCAGACTTGGTGAGAATAAGAGACTTCTTTTTCAAAAAGATTAAAAAATCTTACCAACCCCAAAGGTTTCAATGGTTGTATTTATGGACAAATAATCATAAACCATTTTTAATATTTGAAACTCAAAAAGCCTTAAATGGAAAGTCAGCTTTCTCTGTTGCATGGGAAGACTAAGAGAAAAGTATGTGGAGGGATACGGAACACTTCTAAACCTATCTACAACACAGAACGATGGCCAGCATTATCAATGCAGAGAGAAGCTAAAAGCAATAAACTCAAGAATCTCCTGCGTGCTGTTTGTAAATGAGAACTCCAGCAGTGCTCGACAAAATGATATTTCAAGAGACATATCTGTATTAGACTTTAATGTACTCATATTTTAAATAAAAATGCAATGAATATAGTTGATGACATGCTTAGTGTATACAGTACGTGAGCACTATAACTGAACTGAATATTAGTCTTCCGAAGCATCACTGGACAAGCTCAATTAATGTGCCGTCTATATTTACACATTGGTTCCCTTTGGCATCAATCTTAAAAATGACGGATTAGCATTGCATTTTTGGAAAAATGTTCCTTTCGTTATGGTAACCAAGCAAGACAAATCCAAGCGTCCTGTCTCAAATGCACACCATGTAGCAGATGATTGCCTGGATTTATTTGATTTATACTGCCCTGCAAGGAGCAAAAAATGATGCAAGAACATTCTAAGATATACTCATTCCCTCCCAAAACTAAGATGAATGTGAATTATGACATAAAATGAACTGAACTACACAATTTATTGACATCCAATCAATATGAAATCAAAACCGACCTTATTTTCTGTCCTAATACACATTCTTGGTCTTACTGTGAATGTTTTAACACTGCGTGCTATTTCACAGAGAAAAAAAATGTAGTAAATCTCACCAACTCTACACAGCTTCAGGAGAAAAATCATTTTGGTTTAGGGAGAAAAAAACATTTTCAGAAAATCAACCTTACCTTAAAGCTCCTCTGAAACAATGTGCTGTGAAAATTGTTCTACAAATCAAACTTACTTCAACTGATTTCCTTTTTGCTTGATGCCACCAAGCATTTTTTTTTTTTTTGATAAATATTCCATTTCATGAAGAAATGTCACATTATAGAAGTAAAATGGGCTGCATATGCCATTTCATGACCTATATGACTTTCTTTCTTCTGTGCATAAACACAAATATAAATTTTGATGAATATTTATGTAGCACATGGATGGCGACTTCAAAATAACACTTAAATTTGTTTACTTGATTTATGTGCTATATTCCAAGTATTCTGAAGCCATACAATCATAATTCAGCTGAGAGGAATAATATATAGAGGAAGATTATCAATAAATTCAAGTCTGTTGTGTCTAAAGTGCCATTTTTTAATTTAACATGGTTGCTAATTAAATCTGAGAGCAGCAATGAAGGGGAAGTAAAGTAGCCATATAGGTTTGAAAAGGCATGATGGATAGTAAACTATGCCAAATGTAATTGCTGGGTGAGACACTTCTGTTTTTGCTCACTGTAATTTGCATTAGGGCAACTGCCAGCAGTAATTATTAATTTAAAAAAAAGAACAAATAGGAGTGTGTTTTTGTTATAGTAGCTGAAGGGCACTCACGTTAAATTTAATGATGTCGTAGATGAGATAGCGTGGGACGGGCTGACCGTTCACTTTGTCAATAATCATCTCCTGCAAAAAAAAAAAAAAAAAAAAAGATAGGTTATGATGATGAGAAATGCAAATATACCAACCATAAAAACCAGCCAATAAAAATCAACATGATAAAAATCAATGTGATTTTGAAGAAAAAAACTCGAAATTAAGATATTTAGCTTGAAAGATCAAACACAGGCACAAATCAAAGTATTGTTGGGTTAATATGTGAGGTCCAAATGCCTGAGATAATTGAAATTGTTATGTTTTTTCATTAAACCTGTAAATTAAAAGATTTAGGATTTTCAAAAGGTTAAACAAAGCAAAGAAAGAGAGTAATCAATAATAATAAATTATGAAAAGTCAACGCCGATCTGTGGCAATGCAGATCAGTGACCTTTACACTGGTGAAAAACACATTTTAATGGAAAAAAAAGAAAAGGTGAAACAAAAACAAAAAAACAGACTAAATTGCACCGAAAACAAATAGTCTGAAGCATGGGATCACTTCATGTAAGAGAATATAGTTTCATGCTGCAGAAATTTTTAATTTTAATGGTGAAATGAGAATGGTGAAGTTGCTTCTGCACACCTACAGTCAGTCACACAGCAGAGCAGTTGAAGGTATGTTTGGGTATCCATTAGAGTTGTGGCATTTAAGGGGTGTACTCACTTTTGTGGCCAGCGGTTTAGACATTAATTGCTGTGTGTTGAGTTATTTGATGGGACAGCAAATTTGCACTGTTATACAAGCTGTACACTCACTACGTTACATTGTAGCAAAGTGTCATTTCTTCAGTGTTGTCACATGAAAAGATATAATAAAATATTTACAAAAATGTGAGGGGTGTACTCACTTCTGTGAGATACTGTATACATGCTAGTAAGTGCTAAATCCACACTTTTTCAAAAGGTACATTGTCAAGAACAGCAGTAATGTTGCATGATTTGCTAAGGCAGCAGACACTGCACGCAACCTATCATCAGCATCAATTTGTTATTTATTCAGTCTATCAGATATTCATTTCCGTCTTGGTGTGAACAAACCATTGCTGTCTTGTTTTCCACATCACGTTTGTGAAATCGCTGTTAAGATTTCTTTAAGCAAATACCCATGATGCATCAAAGAGACGATAATTTCTTCTAAAATAGTTTGCCAAAACATTTGCTGTTGGGCATTATATTTTTCATTCGTGTTCTCAAACCTCTGGACCTTCAACATTTAAAGTAATTCATTTTCAACATCTAAAGTAATTTCATGTTTAAATCAATGTTTTGGCATAAATACACTGCCATACTACTCTTAGGGTGGGTTGCACCAAAAAGGACTGATCTTAAACTAAGATTAAATCATGATTTATCTTATAATTAAAAACAGGTTTACATTAAACCATCATTTTAATCCTAGTTTTAATTTGATTTAATTGGATACTAAATCTAAAAGTGACAGACTGAGCAAAGACAAACAAAGAAGGTGTGGTGGCAGGCCTCAGATATATTTATATATTTATAATAAATGTACATACATTATTAAAATGTACATACATTATTAAAAAGCTGGATTAAGCGATTCATCTCAGTTGTGGGATGGATTGCCGGTACATTAGAGGACACGTTTTGCATGCACAGGAATGAGACGAGGAGGAGCACACATTTAGGAGTGCTGACAGATGAGTGTTACTGCACTCCCTCACTTGGTGGAAGCATGCAGGACAAGGGTCAAAGGGACATGGTGACACTGCAATGATCAGTCTGTGAACCATGCCTCACTCATCATACAGTATACTTTATGTTTTATTTTGTCTTTTAGTTTACTATTTTGCTCTATTAATTGATACAATAAGTATCTTTCATGGCTTGTGAATTATGTGTATCAGTCCTGGGGTCGGTTGCACCAGCTAAACTTATTTGAAACATTACGTATAAACTAAATATTTAGGAAAGCCTCCGATCAGGAGTAACGGTTGGAATAAAATAGCAGACTGACTGAACTGCATCAATAAGCTCTTGTTTTACCCGAAAGACTTTAAGCCCTTTAGACATATATGATAATGTTGACATTTACACTCCCTTACATTTTAAGAGAGAGAACATTATGCCAATAAATGACTTTTCTTCAAAACGAAACTGATCTAAACAGCATGCCATTGTGTGCAACGATCCGTTGTGCATGTCAAATAAAATCAGTCATAATAAATAAATGTCATTTCTTAAGTTTTTTTTAATCAGTATTTATTCATTGCTCTTTAATAATTTCAAATAAAGTTTCTGAATGTCATTTACATATAAAAATACCTTTTACGTTATTTCATTAATTAAGTATTATATTTCAATGGAAATTTTTTACTGTTAGTTACGTGAGGCAAAAGAAGTTAGAATCAACCTTAACAGGGTAAACTGAAATTCACAGCGCTTCAACACACCATTTGTTTACAAATTTAAAGGCTGCTATAGGATCATTGAAGGTAAAAGTCATACTATGTGACTACGCATTACTTTAAGGAAAGCTTACAAACTACTAAATCTGTTCTTCCATGGTTGTTAGTTACAATCTAGCTAGTAGTTACTAAGCCCCTAGTGTGGACTTTACGTTCCAGTGTAAGAACTTACGAACAGGGCTACACTTTATTTTAGGGTCTTTTAACTAGTTTCTTATTAGCATTAATATTACTAGAATATTGACTGTTTATTAGTACTTATTAAGCACATATTAATTCTGCATGACCTTATTCTAGATTCTTAATCCTACCCAATACCTAAACTTAACAACTAACTAACTTACTATCTAGTAATAAGCAGTAAATTAGGAGTTTATTGAGGGAAAAGTCATAGTTAATAGCGAATATGTGCTTCCTATACTGAATTGTTACCACAAACAGCTGGTGCAACCCTACCCAGTAAACTAACAATATTTCTCTGTATAGCGTCGGTAGAAAACTAAGTTTGTTTTGTTGTTAAACCTGCATGAGCTACTCATGGCAGAGACAGTTTCAAGTGAAAATAGTCAAATCTTTATTTTTTACTGCATTATTGTTTAATCCATCATGGCAGTCAAAATGAATTGCATTTTTTTAATCACAAGTTATAGTTTAAAATTAAGTAGTGCAACAACTAAAATTACAAGTCAAACCTGGATCAAGACGTAATTGAACCTTTAAATGTGAAACCCACCCTTGCTATTTCTCCAGTGCAGTGTATGATGTTTTGAGTGAGGTAATAAATGCTTTGAGAGCAAGATCCTCTTTAACATTTAAAGAATTAGCTCACAACACTGGCTTATTTTTGACCATCTCATGTAAGCCAAACCTGTGGGCATCCATTAAGTATAGGAACAGAGTAGATCCTCTCTTCCTAACCGGATTAACAGGCTTTCAAACACTGCAATAACTCACCCCATCCAAAAGCGTGTTGGAAAGGTGGATGCGAAGATCCTTCCGGAAAGGAAACTCCAGGTTGGCTATGTGAAAGACAGAGTTGTCTCTGTCAATCATATAGACTTCGTTTTTTCCATCTATCAACATCATGTACCTGTAAAAACACAAGAGACAGAGTCAGGATTGCTGACCAGCTTTTAGTAACCTAGTTTACATGTGCACACCCGTGTTATTTATTTTGATTAATATTTTGAATTTATTTAATATTTTCATTTTTATTTTTAAATTGTGTGTTCTCATTTTAATTTTATGTAAAGTTTAAAGTAATTTTGTTCTGTTTTTGTCATTTTTATTACTTTTTTTTAAAAAATATTTCTGTATAATTTTTTCAATTAATTTTTATATTTTTTGTTATTTTAGCCCTTCTTTGGAAATTGGCTGAAATATAAGTAACAAAAATGTTATTTTATGGTTTTAGTTTTAGTCAAATATAATTAACCTGGTGTTTACATGTAAATGAACCCAGTGCCTCTCTTTACTCTGAAACCTGCAGCGCATTTGTTTAATTTATTCGCAGCCTTTGCAATTTTATAATCATACTAAGCCATATCATGATTTTTCTATATGTCATGCATACCTATCAGACCAATGACACCTACCAAGATTCATTACAATAGACTGTTTTCTGTTATTGTTGTCCTTGGGCGTGAATTTGGAACAGTGACAAAAAGTTTTTATGGTCATTTCTGTGTGACGGTACTACTAATTTTGATAAAAACTGCAGAAGGTTTATAAGAAGCATAGTGATCATATTGCCGAGTGATATTTCAAAGATAATTATGTTTCTAGGCCAAAGCGTTAAAAAGTGAAAAATCAAACTTTGGATTAATGGTGACACAAAAGGGTTCGGCATAGAGCCACCAAAAACATTGGTGACCCTAACAGTAACAAACAAAGAAGGATTTGCTGTTTAATAAGAATCTGAATGGAACAAGGAAAATGGTAGAGGTTCAAGAAACAGCAGCTGGAAGATTTTGTGGCTACAACATAAGAAAGAACAAGTCTGGACAAATTTAGCAGCTCTTCTCTGTTTATGAGCAGAAATTAGCAGCTGAAAAGCGAAGCACTGATTGAGAACGCACATCCCGGTAGCACTGAAACTGCAGGAATTGATGAGCTACAATGATTAACAACAATGCCTTGTTTTGTGTGCTTCACTTCCATCAGAAAAATTAAGATAAATACTTTTCATAATAGGTATAATTAAACAAAGAAAAAAAGAGCCAGGTGAGATTTAGTCTAGTGAAATTTAGCAATCACTTCAGGGGGTGTTCTCTTCAGACATTTTTCCAGCATAGATGATAAAGTTAAGACAATAATCTCTAAAACCAGAATACAAAGCAGATCCTGATCAAAAGATAGGGGCATAAGTTTAGGAATATAAGCTGCATCAAGATGTAAAATAATTCCATCTGGAGCAAACTGAATACATAAGGGATGGACTGACCAGCCTGTCAGTCCATCCCTTATGTATTCAGTTTGCTTGGATGAAGCCAATGTGGGTAGTAGAAAGGTTTGTGCAATAAATCTCTTACTTCCACAGATTCTTTAGGCTCAAACGGAGGTTTGCAAATGTCTTACAGTACTACCGTACCATGACAGAGCTACTGACTTAGTAACAGGTGTAAAGGTGCATTAACATTAACAAACTTTTGTGGCAAAAAGGGTCCTTTGTCTGTTGTCAATAGTGTAGGGATGTATGAACCACAGCTCACACTAAAGTCACTTTCAAACCAAGCAGCTTTGTATTGGTCAATGCGGCAAATTCACATGACTAACCTGAACCAGAGGCGTGGGAAAATTGCATGGATTCCTATTGAAACGACTCCAATGTGACTGAAAATTCACTGAAAATGGAAAATGTAACCACACCTAAAGACCACATGCACCTTTAAGAAAATGAATGCTGAGTCGGTTGGCCTCAGGCGATGGAAACCCTCATGTCAGGCTGAAATAGCCACCAAATATACCTTTAGGTGGTATCTGGTTTCATGACAGGCTGGCAGCAGTTGAGAAGCAGCAGCTGAATACCTTTGGCTTTGGTTAGGCTTTCCAAATCATTGTTGGGAGGCCATTGCCAGCATTCAGAAAGACAGAGTTGTCATATTTATATATATATATCAAAGTCTGTGCACTTACAGGTACATTAAAAGTTAGTCGGGCCGACACCAACAACAAACGTGTAACCCATCAGCATTAGGGGGCGTATGATGGTCGAGGAGACAGAACGAGCAAAAGGGAGATTTGAAAAAAAGAAAAAGAAAAACTGCAGAAAAAGAGATGAGACAATACAAAAGAGCTCAAAAGAATATCACTGGAATGACGGTCTATGCCTGGGCAAGCGCTTTAGGACCCGCGTTATATTAGAAAAGCTTTCCAGCGCTGGAGAGAGCCAAGCGGGAAGGCCTGAAAACAGACGTGGAGGCTGCTTTGATTCCGCTTCACACGTGAGTAACACTGCGTTTGAGTGTCATTGATTGTCTGGAGCTGTTCTGCTGTTGGCGACTAACAACGAACACTTGTTTGTATCTACTCTTGTGTACTGCATGTTCATTTTTTGTGCTTCCTTGTCATTCGTTCATCATCTGTGCTTTATTTTTCATGAAGCATTTTTCTGTGCGTCAGCTGTGATAAACAGACATCCACTCTTGCATTTAATGTGTAACAGTGGCCAGCTAGTGAGAGTTGTGCAGGTAAACCACTGCACACTGACGACCGCTAGAAAATGTGGTGTTTAGCGTCATTGTTAGTGCACTCGCCTCGCCTGGCAGCAGCGAACGGGCTGGGGTTCGAGACCAACTCGGAGCAGGGTGGTAAGGATTGGAGGGCGAGTTTTGGAGGCGGAGCAATAGGGGTGGGTTTGTTTGGGTTGATTTCAAATATCAACAATGTCCAACAGCATTTTTGAAAATCTACTTACCGCACCTTTAACATTACATGTTCTCATCAACTTCTATAGACCTTATGTAGCTCCGCCTCTTTTCAGCACTGCGCTCGTTGTCTTTTGACTTCCGGTTTGTATTTCCACAGTAATCTTACGTATTTATGAATGAACTGCTCGTTTTAAAATCTTCCCGGTCTACTGACATTTGTTAAGACATCTGCTTTAAACATAACAATGTTCATGATAACTTTCATTAACTCTACAACAGGTAAATCCACTTCACCAGCTAATTATTCTTTGACAGCGATGCCAAAGAAATGTACAGAGCTACTGCAAAAACAGAAGTTCAAAGACAATATTATAAAGAAGGCGGCGCGCTTGCTTGTTTCTCTGCTGCATAAGGTCTATATGATCACCCCACTTCCCGGTGTCTGCACGTGTGTCAGACAGAGCTGTGTTCAGATCAGCACAGGCAGAAGTAAGGGGATCTTGCTTGAATTATGCATTACTAAGAAACAACTTATCAAATTTCACAGCTTAAAGGCCTTGAAATGAAAGAATGAACTGGTGTGATGTCATTTCAAACAAAATCAAGCAAAAGTGTGTTTGAAGTTTAAAACAGCTTGCCAAAGTCTGGTAAATGATTATGTAATAGGTAGGTGTGGCTTTAAGGCTCTGCCTTCTTTGAGGTGGAAATCTTATTCTGTTCAGTTTGTCGAGGTTAAACGTCCGGGAATAAAAACACAAACACACAGAGCGGCTTTATAGCAGAAATTGAATTTGTAATTTTACATTTAAAGCTGCTTGTTTTAAAGCATTATATTGTAAAAAATGCTAAACATATGTGATGTGACTGGAGTGCAGAGCTTGTGCAAACATAACCACATTGCTATAATCAGATGTTTTCTTTACTGCCGTTTCCTAACCGCTGTCATTTTTGTTGTGTGTTTATTTTGTTATTGAGAGGAAAGCGTGTGGCACATATTTACATGTTCATCTAAATGTGGCTCTCAGCAGCGTAGACCGCATTGGGATGTTCACTAACACTATACCCACTGCTCACATATTTCAAACTACATTTGACTCCTAAGTGAAGAAAGAAAAAGATCTTTGCCATTAGTATTATCAGGGCCTTCAGAGACAAGCAACAGAGCTGTTGACAATGTGCTTATGAAAGGTCAAAAGAGCCATCCTGGTGTGGACAATTCCCAGACACACTGGATTGCGCTCATCAGTATCCTTTTCACATACCAAAAAGCAAGATATCAAATAGGGTAGAAACTCTTTCATTAAATAAATAAGTAATTAAATCTGCAAAACAAAGCTAAGAAACATCTTTTTGACTTTTGGCTGTAACAAGATAACTGCCACTACCGTTAAGCACAGTGCTTGTCTTGTGAATGTAGCAGGATGGTGTGTTCTCAGAGCGCAGTGAAGAGCTAAAGATTGCATTCCATCAAATTTATATTCAGCGCATCTGTCCACGTCATTATGCGCTATTGGCCTTTAATATGTGTGAATAAAGGGGCTTCAGGGAATTATGCGTTATCCCAGTGCATTATCCCAGTCATGTAGTCATCCCAAGAGTACCGACTGAATGGGAACACTTTAGACTTCAGTAAATAGAATTGTCTTCTCTCAAATGCTGACAATGTATGCACATGTCAAAAAGTGGTAGAAAAAAAATGGTTTTGGAGATATTATTATTGGTATCTCTGGAAGCTTGTTTCCGCCACTGAGTCAGTTGTTTTTTTCTTCAGAACTGGACTTAACTCACAATTGGAGTTTATATCTCACAATTCTGAGAAATTAAGACAAAATTTCAAGATATAAACTTGCAGTGATGAGAAAAGTCAGAATCGTTAGATAAAAAGTCAGAATTCCGATACATAAACTCACAATTGTGAGAAAAAAGTCAGAGTTGCATCTTGCAATTTTGACTTTATTTCTCGCAATTGTGAGTTTATATCTTGCATTATAGCTCGCAATTCTGAAAAAAAAATCTGAATTGAGATGTAAACTCGTAATTATCTTTTAATTTTTCCATGGCAGAAACAAATCAAACCCCCCAAAAAACAGCTGTTCAGCCCTTCAGCCCTCCTTGAGCTTGAGCTTTAATAGCCTTTCGTTTGGTCATTATTATAGAGCGCTCTGCTGGACGCCCCCAGAGCAAAAGCATCAGAGTAGCCAAAGCACAGGATAATGGGCTTGTTAGAACAGATCTCCAGTTTCAACAGTGATGGAGCAAAGTGTTTTTCTATCAAAGAACCACAGATGTTCTGCTCAACTTTCTGCTAATTTTGGATCACTATGACACACCAAACCAGCTCATTCACTGCTACCAGGACATAAAACATTCTGCAAGGTGCCAACTGTGGTGCATCTGAACAGATCCGTCTTATGGATGAGTGTTTAATGATGTTCATGCAGACATTTGATTCTAGTTTGAGCGCATGAGCCAGCAGGAGCGAAGAGAGACAGCTCACATCATTACAGAAGACAAGCTCAAGCAGCGCTGCCATAAAATGACCTGTAGCATCATTAAATGGCCCTCTATGAGCACTAGACTCCCACATTATAGAAACTGCACGAGAGAATTATACTGAAGATCATTTGAAGGGGTGATAGAACATCAAAAGAATGATGAAAAAAACATTCAGTGTACTACGTAGGCATCAGTGTTATTATCGTTAAATAAAACTATTTCAAAGACAAAAACTAGCATCTTGTTAAAAAAAAAAAAAAAGGAGCCAAAAAACCTCAATCAGCGCTAAATGGTTAGATTTAATTAATCTGCTCTAAGTCTGACTGGTTAACGCTGTATTAGACAGAGGGGGAAGTGTCTGAAAAACACATACAACAACCGACCACAGTTCACTATGACCTACAAATCTTGCTTTGGACTTCCTAAAAAGGCTCATTCAGACTTGTTTGTATGTTCCATTAGGGAAAGTTAAATCTGAAATCTATGATAACACAATAATAAAGCATTGCATAAAAGTGTTTACAGCATAATAAAGCACATCTTTCTGCATGAATTGTTCCATGTCTTTAGTTGGTGTAAACAAAAACTGAATGATATATATTAATAATAATATCAAAGATATATTATTATGGTAACACTTTACAATAAGTACCTTAAGTACCAATAATGTACCTTACTGTAAAGTGTTACCATTATTACTATTATTAATTATAATAATAAAATGACATTTTAAAATGTCATTTATTTCAATACAGTCAAATCTGAATTTGCAGCATCATTCCTCCAAACTTCAGTGCAACATAATCCTTCAGAAATCATTCTAATATGCTGATTTGCTGCTTAAGAAACATTTATTATTATTATCAGTTGAAAACTGTTGCGCTGATTAATATTTCTGTGGAAACAGTGATATATTTTTATTCAGAATTCTTTGATGAATAGAAAGTTCAAAAGAACAGCATTTATTTGAAATAGAAATCTTTTGTAAATGTCTTTACTGTCACTTTTGATCAATTTAATGCATCCTTGTTGAATAAAAGTATTGTTTCTTATTGACCTCAAACTTTTGAACAGTAGTATTCATATTTTAAACCGACAACTGTAAAATCAGAAAAAAAACTATGAATGCAACATTCAGACTAATTCAATCTAAACTGAAAACCAAAATACAAGATTAACTACAATGACACTCTACAAGACGTAAAAGCCAATAATTTACAGATAAAAGCATTAGTTAAACTAAGCTGCAAAAACAACACAGGAGCAAAAACAGTATGTGTAATTGTAAGGGTCAGAGAGAAAATGGAAAATAGTAAAAAAAAAAAAAAAAAAACTATCAGTAAAATAGCAAACGCAACAATGAGTAACTTCATGAAATTGCTACAAAAGTGTAAAACGGCTATAAAAATACTTGAAAACATTTACAATACATTTAATTGCCCTCTTTCAGTTATCTTTGCTTGTTTTCAAGTGCTTCGGACATTTTGGAACACAGCAGCAAGTCTGCAAGCAAGTAACTATAAGCATCTGTGTTGATGTATTAGCACAGCGTGTGCTTCAGGCCTAAGAATGGCAAATACTTCAGTTCCCTGATCTGCAGTCGCTAGACTCACCGTGTGCCGTCTGCTTTCCAGCTGACTTTATAAGCGTTCTTCTCCAACAGACGAATGTTCCTGAGGTCCATCGATACAGGTTGAGCACCAGGAAACCCGGATCTGACAGACAAGCACATAAAAAACTTGATTGCTGGGTTGTTTTAATTGATCTCCAGTCATCAATGAAAGTAATCATGGCTGCGGTTTCATCAGGATAATAACTCATGGCAGAACTCAGCTGTGATGCTTTCCATTAATAGACTGCAAATATATTTCCCATTACTTATTAGGCACAAATGTCATGTTTTTTGGACTATGTTACAGTTGGCATGAAATGAAATTTCACCCTATCTGTTTTCTAAATGCATGTTATTGATTTACGATTCATCCATAGATGTTTCATTTAAAAAAAATATTGACCATGTCGCTTTTTATTTAATAATATCATAACTCCACCTTCCAGTGAAACAACAGCCTTCTCTCTGGTGATGCATGTTAGACTTCTCCTAATTAATCTGCTTAAACCCCGCCCCTTTCTTACAACCAATCGCATTCAAGGCAGTTTACATTTGATCAGTTTATATCTGTGATGACTTAATTCGAACTCTGTTACCAAAGTAATTATATATATAAATTATTTTCTCATTTATGGGAAATTTTATCATTAACTACAGTCATTTTGTCAATAACACAGTCATATCTGACTTTTGGCTAAAATATGCAATCTTGTTAGCCATTCTGGTGTATTTTTTGTATTATTCTTTAATATTTATTATATTTTTTATTTTTACATTTTATGAATGTTATTTCTATTATATGTTTATTATTCGAGATTATTATTCAAGAAAATCTTCAAATTTGGTAACAGGGTTACAAAAATTTCCAACCTCATATAAAATAAAAGTAAAATAAAACAGCTCATATAATATTTACAGTAGTTTAACCTCCTAAGGTTGATGAGCGGCAAGGAAAAAATGGAAGTTTAATTCTTATTTTTTACCCTATTCATGCCACACACATTCACAGTCCTCACCATCTGAACGCTTTCGATTACTTGACATATCAGTGACAAAGAATCTGTGGGGGGTAAAACACACACACACACTCACTTGTCCCACTCGGAGAACTCCTGACATTTGCGCTGGATGGTGCCGAGCTTGGGCTGTGACGTGACTTGAGTGACTCCTTTGACAGACACCCCCTCCAGAAACACAGCGCCCTGAGACAAACAAACAAACAACCGTCATGTCTGCACACTCACCACCACTAACAGCTCAAATGGAAAGGAAGCTGATACCTGGAATACTAAAAAAACATTCCAGGTTACATACAGCCAACTGTCAATGAGCCTTATTAATATCCCAGATGAGCTGTGCTGTATTGAATCAGGGATATTCCTGTGAAAGAATGAGCTGAAATGAGTTTTACACACCACTTTTAGTCGTTCTTTCTTCTTTTTGCCCTGACTGGACTGAGAGGAGCTGGGCTCGGACCCCTGAGCGATGGCATTCCCGTCATCATCCACATCTTCATCCTCATCATCATCAAAGCACCATTCGGGGAGAGGAGGTGCAGCTGGGGCATCCTCAACATCCCCATAGCGCCGGAAGAGCTCCTTAAGATAGTCTCCTTTATAGATGCCTGGGGACCGAGCCTGAGCAAACGCTGCCACAGCCGCCTCGATACTGACATGAGGAAACACACAATCACTCACGCTGTGTATCATCACACAGGATACACTGCATGTAATGCAATACTTGATATATTAATACACTGCATTATGAAAAATGTAAATAAAAGAATCAAATTCACAAAGAAATAGATATATTTAAGAATGCTCATTTCATTCATGATGTTAAATGTATCGATAAAACAAAACAATGAATCATGTTTAAAAGCAATTTTTACGCAGCATTAAAAAAAACATTTTTAACAATCAATTTAAAAAATGCCACTGGTCAGATCTCTAAATTGATCTCTGTTTTTATGGCACACTTAAATTCAAAGTTGCTAACCATGTTCTGTTTAAGCAATTTTATATTTCATGAATAAAGAAAAAAATATATAAAAATTATCAATATATATTTCTTGATTAATTTCAGTAAAATCATTTAAAAAAATCTGTAGTTGACATAACATGGCAAGCAGTGACAGTATTCTGTGTTGTGACTGAAATGCTACACTTACAGTAAAATACATATTCTTTTTAATTTAAAAAGTTTCTATTTATTAACTATTAACTACTTTGCCTTATTTTATATTAAGAACTAAACAAAATATTTCTCTAGTTCTTGTATACCATTCAAAAGTTTGGGGTCAGCAAGATTTAAAGGGTCATATAATGCCACTTTTACAAGATGTAAAATAAGTCCCCAGAGTGTGTATGTGAAGTTTTAGCTCAAAATACCCCACATATCATTTTTTATAGCATGTTAAAGGTCACTTTTTGAGGGTAAGCAAAAACGCTCCCTTTTTGTGTGTCCCTTTAAATGCAAATGAGCTGCTGCTCCTACGAAGAGGACAGAGTTTCAAGAGCTCGTGTTAGCAGCGCCGATTACCTCAGACTCACTGAAAATGTCAGAAACTGTTCAGCCTTTTATGTTCAAACCGGAGTCGGACAATGAGGGAGAGAGTCAAGGAGAAGTGACACCATGTAGAATGCAACAGGACGTTTCTGAATGGTTAGTCGATGAATTTATGTAGCTGATGTGGAGTTAACTAGACACGTGCCGATATTCGGTAATGCGATATATCACGATAATGAATATGCACGATATTGTTACCGTGGGCGCTTCAAATTACCGTGAATAATTATTTATTATGAATTATTAACATTTTTATAATACATTTTAAGGATACTTTCCCCATCAACCATATAAAATGCTCAATACCGCTGTATGCTGCGTCAAAGGGACACGCGCACTCAGATGTAAACAAGCCCAACGTGCAAAAAAAGCACATGGTGAAACGAGTGAAGGAAGGAGACGCGCTAAATGAAAGTGCACGTTCACTCTCTGACAGCAGAGGGCGCTGATGGAGCAGCAGAAATGCAGCGGTTACCCCAGAAACCCCGTAAACAAAGGAGCTGCACTACTACAGTATTTAAAATGCTTCAAACTGGCATTCAATTTTTTATCTTCGCAATGTTATTCATCACAAGACCAAATACTTAATACTTAAAGACTTAATAGGCTATTCATTTTCAAACTTAAAACGTTTTTATATTTTAATCTGGACTACAACATGCTATAATGATTGAAAATGTTCTGATTATTTCTTATTGTTCAGTAACACTTAGTGACATAAGGCTTCATTAGTTAACATGTTAATTCATAATTACCAAACTGACAATGAAAAATACTTAAAGCATTTATTAATCTTCTTAGTTAATGTTAATTTCTTAGTTAATGTTTAATAACATTACTAAAATAACTTATTTAACTTGTAACTTATTTAATGGACCTGAGCTAAAACTAACAACGAACAGTTGTATTTTTTAACTAATATTAACAAAAGATAATAACTTATGTAACAAATGTAGCTATTGCTCATTCTTAATCTTAGTTAATGCATTAACTAACGTTAAATAATGACACCTTATTGTAAAGTGTTACCTGCTGTTCTTTATAATTGTTTGCTCATGTTGCTCTTTAATCTGTTTGAAACATTTTACTATATTAATTAAAAAAATATTTTTTGTGTGTGTATTACATCATTGTATTTATATGTTCAGAGTTCTTTTTGTTATAAGAAAAAGAGTTCTTAAACCTGTTATACAATGACAATATTTTTTTTGCAACTTATTTCAATATCGTGTTAATACCGTATACAGTGATAAAAGCTTCAGCAATTATTGCAACATGAAAATTTGATACCGTCACATGCCTAGAGTTAACTATCTTAAAGTCATTGATTAGCATATTCTGTCATGATAATCTATAAATCGCTACTTTGGAAACTGTTGTAAGATGCCTACAGAGCCAGAGAATATATGCTGCATGAAGACAGAACATGTATAGTTTAGTTTAATTACGATTATAATTTGTCATGTAGTCATCTTGCTTTTATGACATGCTATTGCATTTGTGTTACGTACTGTATTGCAATAAGCATTTTTTTGCATATTTGAACCCTTTCCAGCAGTGACGGTATGATTTTGAGATCCATCTTTTCACACTGAGGACAATTGAGGGACTCAAACACAATTATTAAAAAAGGTTCAAACATTCACTGATGCTCCAGAAGGAAACACAATGCATTAAGAGCCGGGGGGTGAAAACTTTTGAATTCGAATATCAAGGTAAATTGTTCTTAATTGTTCTTCTGGGAAACATGCAAGTATCTTCTGTTGCTTCCGAAGGGCAGTACTAAATGAAAAACAATGATATTTAAACAAAATAAGAAAAATTGAAAACTGAAGAATCTGCAGGATCTGGAGGATTTTTCTGAAGAACAGAGCTCAGTTTAACTGCTCAGAACAAACAAGGGACTCATGAACAACAATCACAAAAAAAAAAAAAAAAACACAGTCGTAGATCATCCAGGTAATGACACACAGTATTAAGAACCAATGGTTCACATACTTTTGAATGGGGTTATTTTAATTAATTCAGCTATATTTTTGTCTTGTGGACTAAATGTAAACGTCGGTGTAAAATATCTTACTCAGGACAGTACTACATAAAAAAATAACATGCATTTTGTATGATCCCTCTTATTTTATTCAAATTATTCACATTTTCACAGATTCTGTAAGTGGTTCACTTACTTTTTCTTGCAACTGTATAATGTTACAAAAGATTTTTATTTCAATTTTTTTTTTTTTTTTACTTTCTATTCATTAAAGAATCCTGAAAAAAGTCTGTTTCTACAAAAATATGAAGCACAACTGTTTTCAACACTGATAATTGTAAGAAATGTTTCTTGAGCAGCAAATCAGCATTTTAGAATGATCTCCGAAGGATCATGTGACACTGAAGACTGGAGTAATGATGCTGAAAATTCAGCTTTGATCACAGGAATAAATTACATTTTAAAAATATATTACAATAGAAATATGTGATAAATATCACTGAGCTCTGAAATTCACTGAAAAACAATAGTAGGCTACCCCTGCATTGTGCTCAAATCTCAATAGGACAATAGACATCTCATCTTTGCACAAGTTGTGCAGAATCACCCACTAATAAACATTATTAATGCATCAGTTATTACGAGATAAGCTAAACAGCTAAACTTGCTGCCAGACATCATGTTTATATTCGTGGCATTTCCACAGAAGTAAACTGAAAGAAATCTGCCTCTGTCTTATTATACGATATGTCCTTATTGTCCTTGCTAAGCCACCCTAAAAATGAGAGATGAAATGAACTGCTTTAAGCTACAGCAGTATGTCTTCACTTACTGGGGAAAACAACCACATGGCATTCAAATAAAAACAAGAGAATAAGGAAAGATTTACAATAAAATTATAACAATTAAATTCTTTCCATGAGACAACACAGCCCTTTCTACTACTAGCATGCTTGACTGAACATAATGAAGTATTGATTAGCCAAACCAGGTGTGGAAGAGGTGGGATTTAAAAACCCAGGAGTAAATATAAGTGCTCTTGTAGGGTGTGTTACAGATCGACTGTTTTTACTCCAGGACCAAAATATGGATTCAGTGGCAACCCAAAACATTACTGAAACTGGATATCATACAAAAGAGAGAAAAAAGTTCTAAAACTCACCCATTTAAATAATATTTCCATGCATTACTGCAGATGCACACTAATATGGCAAGTTATTAATATGACATGAAGCTAAGAAGCAGAACTGATCATTTAGTTTCTAAATCTCTTTTAAATGGTGATGGATTCATGCTCTCAGCAGTCCATAACTGACCAAGCAAAACACATTGTGGGCAAGTCAAGCTGTAATTAATGCTATCTGCATCATGTTTCTCAAGCACGGTTTTGTTCGTGGTGTCTGAGGATGAGGGAGTTTCATGCAACCTATCCATAAAGGCAATTTTCCTGCTTTTTAACGTTTATTTTGCTATCTTAATGTTGCACGATTCATTGTATTTTATTATTTGCACAACCTTATCAGAACCTTATCAATGGTGAGGGCTTATACAGTATATGCTCAAAACCAATAAAATCAATGTTATTTCTCAAACACTTTTCAGAGATGAATTCAAAGCTCCAGTGAAAGACAACAGGAACAGCAAACACAATCACAAATGCACTGCAAACACAATGAAGACTCTGAGCCTGACGTCTTAAGACCGACTTTAACATGCTAGCCTTCACAACCGTGACAAAACTAGCATTATGTGCCACAATATTTAGGGCCTGAGCACCGATGGTGTGAGGACCCTATTGTAATTGCTCAGTCAATTACTCTTCTTCTCCGAAATTAATCGCATTTTTGAGGGCCTAAACATGCTCGAAAACTCATGAAACTTTGCACACACGTCAGAGGTGGTGAAAATGACGTCCGATATGGGTTTTAGAATTAGGTGTGGCAAAATGGCTCGATAGTGCCACCTACAAAATTTCAATTAAGCACCCTTCGCGCTACGTTTCACGTACAAGCATGAAATTCGGAAGACACATGTAACAGCTTTATACCTACAAAAAAGTTCCTGGGTGCAAAATCTGAAAACCCAACAGGAAGTGAGATATTTTGAATTTTCTCTGCAAAATTTTTGCAGTTTTTGCCATTTCCAGGCATTGTACTTTAACGAACTGCATTAATTTCTATTAAAAAAAAAAACTGATCCCACACTTTTGAACAGTAGTGTATTTGGAATTGAAATAAAGTGAAAGTAGAATGTCTTTATCTGAGCTTATGCACCTCAATTTGAAAAAAAAAAAAAAAAGAGCATTATTTTTGGGCAATTTTGGCAATATTGAATAAAATGTCAAAAATAGTATGTACAATTGTTCATAACTAGTGTGATTTAATGTTTAACCAGGAAGTTTGTTTTTAAATGCTTTTATCTTGCACAAAGTCACACTTGTGGTCAAAAATGACCGGCCTACAAAAAAAAAAAAAGCTTATAAATCTCTCGTTACGCTATATTATCACCAAACATCTTTTTGTCAACTTGTTTTCTTTCAGTTAGGACAGGTTTTATATTAATTTTTGAAACGAACTGATTATAGGCCTCACTGATCTGATCTTGGTCAAAAATGACCATCCACTGAAAATTTTTCAAACATTTAGTGTCATGTACATGTTCACATATTTACATAAGTGCTTGCAAAGATAAAGATAAAAACTTTCAGATCAACGAAGCCTATGATCAATCAGTTTAAAAAAAAAAAAATACAAAACCTGTCCAAACTGAAAGAAAACAAATTGACAAAAAGACTGAATCCAATATTTGGTGATATAATAGCATAACAAGAGATTTATAATCATTTTGACCGGGAACACAAAATGTGTTAGTGTTTTCAACACAGCACAAGGGTTAAAACAATGGCATGTAGCATTCAAATAGTTTAATACATTGCTATTTGACTGGCAAACTGCTTCCTACCATGACTTAGTTCATAAATATTAATTAGGGCTTATTGATCGGTTAGCAAGCTTCCCAAAGCATCCAGTCCAGTCACAAAAAATATTAATATTTATGGGCCAAGCCTTCTTTTCAAATGCTGCCTGTGAGCTAATCAAGCAGGCCTATATAGCAAACACTGTGTAACCTAATTAATATTCATGAGCCAAACCTTCACCGTAGCAGCATTTTCGAACTCACACCCACACACCAAACTGAGTCTGTACTACTGATATCACAGAAAAACATTTTGGTATTTTCCTTGTACAGTTTTGTTGACATCTCAAGTCTAAATTAGACCACCCCCCCAAAAAAAAAAATCCAATTTGAAGAAAAATGCAATCAGCCGAAAATGCTGTTAGAGTAGGTCAGTTTGTACTTGCTAACACTGCTTTGTATTCTGCTTTGCTGTCCTCTCAGGATTTTACCCATGTCCTTCCGACTGTACAGTCATGAATACTGACCGAAGGTGATATAACTAAATCCTTCACTTCTACGCATGTTTTTTTAATGCGCTCTCATTGAAATTTCAGCAGATAGCTCCAAGGCAGACCTACTACTGTTCCAAGCCTTTCCATTTATAGATTACAACTTGACGTTTGCTGGAGACTCAGAGACTTAGAAATGACTTTTAACATGAAAGACGTCAGCAGTGTTTTTCTGATCTCTTCAGCAATTTCTTCTAAAAAATGAACAGATTTTACGCTGGAAGAGTGACTGATCGTAAGGGTGAAAATAAGAGGGAATGATATCAAACTGACTCTAATCATGTCTCACAATGATCAAGGGTAGTTGACAAATAACAGGGACAAGAGCACTTTTGTTTTATTCAGGATGAAGGGTTTAAGTTCAAATTGAAATGAACTGAAATGTGCTCCTGTCTTTAAGTTCACCCAGGAAGTTTCTACTTTTGACTTTGGAAATTTCATTATTTTGCAGTGATGTGTGATCAAGTGATTTTGGTCGGGATGCAACAGACACATTGGGCATATTTCTTTTTTCATTTATCGACAAACAAGTGCTAGAACAACAAAATGAAGAACAAATGATTCTTTCAGAGATTCATTCTCCAGAGCGCAAACACAAATACGCACTGGAGCGTTTAACAAATCGGTTTCGTCAATATGATATTATTACAGTATCAAGTGATGCTGCTCTTGCTTTTGTTTGAGGGTCCTCAGCACCCCAGTAGAACCGGGCTTGCATGTATAATTCGCTCTTCCTCTTCTTCTCCTGAATCACTTTCTGATTCTGATTAGACACTAAAAAGTGTGGCCATTTTAATGCCGTTCTTCACATACCCCAATTCATAGTACTCTTAGTAAATGATTCGTAATAAATGATAAACTCACCTACAGTGGGTGTGTTACTGGCCACTGTTTTAATCCACTTAAGTCAAATGCAAAACACATTTCTATGGACGCATGGATATTATTCAGCATTGTGATGAACAGTAATGCCGCTGTAACAATGTCTACGCTGTCGTTGCGTTCTTCACACCGTCTCTGGATGAAGATAGCGATTCAGAGCAAAGAGGAAAACTTCAGAATATAATCACAGAGTTCATTCATGAAGTCGTGTGAACAACACACAGCATCCGTGTACGTCCGAGCACATGCACAGTGCACACTTTGGTTAGAGCAGTAATAATACGATGGTGTTTACATGTATGTTTATTGCGATTTAAATCTGCGTATGCCACAATTTAATGTGATTGTGTACAATATTGCCAAAATCCCATGATAATCGCATGATGAGGGTGCATGTAGACGTAGTGACTATCGACTGTTTCCATTCAAAGTTGCGAAAAAAATTGGAATATAGCATAAAACGTTCACAAATAAAGCAGCGTTTTCATCCCATGTGTTCAAGAGAACAAAATCTTCACTTCCTAAGAAAAGAGCAAGCTCTCCCCAGTGCAAAGCATCTCTTTTCTTAGGATGGAGTTGGACTCAGTCACTATGACAGCCGTCTCATGAACAAGCACACTCAGTCAATGTCGAACTCCCTGAAGACGTTCAGGGAAAAACAGCGGTTCTACATTTTCAACAATTTCAAAGGCTCCTGGGGCATATGGCATCCTCGACGGCAGCTATACTGCTCAGGTTGATGAATATGAGACTGCTTCAGCATTGGCTACAGTCTCGAGTCCCAAGACTGGCATGGCGTAGCGGCACACATCAAATGTCCAGTACGCCAGTTTGTCAATACTTATTCAGCCCTTGGACAGACCTTGCATTTCTATGGGAAGGGGTTCCCCTAGAACAAATGTCCAGGAATGCTGTGTTGTTACAACAGATGCATCCAAGATGGGGGTGCCGTGTGCAATGGGGATGCAGCGTCGGGCTCCTCATTGGCCTTTATCAAAGTATCTCAAATTGTGACCCCTAGTGTCAGTCATCAACACCACATCTCACATCAGGGAACAGAGGCTACAATAGTAACTGAGACATTTTTTGTGTGCATTTTTAGAATTTACGCACATCTAGTGTTTTTTTTAAGATATCCCAAAATATGCATTAAAATAGGTGGATGGAAATTTAGCTATTGTGGTCATTCAGCATGTATTTTTTGGTCACTCAGTTAATGTAGTTTAAAAAAAAAAGTGTCAAGAGTGTAACAAAATGAAATGGCATATTTTTTTCTCTTGATATCGTATGTGTGGGTTTGCGTAAAAGCTCACTGTTGTCATTAGGACTGTGTGTGATTTGATTTCATGGAATCATAGATGCCAATAAAGAACATTTACTTTTAAAAACATTTATCTGCTGTATTATATATATATATATATATATATATATATATATATATATATATATATATATATATATATATATATATATATATATATATAAAAAAATAAAAAAAAACTTCACACCAAATAAAAAAAACAAAGCCTACTCTGTACCTTTGTCATAGACAGGTGCTTTCAGTGCAGACAGCTTCATTGATTGTATTCATTAGGAATATTTTTTTCACGTTGCAATGCGCCACAACCCAGTGTAGACGTGCAGGTTGTTTATGATTTGCCGGCAATGTCAAAACTGGCCTCATTAATATATAATTCACCTTAAGATTGCAACAACAGCTTCCATTGTTGCTCATCCAAATTTAATTCAGAGTCAGAACAATCTGTTTTATAATGTTAGTTTTATTGTTTTGACAGATTTTGTTGCATAATGTGGAGCTGTTATTGCACTGATTGTTATGAATAATTTTTATCTTTTGGTTTGTGTCCATCAAGTTCCAAACAAAAAGAGAAAATAATCAAATGAGATGAAGACTGGATTCCTGGATTCACTGGATTTTCAACAAAACGGGCATTTCTACATGAATTTTCAGCAAAAATAACCATATTTTGGCATATACACTACCATTCAAAAGTTGGGGTTGTTTAGGGTTTTTTATTTGTTTATTTATTTATTTATTTAAGTATCTTATGCTCACCAAGACTGCATTTTTTTTTTTACATTATTTTAATGCATTAATTACATTATTTTAAAATGTAATATATTCCTGTGATAGTAAAGCTGAATTTTCAGCATCTTTACTCCAGTCTTCAGTGTCACATGATCCTTCAGAAATCATTCTAATATGCTGATTTGCTGCTCAAAAACATTTATGATCATTGTCAATGTTAAAAACAGTTGTGCTGCTTCATATTTTTGTGGAATCAGTGACTGTTTTTTTTTTTTCAGGACTCTTTCTCGAATAGAAAGTTTATTATTAAAGAGCAGCATTTCTTTGAAATAAAAATCATTTGTAACATTAAAAATGTCGGTCACTTTTGATAAATTTAGTGTGTTTGCTGAATAAAAGTATTAATTTCTTTAAATCCTACTGACGCCACACTTTAAAAGGTTGAATTAACATCTAGAACCAGACAAACTTTTTAGGCAGTGGCAGGTCATTTTGCTAATCTACCTTTAAATTTTGTTGCTTAGACACAAGTAAATTATATTTTATGTGATTTGTAAGTTTGCAGTCTTCATTAAATGTGATAAGATAAAAAATAATGGCAAGAAAATGTCTTTCTGTCATGAAGTTCTTGTGGGCTGCACAGAAAAACAAACACACAGCATGTAGTCTGATGATTTTTTTTTTTTTTTTGATGAAAAAGTTTGAATTAGTCTATTGAACAACTCATTCATGAGTTTTTTTTTTTTTTTTGTAATAAGTAATATGTTAATGAATGTGTGTGCAAAAAGAGCCATTTTGCTTGATTTGGCTTTCTCCACCAACTGTGGCTGGTCGGCAAAAAAGTTCATTTTGTGCCCAGTCTACATGTGTTCAATGGGTGAGTGCTTATGTGTGTTATCTAACCTCCAGTCCATTTTCTCCACCAGGTAGGCACATATTAAAAAGCCAGTGCGGTTGAAGCCATGTGTGCAGTGAACGCCTGCGGGAGACAGAACACAACAGTGACTTAAACAACTGAATCACACAGACCACCCACTTGCCAAACCAAACATTTCTGGACACATGAACGATTTTCATCCTTCACTGGAATCAATATAATCATTTTTGGCTATTTATGCACTCTGTGCACATGGATGGAACTAGACACTGGCCTTTGGAATGATACAGTGGTAATTGATGACAGAACAAAGCCCTTTATTTAAAAGGGACTACTTTCCTCCTCATTGAATCAAATATTAAATATGCAGCACTGAGTGCTGAACTCTGCTCAAGCCAGCCGCAGCTTGAAAATAACTGTGTGAACTTATTAAGATAATTACAGTCATCAGCAGGATGTGCAGAGACGTGCTTTCAGAGCGCTTCTTTCATAGAGTTGGCCTTTTGTTTTGAGTTTGCCGTTTTTGCGACAGGGTAATAATCAAACATAGTAATGAAAAACAGTGAGATGCAAAGGCCAAAGCCATCCATCTAATGCACATGAACATAATAGTATCGCAATATATTGGTACTGACTGATAATGGCTATATTTAAAAAGTTTAATATTGATATTGTGTTAATACTAAATATATAAAATAATATTGTAAATAATCCAGTTAACACTGGAACACAGTAGGTGGTGGTATAGCATCTTAAAGGCCCCGATTTACTCACAGCAAAGTTCTATTTCATTCTTCACTTTAGGGTAAAAAGAAGTTCGAAACACCTCTTCAGCTATCTGTACTGTTATCGAACATTCCGAAGCCACCTACTCTGCTGAAAGCGGCATTTAGATGAATATGTAATTATTTGCTATGCACTTTACTCTCAATAACAGAATAAACACAACAAAAATGACAGCGGTGAGGAAACAGCAGTTAAGAAAGCATCTGATCTCTGCGAGCTCTGCAATTCGGTACTCCAGTCAAGTCACGTTTATTATATAGCACTTTATACAATAGATTGCTTAGAAGAAGCAGCTTTACAGTATTAAACATGCAAAAACAATGTTAGTGATGCTTTCAATTATAATTAAAAATTCAGTTTCCACTATAAAGCAACTCTCTAGTGTCTTCATGTTTTTACTCAGGTGTTAGCTTGATGGACTGAAAATGAATATACCAAAGAAAATTTACAACTCAAAAAAGGCGGGGTCCCAGAGCCACATCTACCTTTATTACATCATCGCCACAGACCAAAGGTAGTTCGAAGGGTTTAAATTTGCTTTTGCAAGCCATTTCGAACTCCAGAAAAAAAAAAACTTTGTTTAGGCCTGATTTAGTCCGAAATGATGTCAAACAAGTTCATTCTTCGATTTCATGTATATCTTATGCTGCGTTCCAGACAGCTCGGAATTTGGATATTTCCCCACCTCATTCTTGGAAATAAAATTTGAAACGCCACTCAAAGTCAGACATTCAACCTGTGAGCTTGGGGTACACTGGTCAAACCCAACCCTCAGTGAGACGCATCATTTTTTTCCCTTCAAATTTTCTATAGATATCATAGTAATATAGTTATTGTGATAATTGTGTAGTGAAAACATAATATTGTAATAGCCCTAGTAAAGAGGTGTCCAATCCTGCTCTTGGAGAGTCACTGTCCTGCAAAGTTTAGCTCCAACTTGTCTCAACATACCTAGTATGCCTAGAGCTGCACGATTAATCATTAAAAGATTGCGATATTGATTCAAACACCCACACAATCTTATTTCTAAATGACAATGATTTGTCTGTCTATGACCTTTGACAAAATCACACCGGAACATTCAATCTGTGTTGATGCTGCCACCGAGCCAGAGAGAGCAGTTGTCATGTATAGGTATGAAACAGCTTCACAAACACTTATCAACCACACAGTATCGTTATTTCTGTTACAAATATTCATATTATCACAGAAGTACTGGGATAAAAATTTATATTTTGGATATAATCACTCATGTCTATGAAAAATAGAGTACATCACCTTTAGAAAGTAACTTGGCACTTCAAATAACGATTGTATTGATTACATTGTTACGCCACCAGACTGTTAAAAAAAATGTATTTGTCATTGAATCATTCATTCAACAGATTTGTTTAAAAAAAAAAAAAAAGCAGATTCAGATTCAACCAATAATGAAACAAGAGAAGTATTTATGATTGAGTCACTGAACCATTTATTCAAATTTATTAAAAAATAGTTTATTGAGAATAATTAACCATTTTAAAGAGACTGCAGCAATTAACATTTTGCCAGAACCTCTGGTAAAATACGCTATTTTGTTTAGTTGTCTGTTCAGAATTGTGATCTCTGAGAGAAAAAAAAAAAAAAAAAACATTATTCTCAATTCATCCAGAATCGTGCAGCTCTGGTTCAGGTGTGTTTAATTAGGTCTGAAGCTAAACTCTGCAGGTCAGGACAGTGGCCCTCTAGGAGTTGGATTGACCTAGTACATAAAGAATGTTTTTTTGCTCTAGGTTAGGGTTTTCTCCATTGCCCCTCAAAATGGACCTCATCTTTATTCCTAAAGTGAGATTCAAATTTCAGTTGCCAGTCTGTGAATTTACAGGCTTGTCAGCCAAATTGTGACTATGTTAAAAATATTATGAGTTATTAAATGATTTGATTCACAACATTTTATGAAATCCGCTGCTCATTGTTAGACTGATTCACAGAACAGAGCTTCTAGTTCAGGGCTGGGCAGCTCTGGCCTTTGTGATCCACTTTCCTGCAGAGTTTGACTAAGGCTACATCCACACAAAGCCAGATCTTTCCCTATCCGATCTTTTTTTTCCTCGTCTCAAGAAATATCTGCGTACACACGAAACCACTGAAACCGGCTCAAAACGATGTAGTGTACATGCCAGATCAGAATGTGGCACTGTAATTCTGCCACAGAGATACACTAAAAACGGAGAAAAAGACTTGGAGCACGTGCATAAACCTTGCGAGCTGTATACAAACTTTAGTAAAGCTTTACTATTTACTTTAACTTTTTAAAATTTACTTTAACTATAGTAACCCTGGGTGCCACATTTTAGATAGCCAGTAATGATAGCCAGGTCTCTCAACTCCCTTTATATACTGATAAAACCAAATATTACATCAGATGGCTCATATTGTATTCTGTGTGTGTGTGTAGCATTTTTTCAAGGCACTGCATGTGATGGATGGATTCTTTATAAAAAATAAAAAAACAACATCAATTTTAGTGCGTGTTCAGTCATCAGGCTGCTAAAGCGCAGTTCAGCCTACTGTCAGTGGTTGTGAACAGCACAAACTTTTGCATACAAAAACATAAAATTATATGCAAATTTGTTCTGCAGACTTTCAGCTCCCAGAACTGCAGTCTTAAAGAACAATGCTTAAAGAAATACTGTACAGTAGCGTAAAAAATAATGTGAACCCTTTGGATTTACCTGGATTTCTGCATAAATTGATCGTAAAATTTGATTTCATGTCTTTTTTGAACACATAATGAATTGCAATACATTCACCTGATAATTGTCCTGATAAGTTAAGTCAACTGAAGTTGATTGATGCAACAGGACAACAACCAAAAGCACAGGACTAAATCAACATAGAAAATACACCTCCTGGAATAGCCAAGTCAGAGTACTGACCCTAACCTGGCTTTGGCATGACCTCAAGAGAGTGATTCATACCAGATGTCCCAAGAATATGATCAAACTCTGCAATTTAAAAATTGTGCAAAATTCCTCCTGACCAGCTGTGAATGTTTGAGCCACAATTACAGGAAATGTTTGGTGGAGGTTACTGCTATCAAAAGACGGTCAACCATTTATTAAATCTAAGGGGTTTGCATTCACTACCATTCAAAAGTTTGGGGATTGTTTTAAGTTAACATTAAGTGAGAGTAAAGACATGTTACAATGTTGTAAAGTTCTTTCTATACATCAAAGAATCCTGAAAAAAAAATGTATCACAGTTTCCACAAAAATATATAGCAGCACAACTGTTTTTGAAACTGATAATAACAAGAAATGCTTCCTGAGCAGCAAATCAGCATATAAGAATGATTTCTGAAGGATCAAGTGACACTGAAGACTGCAGTAATGATGCTAAAAATTCAGCTTTACTATCAAAGGAATAAATTACATTTTACAACATATTCACATAGAATACAGTTATTCTAAATAATGGATATCGATATATAAGATAGATATATAAATAATAGTTATTCTAAATATTATTTCACAATATTACTCTTTTTACTGTATTTTTGATCAAATAAATGCAGCCTTGGTGAGCAGACTTCTTTCAAAAACATTTTACCGAGCCCAAACTTTTAAACACTGGTGTACTTTTTCCCCACTGTACATTGTGAATATGTACACAGTGTGTTCAATAAGGATGTAAAACAATGCTTCTGTGTTGTTTGAGCATATGGTAAAGGGTTTAAAAAAGTAAAGGGTTTACATATTTTTTCCTTCATCTGTATTTGACTGCTGGTTGACATTAACCAATAGTCAGTACAGTCTAGGAAAGGTTAGATGAAAATAAGAGTAATTTCAGAGGTGGAGTGAATTATTACATTTTGATGAAAAATTACGAAGACAAACATTTCTGTCTATCTAATAACGTGCCTTAATGAAACTTTTCCAATAAGACCAGGAACATACCATCCCCCTATGAGTGAAATTGTTCTTTAATCTGGACAATTGGACATGAATTAGATATCTTTTCTACAGACCCCAATAAAGTGTCTTTATTAGTAAATCATAGGCAACAGGGAATGTTTTTTTTTTTTTCAAAGTGGACTCTAGCCAAATATCAAATGATGGCAAAAATGAACCAATACAACCAAGCGTAATGTTTGTGGACTCATGATCAGCCTGCCTTCACATAAACATCATATTTATAATTACAATGACACGACAAAAGTATCACCAAATAAGATTTCTTATCAAAGCATTCTCATATGACTGCAGCTGTATTGGTATTTCTGGGATTATATCCTCTGGCAATAGAAAAATAACGATTTTATCAGAGGCGAACACAGCAAATGCCACACATTCATCAGTGTGATTTCATATCACAACCCACAGCTGTCCTAGTCGCTAGATAGTGATTTAACAAAAAACTTTAGACCACACTGATGCAAACAGCGATTTTTTAAGCCACTCCACAGATGCTCAACTCCATTGATGTCTGGGCTTTGATGGGCAACTGTAGGTCTTTGTAGGGATTTAAAGTGTTATTTTTGCACTAGAACATCTACTGAGAGGGTGTTGGCTTGCAGCATCATGGCGTGGTATGAGAGAACTACCAAACACAACAGAAACGCACTTGAAAGGGTTAAAACAACAGCAGTGGGGATTATGGGTTGTGATCTGCCATTAGTTGGCCGAATGTAAACCATCCGCTGCACCATTAAGGTCAGATTCATCACCCCAGACCCTGCACTTAAAAAAATACATCATTACATTACATACATACATCAAGTGTAACAAACAGGCAGATGCGGATTACAGAAATTCAAGAACTATCAATTAAAATGTACTGATAACAATGCAGGTGTTAAAATATAAAGCTACATGATAATTCAAAGTTCATTGTAAGTGGCCTGACCACAAAACATGAATAATTTAGATGTGTCAGGGTACACTCTAAAAATACAATAAATGTGTAAGGCAGGGACTTCTGGGAATGCTCTTTTACGGGGGTTTTACTGTAATTTGTCAGGAAATTCATAGTTTTTACCTTAAATCTGTACATTTGACAGTATTTTACAGTAAAATTTAAGGATCCACCTTTTTTTTTTTTGGTGGGGGTAGGTGGGTTATACTGATTTTAACAAAGAAATATTGGTCGATTCCGATACATATATCTGTCACTTGCTCTCTTATTTGAACTTTTGTCATCAAAATAGATTTGTGTTTTGATCATGTTTTAAATTACCAAAGTTAAAAAAAATAACACATAGATTAAGGTGTACTTGCTGGCTTATTGCTGCATCATCAAATCATTTCTTTTGAACAGAATGGATCTATTTAACATTCAACAGGCCAACATAAATACAACAGAACAATGATGCAAACTACATAAACAATGCTTTTCAGGTAGGTCTAACAGTAGTTTTTTTCATGTAATCAAATGTAAAATATATTGTTTTATTAAATTTTTATTTTTATTAAAGTTACAAAAGTTATTTAATCAAGAGTAGTGAGCGATTTTTTGTCTTTTGGTATTTGATTAAGATTAAAACAGACAGCAGTGCAGCAGGAATATTAGGCTGCTGTCACTTTAAGAGCTGCACGGATCCAAGATACTGGTACACAAGCATTTTATTTAACTGTTTATGTTCATATAAGACATAACCAACTATATTTACTAGAATATTTGCCAAGACTGGCATTAGGTGGCCTTAACTACTATGTACTTACATTATTTTTAAATTATTAATAATATACAATGCACTTATTGTGTATTTACACTACCAGTCAAAAGTTTGGAATCGGTAAGATTTTTAATGTTTTTAAAAGAAGTTTCGTCTGCTCACCAAAGCTGCATTTATTTAAATAAAAATAAAGTAAAAACAGTAAAAACAGTTTTCCGTTTGAATATATTTTATAAAGTAAATTATTCCTGTGATCAAAGCTGAATTTTCAGCATCATTACTCCAGTCTTCAGTGTCACATGATCCTTCAGCAATCATTCTAATATGATGATCTGCTGCTCAAGAAACATTTATTGTGTACAATTGTACAAAATATTTGTGTACAATATATATATATATATTTTCAGGATTCTTTGATGAATAGAAAGTTCAAAAGAACAGCATTTATTTGAAATATAATCTTTTGTAACATTATAAATGTCTTTACTGTCACTTTTGATCGATTTAATGCATCCTTGCTGAATAAAAGTATTCATTTCTTTCATTTCTTTTCAAAAAAAATAAAAATAAAAATTCTTACTGACCCCAAACTTTTAAATGGTAGTGTATAATGTTACAAAAGCTTTGTATTTCAGATAAATGCTGTTCTTTTGAACTTTCTATTCATCAAGGAATCCTGAAAAAAATGTACACAACTTTTTTCAACATTGATAATAATCATACATTTTCTGTTTGAATATATTTTATAAAGTAATTTATTCCTGTGATCAAAGCTGAATTTTCAGCATCATTACTCCAGTCTTCAGTGTCACATGATCCTTCAGAAATCATTCTAATATGCTGATCTGCTGCTCAAGAAACATTTATGATTATTATCAATATTGAAAACAGTTGTGTACTTTTTCTTTTTTTTTTTTTTCTTTTTTTCAGGATTCCTTGATGAATAGAAAGTTCAAAAGAACAGCATTTATTTGAAATACAAAGCTTTTGTAACATTGTACACTACCATTCAAAAGTTTGGGGTCAGTAAGAATTTTTATTTTTTTTAAAAGAAATTAAAGAAATTAATACTTTTATCCAGCAAGGATGTATTAAATCGATCAAAAGTGACAGTAAAGACATTTATAATGTTACAAAAGATTATATTTCAAATAAATGCTGTTCTTTTGAACTTTCTATTCATCAAAGAATCCTGAAAAAAAAATATTGTACACAAATATTTTGTACAATTGTACACAATAAATGTTTCTTGAGCAGCAGATCAGCATATTAGAATGATTTCTGAAGGATCATGTGACACTGAAGACTGGAGTAATGATGCTGAAAATTCAGCTTTGATCACAGGAATAAATTACTTTATAAAATATATTCAAACAGAAAACAGTTATTTTAAATTGTAATATTTCACAATATTACTGTTTTTACTGTATTTTTAATTAAATAAATGCAGCCTTGGTAAGCAGATGAAACTTCTTTTAAAAATATTAAAAATCTTACCGATTCCAAACTTTTGACCGGCAGTGTACATCTGTAATTAATTTCTGTAATTACATTTATAATTACACTGTTGACCCATCCCTTACACCTTAACCCACCCTTAACCCTTCTAATACCACCAAACCTGTCCCCAACCTTACCCGTATCCCACCTCAATAGCAGCAAAAGTGTTTTGCAATACAATATGAAGACAATAAGTACTGTCACACTATCACCCTGTTTGGACTCGGTTGCACCATTTCCCGCCACTAGTTTGTCGTCATGGTTTCTAATTGGATTTGTCATCACTGTCAGCTGTGTTATCATTAATCACCTCTATTGTCTGTGTATTTAAGTCCTGTATTTTCAGTTCACCTTTGTCCGATCTCTTTCATGAATGGTTGTGTTTTGTGTGGTCTTCTTCATTTACATTATTCTGTGGACACTATTAAATACTTTGTGAACCTTTCATCTTCGTCTTCGTGCCTTCATATGCAGCATAACCATGACAAGTACATTGTACTTATTTTTTTTATGTAAGTGCGTAGTAGTTAAGGCCACCTAATATAAAGTGGGACCCAAATTGCTTGTATAGTTGCTCCATAGTTCAAAGTAGTTAAAGAACCTAATATAAAGAGAGAGTACATACATGTATATAGAACATAAGAACATTTCTCCAGGATGAAAGTCTTACATTTCATACATTTCAAGTGTTGTAAACAGTTTTTGGCTAATTCAAGCGCTTGCTACTCTTCACCAGCGTTACTTCATTTCACACTCCCACAGCGCTTCACAAGTCATGTGACAATTTTAAATACATACACCATCCTACAACTGATGAAACCATGCCAAACATGGAAAAAAAAATCTGATTTCCTGATAATAAACTACCTGAAATTCATTCATCACAGAGCTCAAACCTTTGTGTGATGATCATGGTGTCACTCAATTTAAAAAAAAAATAATTAACTCTGCAAGTTCACAAACATACACACATGACTGCAGGCATGAAATCAAAATTGGCAATTCTTATTTTTTGTATGGAATAGTGCAGTGTTTACTCTAAATGATTTATCCGTGCACATCATTATTGTGTTAAATTCATAAGCCTCATAATCTTTAAACATAAAATCTCCCCCTCCCTCTTTCAGCGACATCTCTTCTCTGATGATGTCTACTTGTGCGAGGGTGGAACAACCTGTCACTCACATGATATCCACCAATAGCAAACCACAACCATCCAATCAATTACTCATGGACAAAATCAAGTCCCGCCCTACAATTTTTCTTGTTCCAGAAGACGTTTCACTCTGACATACGTCACAATATGGAAGAAAAGACTAGCGTAACTTCCATTTCATGACGGCTTTAAAAACCTTAAGATATAAAGGCTTATATGCTTAAATGCATGAAATATAGTTCTGATGTGCAGCAAAAGATTGTTGAGCTTCACAAAATAGAAAGTGGCTGTAAGAAAATAACTTAAGCATTGAAAATCCCCATTTCCAATATCAGGGCAATAATTAAGAAGTTCCAATCAACTTAAGATGTTACAAATCTGAATGGAAGAGGACGTGTGTCTAAATCATCCTGGTGAGGAGCAAAGTTTGAGAGGTCAAAGTCTCTCCAAGGATCACAGCTGGAGAATTGCAGAAATTGGTTGAGTCTTGAGTCTCAGAGAGCCTAAAAAAATTATCCTACATCCCCACAAGTTGTTCGGGAGAGTTTCAAGAAAAATCCTCTTCTCTCATCCAGAAACAATCTCCAGCATATTCAGTTGTCAGACAAGACTGTAATTTCAAACGGGACCGGCTTCTATGCTCAGATAAAACTAAAAAAAAAAAAAAAGAGCTTTTTGGCAGCAAACCCACCAGATGGGTTTGGTGCACACGTGGATAAAAAGAACCCCATGCCCACGGTTAAATATGCTGCTGGATCTTTAAATGTGTGGGCCTATTTTTCTGCTGGAGGTCCTGGACATCTTGTTCAGATACATGGTATCATGGATTCTATCAAATACCAACAGATAAAAAAAAAAAATATCAAAACCTGACCGCTTCTGATAGAAATCCAATAATGGGCCATGGTTGGATCTTCCATCAGGACAATGATCCAAAACAAACATCAAAACCAACACAAAAATGTGTCACTGAGCACAAAATGAAGCTTCTGCCATGGCCATCCCAGTCCACTGACCTGAACCCTAAAGAAAATGAGTGGAGTGAACTGAAGAGAAGAAGCACCAACATGGAGCTGGGAATCTGAAGGATCTGGAGAGATTCTGCATGAAGGAATGGTCTCTGATCTCTTGTCAGATGTTCTCCAAACTCATCAGGCATTATAGGTGAAGACTCGGAGCGGTTATCTTGGCAAAAGGAGGTTGCAAAAAGTATTGAATAAAAGGGTGCCAATAATTATGGCCAACATGTTTTGGAGAAAAACATTTATTTCATAATGTGATTTCCCCCCCACTTTCAATTCTTTTTCTTCAATGAAAGGTTAGATTTTTGCTAATTTTATGAATCAAAGATCAAAAGGATAAACAATGTAGATTTATTTTTACAGTCATCTTTGATCATATTTACCAAGGGTGCCAATAATTCTGACCAAAACTGTATATACATTTCTTTACAAAACTAGAATTTGTATTTTTTCCATACGGTCTAAAGTCACCACAATCAAAAGAGACTATTCTTACTTTTTAAATGGAACATTGGAGCATTTATTATAAATGATTTCTACATGCACACAATTTAAAAAAAAAAAAACCCTGCCCTCATAATCCTTAATCAAAAGCAAGCTGGTAAGTAAATGGACGCTACACTAATGGACCTTTTTCACCAAAATTTTACTAATGTAACTGCAACTCTATTCACATGAAACTACAATTAATTCCCAATGGACAAAATCAAGTCCTGTCCCATTTTTCCCCCAAAAAAGTGGTTTCATTTGGATATAGCATCCCAAGATGCACCTTGTGAAGTTGGTTTTGAAAGCATCCAAACTGAATAGAGCTGGAATCTAGACAAAGGGTGGCAGGTTTGAAGAAGCCCATTTTTTGGTCACTCCATAAATCATAACTCTGTTTGTGTTGTTTCATAGACTCCACTTTTATTCTATAATTTGGAAAACAGCATCCAAGTTAACATTCACATGTGGCAGGAATCAAATGCAAGTAAAAATGTGTTTTGTGTGTAAATAAACTAATGAAAACATCTGTTACTCAAGCGTCTCCTACAGCTTTTACCTCAGTGGAACATTTTCCATCAGAAGATGAATCTAGAATCCCTAAAGTTTGTTTTCTCCATGTGGCGAAACATATGTGGAATATTCCTGACATTAAGCCACCAAAACAAAAATATGAGGAAGAAATAAGTGTTTTCAGGTTATGACAGATGCAGAAACAGACTCACTAGCATAATGTTTGCCATATTGTAATCTTGCGATACTAACAATCCAATCGCAGAGAAATGCAAGCAACCGTGATGTTCACGTTTTTTTCTACTTTTTTCCCCATAAGGCTATACTTTTCTTATCTAACATTCAATACACATGCATTAAGTGTAAAACAAGTTAATAATGTAACCTGCACTGACTGACAGCCTGTCTAGAATGCGCAGAGATGAGCAGTGCTGATGCTGGTAAAATATCAGAAGTCTTAGAAAGCCTCTCGTCTAGTCAGATTCAAGGATCTTGAACTAACTTTTATACATATAACAATAGCCCAATGAGCTTAATATTGTCAGGTTTATGTTGTTATGTGGACCCTTATTTTGACATTCTGTTTCCTTTAGTTCATGTTTCATGCCTACTGACCACACTGACCACTTAGGCCTATTTATATAGCTATTTTTTTTTAAATGGCAATAATTGAGCCACTCAAAAATCACAGCAAGGGAAATTCCTTCACCGCGACAGCCCTAGTTTTTGCTTTGAAAAACTCGAGACGCTGAAGGTTTTTATTTTTTTCTTCTTTTAACTTGAGCGTTGCCATTTTAGAACACTGAGTCATGCGCCAGATGCTGCAAAACATGTAACACACGAGTGCAATTGTCAAACACGTCCATCTAGCGAGATTACATAGAAAAACAATGGAAAAGTAGCGCCATGAAAAGGAAAAAGGTGTTCTTTGCGAACCGCCCTTAATTCTGTCTTTCGTATCACATGATTCTTCAGAAATCATTCTAATATGCTGATTTGCTGCTCAAGAAACAGATCAGTGATGAAATAGTTCTGCTATAATATTCAGCCTTGTTGAATAAAGTACAGAAGAGGATTAGGGTCAAGCAATAATAAAAAAATAAAACCATCTCGAGATTAAAGTCATTAATGCGAGATTAAACATTAAATTTAGAGAAAAAAAAGTCTAAATAAAATGTTGAGAATGGATCAAACTTGTTGCTCAACTGGATTGAGATCTGGGGAATTTGGAGGTCAGGGAAACACCCTGAACTCTTGTTCCTTAAACCATTCCTAAACAATGTTCATCATCCTGCATCACTTCCCCAGGTAAACAGCGCACTCGTACGCGGCCGTCCATGTGATGTAAAAGAAAACGAGACTCAACATATTTAACATGTTATAAAGTAAAATACCTAGCTTCCACCAGACCGCCTTTCATATTCAACTTACGAAAAAAGCATAACTTGCTTTTTTTGTAAGTTGAATATGGAATGCGTAGGACATAGCGTAAGCATTTTGAACTGCGAGAGGCGGTCTGGCGGAAGCTAGATATTTTACTTTATAACTTGTTAAAAATGGATATTTTTATTACACAAACACATTCCTTCGCTTCAGAAGGCCTTTATTAACCCCACGGAGCCGTGTGGAGTACGTTTATGATGGATGGATGCACTTTCTTGAGCTAAAGCTTGGATGCGTTGAAACACCGATTGTGTTCATCAGAAAGAAGAAAGTCATTTACACCTATGATGGCTTGAGGGGGAGTAAAGCTTGGGGTAATTTTCATTTTAATGTGAACTAATCCTTTAATATGTGTCCTTGTTAAGAGATGATCAATGATATTTGCTTCACCTGTGACTGGTCAATGTTTTGGCTCATCAGTGTATATTGTGATTATTTTGTCATATGTTGTGATTTGAACTGCTATATGACATTTCATTTCATATGAAAATGTCTCACATTGATATTGCTGAAAGAACAAAACACTCTACTGCTAATGGAAACAGTTAATTTTAAGGGTGTTCACTCTTTACAAGAACCAACAAGTAACAATAAAAATATTAATCTTTTATTTTGGCAGAATATTGTTGGAATTCTGTAAACGTCTGTCCACAAAAATGTTGGAAATTGTGTGAACGTGAATGTAAGTAAGTGAACCTAGTGCACATTATGTTCCCAAATGCACATTAAACTCACAGCTCTTGCAGAGATGGAGTTCAAGAGAAGCAGCATTTACTGTGAACCGAGCTAATCTGAAAACACACTATTATAAGCTGCACGCATTTTTAAAAAAAAACACACACACAGAAACACAGCGCAACAGACATCGCAACCTTTGATTTGATAACCAGGATTCAATAGTATTTATCGCACATAAATTTCTGTATTATTTTGATTAATTGTGCAGCCCCATTTATTTATTTTAATGTTACATTCAAACCTTCTCTTAGATTAAAGTCAAAAGACCCCACCTTCCAGTCTCTTTCTGTGATATTCTGGTCTCAAAAGATGGTTTGCCTCCTCCTCCTTCAGTGAAAGTCTACAGGTTTTATTGTCAGCCATGTCAAAATGTTGAGTCTTATTACTTATTACTTAGAAAAAAGTAAAAATAATGCACTTTTCCTCAACAAGTAATAGTAGTGCTTGCAAACACTAATTATCTAGAGTACTTTGATGAATTATGAATATTCCAAGTTAAATAAATCATGGTCCCATGCTGTAAATTTCACGCCCCAGTGTAGCTAATTTAACTGATTATTAATCAGAGACGGCCAATAACAGTAATCTAGTGCTTCACATGTCTTCCTCTCACTGCCCTGAGCTCAAATTCTCTCCATGTGTCTTTCTTTTGCATGTGTCTCTGGTGCTCATGTTCCCTGCAGTGTCAATCACACTGTTACCATGGTGATAACAATGACATTCATAATATTCCATCCTCAGCCTTCCATCTCATTTAGCAGGTTCTGTAGGGGCAATGCAGTGCATTAACGTAACTCAAGAGCGCCTCCAACAGGCCAAACTCAATGTGTACAATATGTATAATCAGTCAGTTTCCCAAATTAAACTTTAACAGGATGATCAGGTTAACAGGTACACCCAAACTAAAAAAAAGTTAGATTAGGTGACAAAATGGAGATTTAAAATATTTAAATATGTAAACATTCTAAAATTGATATATTTGAATTTAAACTACTGTTTCAGATCAGCAAGATTTTTTTAAGAAATTAACACTTTCATTCAGTGAAAGTGAAGCAACAATGGATCAAAATACATTTAATAATGTTACAAACAATTTCTATTTCAAATAAATGCTGCTCTTTTGAACTTTCTACTTAACAAAAAAAATCAAGAAAAAATGGTTTCCACCATATGAACTGTTTTCAACATTGATAATAATCAGAAATGTTTCTTGAGCAGCAAATCAGCATTTTAGAATGATTTCTTAAGGATCATGTGACACGGAAGACTGGGGTAATTATGCTGAAAATGTAGTTTTAATCACAGGAATAAATTACATTTTTCAAATTATTCAATAAGACAACAGTTATTTTAAATTGTAATAATATTTCACAGTATTACAGTACTTTACTGTATTTTTGATCACATAAATGAAGCCTAAGTGTACAGAAGAGACTTCTTTTAAAAACATTAAAAACCTTACCGACCCCAAACTTTTGAACAGTGTATTTCAATGTTGTGAGTAAAGCATCTAACAAGTGATTAGTAATTTTAATATAGTTTACGCAACACAGTTTGTGACTTCTGCCTGTTATTGGCACAGTCACTTTGATTTGAGTCAAATATGAACACCTGCAGATGTATATATAGATGAAATACAGTGGTATGACATCTGCAGGCGTCACACAGTATGACATCTGCATACACACAGATTTCATCTCAGTTATTTGCTGCAAATAAGCAATGATAAGAATTATTCATAGAGTTCACTGCTGTGTGTCACTGACTCAATAAAGTCTGCATCTGTCACTTAGCTCCCAATGATGCCTCATTTCTCAGGTCATTATGAGTGACTGTCACTGCTCAGTGCTTTAGGACTGAATGGTTTAGCCATATTCTTTCAAATAGTATTAAAGTATTACATTGCATGTAATATAATTTTACTTTCATTCTCATACATCTTTTCTTATCTTGATCGTATCATATATCTAAATGCGTATCAGACCTTATTAAAAAACCACCTTCATTTTAGTTGATAAGATACGTTTGAAAAGAGGTTTTATTTGTGCATTTATGATTTCAATTTATTAAAAAGCAAAACCATTTATAAAATGATTTAAAATGCTATAAAATCAATTTAAATGATTAAATTATTTATAAATTAAATTATTTCTGGGTTATAACATGTTTTAAACAGTGACAAATGACCAGAAACAAGACATTTTGTTGGTGGGCTGCTTGGTTTCTTTTTTTGTCACATTGCGTTGGGTTGCCCTGTCCACAGTCAAATCTCATTGGTCCAACATTTTACTCCACATAAGTGCATATTAAATATTAAATATATTCTGGATGGCTCTAGCTGTGTTTCTTAGCTCAGCATTTTCACTTTCAGTAACTCTGAAATCTCATTTCAAGGCTTTCCGCAAAATATCTGGATATGCACAACTGTATTTGAGAAGATTATTTCCAGGACAATAATTCTTACAGTGCCCCTATTACATTATTTTAAAGGTTCCTCATTTTGTTTTGGTGTCTCAGACTTCTACAATAGATTTACTTGCATGAAAAGTCAAAAAACACTTTATTTTTCTCATAATATACACTGCAGGTACACTCTCTAAACCCCTCCTTTCCTAGAGCCTACTCTGCTCTGATTGGTCAGATGGCATAGTCTGTTGTGACTAGGGCTGCGTGATTAATCGAAATTGAATCAAAATCGCAATTTGGCTTAGTGCGATTATGACATCACGAAGACTGCGATTTTTAAAATTTTTAATTATATAAAGTATATACACAGCATGTTAGTGAAGAGCTGCTCTGTGATCAGTAGTAAATGACGCTCCATCTGAGAGCACTGCATTTGAAAAAGCAACATAAGTCAAACATACAAACTTTCGAAACATGAGAAGCGTTTATGAACATCTTGTCCAACAAAAGACAACATTTAATAGCGTGTTTTTACTCCAAACTCACTTCATAATGTCAGTCGAGTGTTTGAAATAGCATTTTTAATAGCATTGCATTATAAATACATTATTATTATGGAAATACGCGAGAAGGCTTGAAGAACACAGATAAACCATGTATTGTCGTAGTCGTCTGTTTATTATATTCATGTTTAATCAATCAAAGCATTTCTATCTTCTTTTTATGAAGTCACAGCAATAGTATGATGCCCATAGGGGATTTCCTGGAATGACATGTTATATTGCGGTTAGGGGTGTAACGATTCACTCGTTTTCTCGATGCATCGATAACAAATACTGACGATGCATATGCAATTATGCATTGATCTTAAAACATATTTTTGAATCGTTGATTTCGGTCAATAACCGATTTAAAATGCTAAGAATAGGATTAATCACGCTGCACTCTTTACCGCCTTTTACTGGATTGAGCTCTCGCTCCGTCCGCAGCTCTCACTGACACATTTTTGAGCAGCCCATGATTGAGCTCTCCTCAGACGGCCACTGCTATTCATATGAGCAGATGACAGCTCTCTATTGAGACAGCAATAGTTCTGAGTCAAATCGCTCAAGCTATTGATAAAGATGCCAAGTCATTGCGTGGTCACTACTGTTGCAATAAAACTCTTTCATTGCGTGGAAACGTCACCGTTATTTTCTATAAGATAAAATACTGAGGTTTTACAGAAATGGGTCATACCATTGACATTATCTGAGCAGTAAAAGTAAAACCCCGCTTATTCAAGGGAATTTTTAAAATGAAAAAAATTAATTTAAGGCTGATCGCATCACCATGCTATCACGGCTTCAGTTCTCTTTCGCAGATTATTGCCCTTGAATGGTCAAAAATATATCAAAATGGACATTGCGAGTCTTCACGTAAACACAGTCAGGTATGTCTTTAGTGAACAAACAGTTGAGAAGGAAATCAAATGTGTTCCGGTGTATTGGATCCGTGCAGGTCTTAAAGTGACAGCAGTCTAATAAACCAGCTGCTGTCTGTGTGATTAATGTTAATCCAACAACAAAAGAAAATATTAAAATCACCCAATGCTTGACTGAATAACTTTAATATATTTATTAAGAATCAGTGTATATTTAATTTATAAAGTGAAAACTATGCAGTGTTTTTTTTTTTTTGTTTTTTTATACATTTGATTATTTAATTTCTTACTTTGAATGCTACTATTATGGCTCATTTCCACCGAGCGGTACGGTTCAGTACAGTCCGCAATATTTGCCTTTTCCATTGTCAAAAGTTGTGAATGGTACCCTAATTCCGAACCGTAACGTACCACTTTTTTGGGACCCTTCCGTTGGGGTACCTAGCACAGTAGTACCAATAGTACCGGTACCAAAAGGGTGGAGCTACACTCACTGCAGAATGTTGATTGGTTGACAGAGAATCGTCACTTGTGCATGCTACAAGGGGAATGACAACACAATACACAATGTGCATTTTTCGGCTGTTTTTCCTTTTGCAGCCTTCAGCCTTTGCTCAAACAAAGCTGCTGTATGTCCTCAATTGTTCTTTACTGTCACTTTCTTCTTCACACGAGAATGACATCGATCGCTACTTTCCGGCATACACCACGCCTATCAAGTAAGGGTCCTGTTGGCAGTGGAAACGCAAGCCGGATCAGGGTTTGCCGCCCTGAATCGAACTGTACTGTACTGAACCGTACCACTCGGTGGAAACGAGTGGTAAACAGACCTACAGTAGCCAACCTGAAAAATGTAACGCACTGTTTATTTTGTTTGTATCTTTCTAATGTGTCATATTGTTTGATTGCATCTTTGCTAATTTTAGTAACAGAGATAAAATAAAAAATGAAAATTAATACAAAATTAAATAACTATATTGTGATTTCAAAATGACATTTAAAAATAAGATTTGGGTCATGTCACCCACCCCTATCCCAGCCTGTTCAGAATGTTGCGAATGTTTAATGATTGATAATGTGACATGATTGATAATGTGACTGCTGCAAACATCTCTGTAAGGATGTTCACACTGTAGCATGTAATTTTTTTTTTTTTTTTAAATAAAGGGGAGGGAATGGTCAAAAACAGGGCAGGAACGTGCCGGTCAAGCAAGTTTTTAATATATATATTTTTTTAATTAAATTATAAAACATTGAATTTTAAGTTCTGTCATATTATTCAATTACTTTTATGCCCGGTTACACAGACAGGGCTTAGACTAAGCCAGGATTAGGCCTTAGTTCAATTAGGGAAAGTAGCTTTTATAAACGTGCCTTAGAAAAAAAACATTACATTTTAAGACAAAACAATGGCACTGACATACAGTATTTTAAGATATGTCAGTACAAGTTACTTTCAGTTAAAACAGCTCAAACACTAATTTTACACTAGTTTAAGCCTCGTCTGTGAAACCGCAGGTTACAGTTTTATTTATTTATTTATTTATTTATTTTTTGCCCTGGTTTCGATTCGATATGTTTGAAGGCAAGGTAAAAATAGACATTAAATTACTGACGACTCATTTCAGGCAGTTCAGAATTGCACTTTCTTTTGGGAGACAATAAATCCATTTATCTGCACTTTAATCTTTGCAGCCCTTTTACATTCACAAACAGCTATATTACATTCTGCATGAAAGATTATACCTGATAAAACATAATAGGGGCACTTTAAAACCTGCAGATTGTTCTTCATGTGAGAAAAATAACTTTCAGCACACAAGTCACATGGACGACTTTGACAGTACTCAGCGAAACAAACTGCATGTTGCGTCAGGCCTATAGGACATGGTGTAATCATCGGAATCAAGGTTTAAGGTTTGCAAAAACAAAATCAAGCAGAAGTGTCAAAGCTGAGCTGGCTGGTCTTACCGATGAGCTCGGTGGGTGTCTTCTCTATGAAGTGCTCGCACAGTCTGATGAACATCTCTGTAGTCTCTACTGTGGGGCATTCACCATGACTGAAAGAGACACAAACACAATGATTTTAACATGACAGATCAAAGCTAGCATGTCAGCTACAGCAGAAAGGCTGCGAATGGCACTCAGACATCCATTAGCAATGACATCATACTGCAGCCAACAGGTCTGACATCTTTGAGTGGCTAGAACAACACCATCTTCAGCAGTGAAGAGATCATGTTCACACAGAATAAAAGTGACACAAAGATTTATTCATACTAAGAGTAACATTTAAAGGCAGTCTGAGCATTCTCATGCTAATTCAACTCAATAAAATTAAGATTTCACACATTTTAATGCTAAATATACTCATTGGAAAGTAAAATAAACCTTTGAAGATATCCATGTCAAAGAAGGCAGAGCCCCCAGAGCCACACACACAAATTCATTCATTCATTCATTCATTCATTCACTTTATCTATAAAGCACTTTACAACTGCACCTGCAGACCAAAGTGCTGTACAATCAAGAAACACTTCATTAAAACAACACACATCCTACTAAATCAACAAAGACTAGCCCACCTTCTCAAAGGCTAAAGACAAGAAGTAGCATTTGACTTAAAACTTTAAAAAGCATTTAAAGATGAGACCTCTCTAAGTTCCTGAGGAAGACTATTCCAGAGCCTCGGACCCGCAACAGCAAAGGCCTGTTCCCCTTTTAACTTTAAATGACAAAATCTATAATCATCATGGACCAATGGCAGTTCGAAGGCGTTTAACAGCCGGCCCCAAGTTTTTTGTAAAGTTTGCACGGGCAAGCTGTTTCAAAACAGAATCAAACTGTAAAACACCATCGTTTTGGAAACATTTTGTATAAAATTTCATCAATTCAATTTTTCAGAGCATGATGTCAGATGGGTTGTATTTAACATTTAAGCAGGTGAAAATATATTATATTATGAAATATAATGTAATATATTATAATTAAATACAGTTGCATGAAAAAGTTATGGGAATCACTTGCAGAATCTGTGAAAATGTGAGATATTTTAATAAAATATGAGAGATCATACAAAATGCATGTTATTTTTTATTTAGTACTGTCCTGAGTAAGATATTTTACATAAAAGATGTTTACATATAGTCCACAAGACAAAACAAAAGCTCCTCAGTGTGAAAAGATCTCAAAATCATACAGTCACTGCTGGAAAGGGTTCAAATATGCAAAAATGGGCAGTTTCATGAATAACCATCACAAAAAAAAAAAAACAGTCGTAGATCATCCAGGTAACAAAATTCAGCTATTTTTTGTCTTGTGGACTATATGTAAACATCTTTTATGTAAAATATATTACTCAGGACAGTACTAAAAAAAAAAAATAACATGCATTTTGTATTATCTCTCTTATTTTGTTAAAAATATTCACATTTTCACAGATTCTGCAAGTGATTCCCATACTTTTTCATGCAACTGTACATATCTATATTGACAAAAAATGTCATGTATTGTTTTATTTGTGTCCTTTTTTTTTTTTTTTTTTTTCCACACTGGATCAACACCATCTTCAAATGATCAGTGAGCATTATTAGCCCAGCTACACTGTAGAAATATAACATCAGAACATATTAATAATACAGATTTTCATGGAATGCACATCTCGTTCACCAATTCAAAAAGCCTCTTCTTAATAAAACTTATATGAATAATCATAATATGCTTAAGTACAATGTTTTGCAGTCATTGTCTGTTGATGGCAAAAAAAGTCAACTGTTAGAACCTTTGAATATTTGTACATTTATTTATAATAATAAATTTATAATAAAACTTTTAATTTTGTTTAAAAACACTGTATTGTATTTTAATCATAAAAATAGATGTACAGATTATATTTTATTTTAAAACCTAATTTAATCAATTTTTCCAAAATGTTTATTTTGGCTGTAAAAAAAAAAGAAAAAATGCGACAAAGTTGCAGTTTACAGTTTGTTACCCAATCATTTTTTTATTTATTTTATTTGTTTGTTTTTTTATTTGAATATGTAAACTAGATGTCATGTGTTTATTTATTTATTTATATTCATTTCAGGAGTGCTTTCGCTAATTTTTTAAACATTGTACATTGACAATAACCTAACAGCAACCAAAATGAAACACTGCGAAGTGTTGTATGCTTGCTGGGATCTTCTCCTATGCACTATTACATTTCAAATGTAAGAAAGAAAAAAAACACAGCATTCATATTCTGAGGTTCACATACCCTTTACAAGAAAGTTTCACATATTTGATTCCTTCTTTTTCTATCTCGGCTCGATCATAGAAGCGGCTAGTGTTCGTCAGGTCCACCAGCAAACCCATCTTCACCTGAGAACAGGTCAGAATCACATCAACACAGCTCAGTCAGAACATAGAGTTTTACATATCAAATTAAGAGGAACCTCCATATACCTTCAAGCTTTTGAGATAGTTGGACAGCATGCTGGGATGAAACCTGTTCTCCTCAGGGACTTTATCATCATACCGTGGTCCAAGCATGGTTTTCATGGGCAGAAATTTACCTGAAGAGAGAAATCATCATAGAATTTCATGACATGACCTTTAATAATCATGATGGTTTGAGCCAGTGAAACCTTTATAAAAAGTACTTCTATGGTACCAAAGTACAATAATGGTATTGGGCGGTAATACCATAGTATTCAAATAATAATATTCATGTAGCACATTTTATTTTAATACTTATTAAAATAAAACGTGCTACATGAATATTATTATCTACATCTAAGTTCACAGAGTAAATGTACTCTGATCTTAGATGCCAAAAATAATAACTAAATGAACTAAATGCATGGAAAAGTAAGAACAACGACTTTAACATTAGACTTTGAGTTTATGTAATAATACAAGCTGTTCGACAAAGCGATTTTACGTTGTTGTTTTTTTTATTCTCTTTTTGCCATAATTAACACAAAAACACAATATGCTCTCGTTGTGTCGTGGCGACATCATGTGGTCAACATGTGAACGTGATGTCTGATTGCCTGCAACTCAATGAGGTCTTAAGTGGGGTATTTAATTTGGGAAATTCCCACGTCCAATCTTGTCTGGAACGCAGCATTATCTCATTATATTAATTACGTCATATCATAGATCTACTCATATTCCTACACCATAGTACGATTCGTTAAAATTCTACCGACGTCTCGGCCTCCTGATTTGCCTTACGTTCGGGCTCTTGGCAAATCAGGAGGCCGAACGTAACATTACGTGATTAATATTCATGAATCAAGCCCTAGCCATAGTAGAATTCGTACACACACACATAACTCCCGCCTCTTTTCCAGTGACGTAACTTGTGTTGATCTGCGTGTAGCGAGCTAATCTGGCTAGCCACTGAATTTTAAACCAGACAAAACAAATAAGTTTAGAGTGGCCCTTGTATCTATTTTGAAGTCGTACATGCTCCCATTTAAAAACACACGTAAATTAAGTTATCATTGGTTAATTTTGGCAAAGTTATCATTGGTTCATTTTGACAAACGACACAGTGCACGGGTCAGTGCTATATAAACAAGCACAGGCTAACTGTATCTATCTGTTAGACCGAAAGCATTTAGAGTTTTAATCTGGCTTCACTGAAGCTGCAGTCAAACAGCTCTGTGCTTGAGTACATTTATGCTCTCCATAACAGCCTAACTCTAACAAACTAAATCATTGCATTATTGAGACTGAGTGTGGATTAATAGACCATTTTTTTGACAACTAGGCTATCTGATAGATGCTCACCAGCCACAGGTTGTCCTCTTCTGGGACAATTCCTCCATCGAGGAGGCGCTCCGGTTTGAGACATGCTCTCGTTTCGAGACGAGCGAGAGTCCGCTTTCAGCTACTCCGGAGCTCAAGCCTGTCGAGCGGGCTGAATGAGCTTCTGTGATCCGCTGCCTGGGCCTTTGACACAAACCCAGTACTATTCGCGTTTCACAGCTTTATCAAGAGTTCCGCGCAGTAAAAACGTCCTTCCTCGGGTCAACTTTCATGAGATGAGCTCCATGAGACGACCGCTTCTCAAACCTTGCTCAGAAGTAAACAGTAATTCCCCACGTTGTCCGCGGTTCTGTGCGTTACCCACTAAAACCGATAGCAGTAACTCGAGGCGAACAGTAGAGGGTGCTACACATCTAGATAGATAGATGTAGTAATGTAATAATCCCCATGTAGTAAGCCTTCTTGCCCCTTATATATGCGCTTTCGTAATGTATATGTATAAATATGTACGTATTTATACATAATTTACACGTTACCTCTTTTTATACTTTATTAAAATACAATATCGTTCTGTTGTAATGTGTTTTGTGTATGCCATGAGAGATTTGTTTCTGTCAGGTTCCACTCATACAGTAGACTGTAGAGCCACCAGATAAAAGCTGCTCAGCACAAATTAAAACAGTCGACTTACATTTGTTTTATACGGTCAATACTTTGGCGGAATGTAATACGTGGTATGAATCCTATATTATTCTATTATTTTTTACAGAATGTGTTCTAACGTCTCATATCAATTTTTTTCAAAACAATATGACGTAATATATAGCGCATGCGCGGTGTGCAGCACACAGCCATTACTAAAGAAACGGCGATGTAGTTACATTGGACCTCGTTATAAACGGATATTTTTATATTGTTAGCTAAGACAGAGATTAAAACATTTGATTCAGATAACTTCCTCGACTGTCACCTTCTGCGGACCTCAAGATACGACCGAGAGCTGCAAACATCCCACATCTTCATCACCATCAGTATTTGTTTACATCTGGGCGTATTTGATACAAAGTTATCTATATAGTGAAGCTGATATCATGCTGGGCGATGCTTTTGGACATCGTATTGACTCGAGCGTGGAGAATAAAGCAATGAAGATAAGTAGATCAAAACAAGCGCTCTTGAAGAAGAGAGGACGAAACGTTCACAGTAAACACAACAAAGCATCAGCAAACATCAACAAAAGCAGCTTTAAATCCCCATTAACCACCTATGAAGAGCTCAAACCAGCTCATTCTAAACCAGCCACGAATAAACAGGTAACATTCTTTATTATTGCCCGGGTAATAGCAGATTTAGAGCATGTGACTTTGGCGCTTCCGCATTTTCAGTGTTCTTTACATTGGACTAAAGGCTGATAATATATATTTAGTAAGTGGTTAGCTGGTTACTGTGTTATTGTGTTAATTCTGTTAATAGTCTGTATCTGTAAATAGGTTGGTTTAGTTTAGTGGTTAAAGCTCTGGGTTGATAACTGAAATGTTATGAGTTCGAATCCCACGAGGCTTGATCTATAAATCAACACCCTACTCTTGAATCCTAGCAGACAATACTGATCAGCATCAAAAGAGTGACTGAATCTGTAATAAGCTTATGACCTCTATAATTAGGTGTTCAATCACAGAAGATGTTGGAACCATTTTGTTTTTTGTACTGATTCTTTTTTTTTTCCCCTCTTCTTCTTCTTCATCATTTTCTTCTTTTCTGCCATAAAAATGTATGGGCGTCAGAGACCGTAAATCGTAGAGACCCCAAACTTGGCAGGACGGTCCCAAATGTTTGCATCTGCTCAGGTGCAAAGACACACATCCGTCCAACACTATAATAGGCCAATTTGCATTTTGGATCTTAAATCTGGGGCCAGAAAGAATATTATTTTTTCACCTGCATCCTTGAGTCTGATTTCATTTCCTTCTATAATTTTTTTTTTCATCTGAAATTCACCAAATTTTGCACATAGCAAAATATTTTGATTTGTCGTCGTATTGCAAAAATATAACTGAATTAACAGTATGGTCCTGCTCACTTTTCATGAATTGACCTTTATCTCCTGAACTCAGTGTCCAAATTTAAAGGGTTAGTTCACTCAAAAATGAAAATTCTGTCATTAATTACTCACCCCCATGTCGTTCCAAACAAATTAAGATATTTTTGATGAAATCCAAAGGCTCTCTGACTCCTCCATAGACAGCAATTTAATTACCACTGTTAAGGCCCAGAAAGGTACTAACGACATAGTTAAAATAGTCCATGTGACTACAGTGGTTCAACCGTAATTTTATAAAGCGGCGAGAATACTTTTTGTGTGCAAAAACAAAACAAAAAAAATAACTTTATTCATGGGCGCGGGAAGTGGGGGTGCTGCAGCACCCCCTGTTTTCACAGGACAGTAAATGCAATGCAAATTTTTGTTCAGTTACATTTATTCATTTTTATCATTTAATAATTTGTTGTAATAAACACTTTAAATGGGCTATAAAAATGTTGTTGGTTTTTTAAAACAACAACTAAGATCAAATAAAAACACTTTAGGGGCTCAAGCATAGGCAGAGTTTCCAATAACGTGTTTTGCAGCGTTGAGCAATGTAGCCAATCACAGACAAATCTGTTGATTTCTGGAACGCAATGAGATGTTAGGATCCACTCACTGCTCAAAACTCCGGAGTTTTTGTTCGGACCTGAATGCTTTGCATGCTGGCAAATCCTGATTAAAAAGTGTAGACATTATTATTAAAGAATCATTGTGCACTCATTGAAGTGTTGTGAGATCACAACGAACTTTCATCTTTTTAGTGATTATAAAGAACGCTCGTTGCGCGCATTCTACCATGCAAAATCATGCACACAGCACTACCTATGCTTGCTTTTATGCTTCTGAATGTTGTTGATACTTTAATAACAAATGTTATAATGTATCACCATTTATGCTGGGATCTGTTGGTTGTGGCTAGGCGACGTGTAACTTAAAAGTGGAACATGGAAATCTCATGGATGTACTGGAAAAAAAAAATGTTTTATACTTATTTGTTTAAACGCTTAGGCTAAAGTATTTCCCATGTGCCGTCAAATGTCCTGGTGTATGGGCTATGCAGTGTTCTCAGCGATTTTTTTTTTTTTCTTCTTTTTTTCTCAGCGATATGCTTGTTGCTTCTTTTTATTAAGTATATAAAATATACGACCCACCCCTGGGCGCACAGCCATACGCACGCACAGCACCCCCAACCTAAAACATCTTCCCGCGCCCCTGACTTTATTCAACAATCTCCTCTCTTTCCTGTCAGTCCTACACTGTTGACATAGTAAGCACAGTGCAGCGCTTCCGTGTTTACGTCAGAACGCCGGCTCAGTATTGGTCAATGTTGTACACATGAGCAGCACGACGCATGGGTCTGATGCTTACGCAGGAGCCGGCCAATAATGAGTCATGTCGTTTTTGTGCACAAAAAGTATTCTCTTTGCTTCATAAAATTAAGGTTGATTAATAATAATAATTAAAATAATTACAATTATTAATCTAATAATTGTATTAATAACTTAATAATTCTGCACGCACTGTAGTCATGTGGTCTTATGGGTTTGGAACGACATAAGGGTGAGTAATTAATGACAGAATTTTCATTTTGGGGTGAACAAACCCTTTAAAGGGATAGTTCACACAAAAATGAAAATTCGGTCATCACCTACTCACCCTCAAGTTGTTCCAAATCTGAATTTCTTTCTTGTATGGAGTACTGTGACAGTCAGTGGCTACCGTCAACTGGCTGGTTGCCAACATTCTTTAAAATATCTTCTTTTGTGTTCAACAGAAATAAGAACTTCATACAGGTTTGGAACAACATGAGGGTGAGTAAATGATGACAGAATTTTAAATGAAAATTTTAATTATCCCTTTAAAAAAACTCATAGACCACAGGACATTCTGAGGACACATAACCGTATGATCAGTGAAGTTGAAATCTTCTTTGGTTGGTGTTATAACATTTCCTATAATGTGACTCGGCCACATAAAAAAAATGGACCAAAAGATGGCACTGTAATAAGCAACTTTACATTTTCTCTAATAAATCTGCAACCTTACGTGATATAATCAAAATTCTTGTTTCTTCTAAATCCTTGCCTTATGCCTGAAAGGTAAGGTAGACAATTTGTTTTTTAAACACTTTCTGTTATACTGATGTCCTCACATCCAGAAGGCAATCAATAATAGAAGTGGTCTCAATATTAAAACATGTACATATATCTTCTGTGGAAGTCTTGGGACCAAAAAATGTTTGTCCGATTCAATGTCTTACCTGCCTGTCAACATATGTATTTCCATACTTCCATGCACCCTGCCTGTGCAGACATCACACATCATCAGCACGTCCCATGAGGCCATGCAGAGTTGTAGACAGGCAGTCACCGAGCGCTGCAAACAAACAGCAGCCGCCTTTTACAGTTCCTCCTGAACCAAAACAACGAGTTTTTGCTGCGTTCACGCCATGTCGTAACCAGTGTTGGGGGTAACGCATTACTTTTTCAGTTTACAACAAAAAATCTAAGTTCCTTTTTCAAATAAGTAACGCAAGTTATTTTTTCACATTTATTAACTGACAGCTCTCCTGTCTCCATGTTGAGAGAAATAAAGTGCAGAGGTGTTGTGTGCGTTGTGAACATGCATTTTCATTCAGTATTCCTCAAAATGAAATGCAAAGTAGTTGTAAAATACCCAGCTTGTAGTCTCAATATGTATATATATATATATATATATAGGCTATATAGCTCAAATTGAGCTAGTCCTGTTCAGTCCTGTTTCTATAAAGGTATGAAGTTGTATCGTACAGCGACAATGATTTTGTCCTCCATTGTTGTTTCGGATTTCTGCCTCCGCTCGCTACGTCGTAATCACGTCACTACTAGAGCAAGCTCCTGATTGGTTAATGCGGCGCGAATTTTCGCCAAAGTTCAGATTTTTCAACTTGCGCGATTCGTGCGAATCACGCGTTACGTGCGTCAAACGCTCAATTCACGTGAATCACGTCATTCGCACCGCAGGATGTCAATTCACGTCTTTGCATTGACTTAACATGTAAATCACTTGCGCTTAATGGGGCGTTCACACCAGACGTGACTTGCGCGAATAAATCGCACCATTCGCGCCGCAGGATGTCAGTTCGCATCTTTGCATTGACTTAACATGTAAATCACTCGCATTTAATGGGGCGCTTACACCAGACACGACTTGCGCAAATAAATTGCGCTATTCGCGCGTAGTTGGACGCTTGAACATTTTGAGTTTATTCGCTTCATTCGCGCGTGAAATTCACTTCACAACAGACGCGAATTCACGTCATGAGAGGTGCTTTCCCTCTCCTTTAAATATGTGTCCCAGCCTCTTCCACTTCTTTCTGCACACTTCCTCTGAATAAGCACAACTCGTCAGCGGGAAAGTAGTTGTAAAATACGGTGAATAAGCTCAATTTGCCAGCTTAAGCTAGCTTGTAGTCTCATTATGTATATATATATATATAGCTCAAATTAAGTAAAGACCATTTTTTTACAACTTACCAGGTTGTCCGACCTCCTCACTCACTTTCTTCAAAGCAAGATCCTTTTTATTCCTGTTTCTATAAAAGTATGAAGATGTATCATACAGCGACGATGATTTTGTCCTCCATTGTTGTTTCGGATTTCTGCCTCCGCTCACTAAGTCGTAATCATGTCACTACCAGAGCAAGCTCCTGATTGGTTAACGCGGCGCAAATTTTCACCAAAGTTCAGATTTTTCAACTTGCGCGATTTCACGCGTTACGCGCGTCAAACGCCCGAAATGCTCAATTCGCACGAATCGCGCCGCAGGATGTCTATTTGCATCTTTGCATTGACTTAACATGTAAATCACTCGCGCTTAACGCTTCATTCGTGTCTGGTGTAAACGCACCATGAGGCTTATTCATTTCACTTTTGGTGTGAAAGGGCCTTTACATTTGCAAAAAATATTTTTTGTTGTTGTTGTTATTAAAAAACAAACAAGCAAGCCCAGCCCAGGTGAGAAAAAGTAACAAAAAAGTAATACATTAAAATTAATTACTTTTTTAGGGAGTAACGCAATATTGTAATGAATTACTTTTAAAAGTAACTTTCCCCAACACTGGTTGTAACGTAATTACAAGATGGCAAACCGTGGCGTTCTACCCAGAGCTGTTCACGTCCTCAGACTCGGATTTATGCGTTTCTACAGTATGTCAACACTATCAACGCCAAAATGAATCTGCAGTCAGGTGGTTCAAGTAGAACTCTGTAAGTTGTTTACGTTCATTATTATTGTAACGTTATGTGCTTTGAGACATGAGGCACATCTCTCATCTCATGACACTTTGCAGACTCTGCTGTGTATTCATGTTTTGGGGGTGGCGTGGTTTTGGTAGATTTTGACATAATTTAGTGTGTTTTTGTCAGTTCAAGTAGATAGTTAAAGTTAAAGAGAACTCTAAGCGGCTTTCTGTGTGTGCATTTCAGGTGTGTACGCACAGAAAGTCGCTTCACTGTGTTGCAATACCAGTTCTCTTTTGCCTCTTATCCAATGAATGATTGGCTGATCATAGAATAAGCCTACTTATCTCTCGCTTCATGGAGCTGGTGAGCGAAACCCACATAGCAAGATCATATGCTGTAACTAGTCAAAGGATGCCAGAAAAAAACAGATGTGGCATTATATGTGTTCTCACCACAGTTTTTAAAAATGCTACAGAAGTGGGCATGGTAAGAGACTGACAACACAACAATGGCTTCTGATTTAGACAGTTTTATTTCGCTCTCATTGAGTTGAATCAACATCAACGATTCCCACAAATTCATGCTGCAATTCACCATTGCACGCAACAAACTGAACAATTATAGAATACATGGTTTGAAAGCTCATTGTAAATTACCCAAATACATACACATCCTGTGACAGCTAATATAAAGTACAAATAAATGAACATTTGTTCACATTTGTACTCTGCATCAAATATAAATATATGAATACGCTGTTGCATCTTTAATACATTTTGAGGCTTATATTGCTGCATATTTATATGCTGTTTAAATGGTTATGGGGCTTTATCGCGTTTGTGTCGAAGACTCAGGATCTATTGAATGGAACTTATGTGACGCACAAACTCAAAACACAGCTAAACAGCAAAAACAAACACTGATGTTTGATCCATGAATGCATCTTACTGCTTACTGTTTGCAATCTCATAGTTTTAAGTGCCTGTCATAGGGAATCAACACATGCTGTCGTGAATAATTATGCGAGGCGTTTACTCTTAGGATAAGGACATGCAGTCTCATGAATAATTATGAGACACCGCAAAAGACCTCCTACTCTCCTTCTCCGCCCGACCTAATGCGTAAACATTATGGGAAACGCACTAGCCATTGCCAGATGGGATTTAAACTTTGTTGGCTGAAGACCCTAATTTGGTTTTAAAAATGTACCAAGCACAATTTTCTCTTACCATTCCAGATTTCTAACATGCACATTCGGCGTAAGCTTGCTTTGTGAGATTTTGTGAACAGAGCTCAGTTTAACTGCTCAGAATAAACAAGGGACTCATGAACAACCATCACACAACAAAAAACAGTCGTAGATCATCCAGGTAATGACACACAGTATTAAGAATCAATGGTTCACAAACTTTTGAACTGGGTCATTTTAATAAATTCAGCTATTTTTTTGTCTTATGGATTATATGTAAACATCTTATGTAAAATATCTTACTCAGGACAGTACTAAATAAAAAATAGCATGCATTTTGTATGATCTCTCTTATTTTGTTAAAATTTTGCACATTTTCACAGATTCTGCAAGTGGTTCACATACTTGTTCTTGCAACTGTATACTTGCACCTCGGCTCAGAATGCTTTTATGATGCAAGATTTGTAATTTGCTTCAACCTTTTCGAACTTCGTGAAATGATTAATTTAGGTTTAAGTGGTGTGTGTAAAGGAACTGGAAGCAGGCAGTGTACGGGTGTTTCTACAGCCCATGTAGTAGTGCCATCTGCTGTTTAAAAGCTAAGCTCAGAATCGATTCGAGAGAGAATCGTAATACATCGGAAAATATCAGAATCGCTCCAGATTTTTCGTATCGCGAATCAAGAATTCTATGTATTGTACCAGCCCTATAAAGCATACAGTGGGTACGGAAAGTATTCAGACCCCCTTAAATTTTTCACTCTTTGTTATATTGCAGCCATTTGCTAAAATCATTTAAGTTCATTTTTTTTCCTCATTAATGTACACACAGCACCCCATATTGACAGAAAAACACAGAATTGTTGACATTTTTGCATATTTATTAAAAAAGAAAAACTGAAGTATCACATGGTCCTAAGTATTCAGACCCTTTGCTGTGACACTCATATATTTAACTCAGGTGCTGTCCATTTCTTCTGATCATCCTTGAGATGGTTCTACACCTTCATTTGAGTCCAGCTGTGTTTGATTATACTGATTAGACTTGATTAGGAAAGCCACACACCTGTCTATATAAGACCTTACAGCTCACAGTGCATGTCAGAGCAAATGAGAATCATGAGGTCAAAGGAACTGCCTGAAGAGCTCAGAGACAGAATTGTGGCAAGGCACAGATCTGGCCAAGGTTACAAAAAAATTTCTGCTGCACTTAAGGTTCCTAAGAGCACAGTGGCCTCCATAATCCTTAAATGGAAGACGTTTGGGACGACCATAACCCTTCCTAGAGCTGGCCGTCCGGCCAAACTGAGCTATCGGGGGAGAAGAGCCTTGGTGAGAGAGGTAAAGAAGAACCCAAAGATCACTGTGGCTGAGCTCCAGAGATGCAGTCGGGAGATGGGAGAAAGTTGTAGAAAGTCAACCATCACTGCAGCCCTCTACCAGTCGGGGCTTTATGGCAGAGTGGCCCTTCGGAAGCCTCTCCTAAGTGCAAGACACATGAAAGCCCGCATGGAGCTAAGATGATGAGAAATAAGATTCTCTGGTCTGATGAGACCAAGATAGAACTTTTTGGCCTTAATTCTTAATTCTATGTGTGGAGAAAACCAGGCACTGCTCATCACCTGTCCAATACAGTCCCAACAGTGAAGCATGGTGGTGGCAGCATCATGCTGTGGGGGTGTTTTTCAGATGCAGGGACAGGACGACTTGTTGCAATCGAGGGAAAGATGAATGCGGCCAAGTACAGGGATATCCTGGACAAAAACCTTCTCCAGAGTGCTCAGGACCTCAGACTGGGCCGAAGGTTTACCTTCCAACAAGACAATGACCCTAAGCACACAGCTAAAATAACGAAGGAGTGGCTTCACAACAACTCCGTGACTGTTCTTGAATGGCCCAGCCAGAGCCCTGACTTAAACCCAATTGAGCATCTCTGGAGAGACCTAAAAATGGCTGTCCACCAACGTTTACCATCCAACCTGACAGAACTGGAGAGGATCTGCAAGGAGGAATGGCAGAGGATCCCCAAATCTAGGTGTGAAAAACTTGTTGCATCTTTCCCAAAAAGACTCATGGCTGTATTAGATCAAAAGGGTGCTTCTACTAAATACTGAGCAAAGGGTCTGAATACTTAGGACCATGTGATATTTCAGTTTTTCTTTTTTAATAAATCTGCAAAAATGTCAACAATTCTGTGTTTTTCTGTCAATATGGGGTGCTGTGTGTACATTAATGAGGAAAAAAAATGAACTTAAATGATTTTAGCAAATGGCTGCAATACAACAAAGAGTGAAAAATTTAAGGGGGTCTGAATACTTTCCATACCCACTGTATATAACATGTAAAATGTTTCAACAACATAAGATATTTTTCAACATCAGAACTTTTCAAAACAATTCCACACGTGAAATGGTGGGGATTTTGAAAATTATTTTAATATGCAAAACTGTTACCCAATCCTATAGCAGTGTGCGTTTACTTCCAAGTCTTGAATGTGGCACGCCCATCAAAATGGAGCTTGATTTTCAAAACAAATTATTTAGAAGATTTGTGAAGCAGTATGCACCCATTACTAAACACCACAAATGATTTAATCACAGACACTAGAAATAAATGCATATGAAAACAGGTTTCTGGGCACAATATGAATAAGAGAGCTATGAATAGAGATCAGCTGTGTTGTGTGACTGTTGTCTGACACAATCCTAATGGTTTCTTGGGTTTGCTTTATTTAAGGTGACGTTGTTACATTGTAATTAAACAAATAAGTACTGTGTAATATTAATTAACTACATGTACTTACTATATGGTTAAGGTTAGGATTGGGGTTTGGTTTAGGATTAGTTACTTGTTATTATGCAGAATTTACTGTTATTACTACAGTAAGTGCATGTAATGTGTCATTATATCATCAAAATAAAATGTTACCGTTTCTTGTTTGTCTTCAGCAGCTGAAGTCAAAAACCGAATGTGATGAACGAGGAAGCCAGTCCAGCAGAGCATCTGTCCACAGCTCGAGCAGGCTTGAGCAAACCACAGAGAACCTGAACAAACGAAGACAGTGGAGCAAGCAAAGAAACATGCCAGACAGCATTCAGCTTGCCAAAAGACACCAGAACTCCATGAACACAGAGAAGAGCCTGCTGTACCCGGCTGAGGGCCTCAAGAGGGTGAATGCTTGCCCTTCTGAGCTTTCATCGGAGGCAGATAAGACGTATGCTGGAGCAAAGTTCAGCGAGCCGCCCTCACCCAGCGTCCTTCCCAAACCTCCCAGGCACTGGGTGGGAGATTGTGTTCTCCAACATACGGCTGCACAGCACAACTGCAGCAAAGAGCAGATGTCTGAGCACCTGAAAACTTTGCTGAAGGTCCAAGCAGAACCCTGAAAAAAAAGGGACTCTTTAGTACATGATACGAACTGGTAACATCTTGTTGCAAAAAACTATTGAAACTTTCTGTTGTTTCGGAAAGCACCCTTGAGTTAAATGTGAAGACTTGTGAAAGTGTAAAAAAACTGAGTCTGAGATTTAATGTGTGTATATTTTTTCATGTTAATTTACTTGAAAAATCTGTTTACTTTTGTTACTGAAACTCAAATTTTTTTTTTGCATTCATGTAACACCAATACATGTTTGAATCGACAATCGCCATGAAGAATTGGACAGCTGATTGTAAGAAAATGTTTGTTTTTTTAAACCTTAAATTGAAGCACAGTGGACAGCAACTACTCTTGTCAATCTCCAAGCAATGATATGTTTTATGTCAATTGCATAGTTTGTTTTTAATTTGACTGAAGAATGTATCGTTTTGTACATGGTCTGTTAGTGTTGGGATGTCACGCTTCATTTTAAACTCTTCAAACTCATTTTCTCACTGCCTTTCAACGACAGTCTTTTGTATCATCTGCATCAGTTCAAAAGGAAAAAAAAAAATTATACAATAATAATTTTTATCTTTTTATTCTGCTCATTTTGAAATAAAGAGTTTTGGTCCCCAATTTTCTTTTGCATTTTAGTTCTATGATTGATGTTTGTGTGCAGTGTGTTGCAAAAGTTTTCAGATCCTAATGCAACTAATTATCCCATTACTGAATAACCAAATTATCACAGCTTATTTTTTAAGCACTCAAAACTAATTATTCTTGCATCCAATCAAAGGCCAATAAACCCCTCAAGTACTCTTCCAAATCCTCATAAACTTCATTAATGTCTAAACCGCTGGCCCCAAAAGTGAGTACACCCCTAAGTGAAAATGTCCAAATTGGGCCCAATTAGCCATTTTCTCTCCCCGGTGTCATGTGACTTGTTAGTGTTACAAGGTCTCAGGCGTGAATGGGAGCAGTTGTGTTAAATTTGGTGTTATCGCTCTCACTTTCTCATACTGGTCACTGGAAGTTCAACATGGCACCTCATGGCAAAGAACTCTATGAGGATCTGAAAAAAAGAAATGTTGCTCTACATAAATATGGCGTAGGCTATAAGAAGATTGCCAAGACCCTGAAACTGAGCTGCGGCACGGTGGCCAAGACCATTCACTGGAGCCAGAGTACCCAATACTTAAGATCAGGGTATGGCTTTAGTTCAGATCCAAGCCACCACCTTACCAGGGTATTGTTCCAACAGTCTTGCAAGGAAATGCACAATGCAAATCCATCTTGGCAGAGGCAGAGCCTGTCTTACCCTCCAGAGGGTTCTGATGCTAAGAGAGCAGATATCCCATCTGAAAAGGGGAAAATCTCAGATATCACTGAAGTGTGGCCAGAGACTCCTCGGTCTCTCAGGTTGTGCCGCTAGGTTTACTTTACATGCAGCTGATACAGTAGTGGTTCATAAAGATGAACAAATCATGCATTCTTGCCCAAGGTCCTGCCTCGTTCATATGTGTTTAGACCTTTGGTTCTGGAACCCTTTTATGCACCTCCTCATATCTTGGAGAAAGCAGCCCGGCTGCACCTAAACTGCCCAGTCAGGGCCCTGAGCTGATATATAGCTTACACTCAGTCCATAAGGCAGACAGATCCGCTATTTGTCTGCTATGGGGAGTCAGTACTGGGCCAGACTTTGTCAAAACAGAGGCTGGCCCGCTGGGTTGTCAAGGCTATTGAGGTGGCATTTAGCAGTGCTGGTGTACCTTCGCCTGAGGATGTGGTAGCACATTACACCAGGGGGATGGCTGCCTCCTGGGCACTATTCAAATTTGTGCCTTTAGAGTTGGTCTATGCAGCAGCAGGCTGGATCTCCTCACTTACGTTTAGTCGGTTTTATCGCCTGAATGCGGCAGCTTCTTTAGCTGCAAGCAGGGAAGGTATAAGTCTGTAAACACTTGGTTTTCGTTCAGGATGTACACACCTATTGGCTTGGTTTACTGTTTAATCTTTAGTTTCAGGGACTGGAGTTCACGTTGACATATCATAATATCAGACTTTTATAGGATCGAGTTTAACTCATGTCTGTCTTCTAAACTGTTGGCCCATATGGTGGTGTGTTGACCAGGATGAAATAGAACGGGCGGTTACGTAGGTAACAGCGGTTCTATTAATGAGGTCAACACGCCACCCAACATGTTCATTTGGGGACTAGGTAGTGCCAGTCATCAAAATAAGAAAATGTCCAGGCAGTATTGCACCTGTATTTATAGAGGATGATTGGGTGCAGGTGGAGCGCATTCATTTTATATACGATCTCCTAGCAGCTCGCCCTCTAGCAAGGCTGACTCAAATGGTGGCGTTGACCTCATTCATAGAACCTTGGTTACCTACATAACTCCCTAAATCTATGCTGATCATTTTGATTTCTGTATTTCACAGTTCATGTTGACGACATTCACATTTTCACAATTTTCACAATTTCCAAAATTTACATGAAATTGATAAACAAATCACTACCTGAATAGGTAATTTGATATTTATTGAGAAGATCTATATTCTTTGCTATTCAGCCTAACAATGAAAATATATAAGGAAAAAAAAACTTTTTCTTTTGAGGACAGATCATGTCAACTGCCCACATACATTCACATGTATTCTTTTATTGCTGGCAAAAATTGATTCCATGTTGCAACATAATAAAAAAGAACAAACTTAGTTTTTCATGGGTAATTTGTATTCCCAAGACTTTGTCAAATGTCATATAGTGAAAAAGCAGCAGTCACTGCAAGTAGATGGACCAGTATATGATGTTGAAGAGTGTGTATGCTCCAGGGAAGATGACCCGTGAGTATGTGTCTATGGCATGAGTGTCTATTAATAAGCTACTGTTTGAGGTTACAGCAGGTCTTTGAGCTCCCTGCTCGTTATCTAGGACCAGATGAACCAAGAACTGCTCCTGTTTGTCCCCGCTCAGCTCCGACATGCCGTAGTTTCCTGTGGTCATCATGTCCATGTCACTGTAGCTGCTGCTCATCATCATCTGACCAGGATGGGTCATTCCACATGTACATGGCAACTGCTGAATCATACAAGCACACATGACGTAATATTACAGTTCTGTCCCCCTTCAGGTCGTGACACGTGTCTTTTTACTATGAAATTGTACTGATTTTTAAAAAGTACATGCAAAAATGACTTTTATATTGTTAGTGATGTTTCAAGATGAACACTTACTGGACTGAAGCAACTTAGGTTTACTTGACTTACTGTTTTCCTTTTTTTTTTTTTTTTTTTGAAAAATCATGTTACAATGTGAATATCAAATATGATCCATGAGGCCTGAGGAATGTTTATTTGTTCATCCCTCATTATATGTTTTGCCCTCCACAATAAAAACTACATAGCTTTGATCAAAAAAACTTTGAGGTTTTTTTTAGTTCCATATTCTCACTCTATTCTGTATGAGCCATAAAAGCCTGATGTATCAAACATAATACTTCAAAAAACACATATACAAACTTTTTAGATTTTGTCGAAAGATTTAATAAACTGTCACGATTTCCCCTATGTCTTAAGTGTTTTTTTTGTTCAAGGACTCTTATTTTGATGTTCTGAGGTCTTACTGACATGTTTCACATCTTGTGTTTAGTTCCTGTTTTGCCTTTGTTACCCTTATTAGTTTCCATAGTATTTAATCAGTCTCAACTGTGCCTTGTTATCCTCTTGTTTGCCTGAGTACAGTACATATACCCGTGTTTCAGTCTTTACTTGTCAGTCGTTGCCTTTACTTGTCTTTTGTAAAGCTGTTGTGTTTCCGTTCACTACTTTGGATTATTGTCTCCTGTTCCCCATTTGGATTATTATTATCTATTTTCCCTGCCTGAATTTATATTTCCCAGGTTGGAATTTGCCCTCCGTTTTCCCATTTGGATTATCTTACTTTTTGTGTTTATTTAATAAAGACTGCTTGCATCCTTGCCTGTCCTCATCCTTGCATTAATGTCAAGCTTTCAGAGTAATTTCTTAACTTCTTAAGATTTTCATGAATCCAGCCTTAGGGATTTTTTTTTTTTTAAGTGTTATTTTGGAGAATTTGTACTGATCATGAATTAAATATTACTTTCTTGAGTGTTGTTCAGTGTGTTGTTCCGCGGATACAACCTGATCTCAAGGCAATTCATACTTATTTTACGAGGTGGCTAATTCTTACGAATTCATAAGTTTTTTGCTAAATCGTACATATTTTACGAGTTGACAAATTCATATGAATTCATACGAATGACCTACCCGTCACTGGGGTTTAGACAAATCGTACGAATTCGTATGAGTGAGGACGTATGAATTCATATGAATTAGCCACCTCGTAAAATGCATACGAATTGGTCGTGAGATAGCATTGGCGGATACTGTGGATAATCCACAGGTCTGGTTGGCCAAATAATAAAAAAAATAACATTCTGTTTGAAGCTTAATTTTTTGTCAGTTACTAATTTGCAGACTCTCATTAAGCTCTGCAGTTGGGGGTCCAGTCATTTAAGCAGCAATAGGCCTTTTTCACAAGAATCAGAAATCAAGTGACGCGGGGTAAAGTTAGTTCTGCTATGGGTCTACGGCTATTGGATCGATATGCTCTTTTCTCAAATATCGCTTCTTACCTTTTCTGTTTTGTCTGTTTTCCCAAGTTGCTGTTGTATAATCTACAAAGAAATTATTTTCTACTTGTTTGTAGTTTATACGGCCACTCAGACCATTGCTCGAATTTACCGGCAGGTGGATTTATTTTACCAGCTGTCATACAGTATAGGCTACGCAGCTACTCATTCAGCAATTCCCCCGATCATATCACGTTCGACGAACATTATTTATATAATTTATTCATTAAAAAAAAAATTAACTCCCAATATATACTTAAGTGGGGGATATATTGTCGGGAGTTTAATACGTTTTAAAAATATATAGCATGTATTAATCTCATATGGCATTACATCCCACATTCAAGCATATGTTATAACTAATCCTGATCGATTAAAATGATTAAACTAAGACATAATTAATTTCCAACACCACACTGTACGCAAATATCAGTCTTTACATTAATGTTGCAACAGCACAATAATACTGTGCTTAATACAGACTTTAAGATGATGGTGACAGGAAAATATGAGTGAGAGATGACTGAAGTGTTTATATACATCCAGAAATATCCAGGGTGCGAGCGATCCTGTTTTATGAATCAGAGGATCACGCTTGCGTGATAAGGGAGCTGTCAGCTGATCATTTCCCCAGCACGTTGTGAAAAACACTCTATACATCCCAATGTGCATACTATCCACCCTAAATAGTACTGAATATTACTAATGTCACATAGACTACTATTTAGGATGGATAGTATGCAGGTTGAGACGCACTCAGCACATGGAGCACAATAATGCACAGCCGCGCCAAACAGACACAAAGAATATAACCAGTTTAACCGCCATCACTTCGAATTATTTATTAAATTTAGCTCTTAATGAGAGCTCTGTAGTCTCACCAATAATTCACCAAGACCATTCAAACATTTTCATGACATTTAATTCATAAAACGACTTTGATTCCCGAGCTGGTTTTGATCGAGGCTCGGCTATCTATCACTGTAACCGGTAAAACTTTTACCCGGCGTGGATCATTCCGGAAGCCAAAATCCCGGAAGTGTGAAATAGGCCTATGGAGGCTAAACGGATCCAAAAGAAATTTTAGAAAGTAGACCAATCAAGTGCTGGGTAGGTGATATGTAACAGCTGTGAAGCGCTGTATATGACAATAAACTAATAAAGCCTATATCCAGCCTTTGCTTAGGCAGAACGGATTTAGTTTTTTGTGTGTTCAGAAGGTTGCAGTGACGAAGTGCAGCCTGTGTTTAGGCTATTAAATAAATGTAATTTTGCCAAAGAACTTCTTTTACGTTAAATAAATGTTCATTTAAAAGCAGCCTACTTCAGTGTAATATGTTACCATATCATCACGCTTAACACTGATAATTAGAATAATTGTACTGCAATGATCAGTTGCAGATATCTAAATCAGAGAAAATCAAAGGTTCGGTTGGGTGGCGGGTGGATGATTTATTTTTAACAGCAGATTTGGGTAATGTTAGACATGATCCATACATCTCTAGTAGCCAACAAAATAGGTCCCACTATGTTTGTCCCTAAATATCAAGGATTAGCCTCACTAAAATGATGTATTAACTGCAGAACAAGTACATCTTAACAGTTTAGTTAATTTATTAACTAAAAGCTTACCCTGTTGCTTTGTACTTTGCGCTCCTGCAGAGTGGACAGGTAATTGACAGCGGCGTACTCTATCACGGACAGGAAGACAAAGACGAAGCTGACCCACAGGTAAATGTCCACAGCTTTGATGTATGAGACTCTGGGCATGGAGGCATTCACTCCAGTGATAATGGTGGACATGGTGAGTACCGTCGTAATGCCTACAAAGAGATCAGTGATCAATTTATTCAAGAGAGCATGCTGCTAAATGTGTCATTTGGGCAAGGTACTTAAGTGTATGTGTCATTAGGTGTGTTCGACTTGATGCGGTGCTGCGCAGACCGATTGGTGTATGACATCAAATTACCCTGAAAGCGAGAGGGCAGATGGCTTCGTATGCTTTCGAATTGCTCTAGCGGTACTGCGCAGCACCGCTTTAAGTTGAACACAAGTGTTCTTGTAGTTTATAATCGAATGTTTTGCAGCATGATGCAGTTATACAATTCATTTAAAACAGCTCACCCAGAGGAACCCTCGCAGGAACAGCTCGTCGGTCAATCCAGAAGGACACCCATGACAGCATTACCATTAGAGTGGCGGGAAAGTACGTCTGAAGCAGGAAGAAGAAGATATGACGACGCAGAGTGAAGTTGATGTAAAGACGATTGTACCAACCTGCAGGAGAAGATTTAAGGGGAAAAGTTTGCAATTTTAGTCATAACGAAGCACCACCGATCATTAGGGTTGGAACTAAACTCTGGGTTGTGGCCCTCTAGTAACAGAACTGAATAGCCCTGCTGTACAGTATTAACCGAAGAGACTTAGATAACTGTGTTGTGTTCAAAAGTGAAATTGTGTTGTGGACTACTATTTTGAAAAGGAAGTATGAACTTGTGTCATGACAATCAGGCTAAATCTATTTTAAATTCCTGCCAAGTTAACGTCCCCGTACAAGCGGTGCAGCATAAAGTAAAACACAGAACAATGGGAAAATACAGTGCAGATTTTAATACCTGTGCACATGATTATCTAGCAATGTATAGAATAATCTTGTCTTGATGCTGATCTATCAATAAATATATACAGTAGTTTTTGTGAATAGCATGTTACAGTGTTGGAAATTAACGTGGGCTTGGGGTAAGAATGACAGCAAAATTAACAAAAATGCCACACAAATTCAAGATGACAGGGTAAAAAAAAAAAAAAAAAAAAAAAAATCCCCCTGCACAATTACACTAAATCGAAAAGTGTTGATTGCAGTGTTATATTTAGATCTGATTACATTGCATCAGATTTCTTTTTACACTTTTTTTTTTTATTCTCACAGTCAACTGTAAACAGAAAAGTCTTTTTTGAAAGCAATTATAAGTGATATCATTAGTGCAAGTCAAGGGTGTCCAAATCCGTCCTTGAGGGCCAATGTCCTGCAGAGTTTAGCTCCAACTTGCCCCAACACACCTGCCTGGAGTTTAGGGTTACTGTCTAGTAACCTCTTCACTTACTATTACACTACAATAATCTGTATCAATAAAATGAATTGACATGTAGGTTTGCATTGCAAATATAGGTGTTCTTACTTTGGGAATGTGGGCTGACACAGCATAATCCACATCATGGACTTTAGATTTGGTAAAAGAATATACTGTTTTATTATAATATTGCTCATGCTCTGTGTTTCCTGTATATATTCTCTCTAGATACCTTCTAGATAGATATTACTTTTACCTTTTACTTAACTTTAACTGTTGGAGCCATGCCGTTTTGTTACAGGACAAAATACCAAGCAGTTTCAGAGTTTCCAAATAGTAATTTTAAAGGGTTAGTTCACCCAAAAATGGAAATAATGTCATTTATTACTCACTATCATGTCGTTCTACACCCGTAAGACCTTCATTCATCTTCGTAACACACATTAAGATATTTTTGATGAGATCCAGTGGCTCAGTGAGGCCTTTATTGCCAGCAATGTCACTGAACCTCTCAAGATCCAGAAAGGTACTAAAGACATATTTAAAACAGTTCATGTGAGTACAGTGGTTCTACCCTAATATTATAAAGCGATGAAAATACTTTTTGTGCGCAAAAAAAAAAAAAAAAAATTACGATTTTTCAAAAATATCTAGTGATGGCCGATTTCAAAACACTGCTTCACAGCTTTACAAATCTTTTGTTTTGAATCAGTTGTTCGGATTGCATAAACGAAGCCTTGTTTACTGAAATCAGTGCTCCAAAACACTGATTCGAAACAAAAGATGAATGAAGGTCTTACGGGTGTAGAACGACATGAGTGTGAGTAATAAATGACATTTTCATTTTTGGGTGAACTAAGCCTTTAAGTTTTAACCGCTTTAACAATCTCTACTAGTCAGGAATTATGATATTACACAACATGACTCACATTACATGAGACAATATGGAGGGTAGCAACAGCTGTCATCAGTAGTGGTTTTAAGGTGGGATTAGTGAAGGATCAATTGCAGACGCTCTAACTCAGTGGTTCCCAACCCTGGTCCTGAAGCACCCCCAACTCTGCACATTTTGTATGTCTCTCTAATCAAACACACCTGATTCAACTCATCAGCTTATTGGTAAAGACTTCAAAACTTGAAATGGTTGTGTCAGATAAGAGACATCTAAAATATGTACTGTTGGGTATACTCCAGGACCAGGGTTGGGAACCACTGCTCTAACTTTACCCGAGATCCAATTTTCAGTACCTGTGCTGCTGTAGAAAGCTAGTTTTGTGGTGGTGTGAAACTCCTGAATGAGGAACTGAGACAGAGAGATCTTCTCATCCGTCTGCAGAGATTTGTTTCCTCTCTTCCAGTACAACATGAGGTCGTCATCAGTATAGGCATCTGCAAAGAGAATAACACAAATACATATGAACTCACAAACACTTAAACACTAGATAAACACTGAATATTCTATTTTTCTCTGAAATATGTCACATTATGCTTTGAAACGTTTAATTCATTCATGAAAATGTTTACATCAATCATATGTTTAGACTCACAGCTTTCAATCTCCAGTGAGCATGTCTGGGTGTCCAGTGGAAAGTGACTGAGATCCATATTGCACATTGCTGTGACCGTGACCCTGTTGAGAGTGTATAGAGTAATTAAAACTTGCGTCACAGATATACAGAACAAATACACTATATAGAACTCTTTGTTATTTTAGTGATTTGGTATAGCCCCATCAGGAATTTAGCAGTAGTACACTCTTTCCCCCCTCTTAACATTTTCATATTCATCCCAAAAAAAAAAAAAAAAAAACACAACACCTCACATGAAATCATTTATATAAATAAATAATCCTGTTATGTCTTATAGGAGGGGGAGGTTTTGAAATCATCTAGGATCCCAAAAAATGTTCTATCATTTGCAGTGTGCTATTTGTTAAAATAAAAGCTACGCTATTATTTCAAATTCACAATCAGTCATCAACTGTATTACACCAGACAAGCAACATAAGATCATTGGAAAAACATGCCTCCATTAACTCTAAAAACATTCCTATATATAAAATTCACTGCAGATGAAATGAACACTAGTGGCAGTAAAACAAATTATCGATTATGCTTCAGAAAATGCATTTTTATCCCACATTTGCCTTTTTTTAGGGTTAGGTTTAAGCTAAGGTTTACTGTAGGTGGTACGTGATTACAGGCAGTAACTTTGTAGAGCCACGTTTCGGATAAAAAACCCATTTTAAGAGCCAATCACTGGACATTTCACTTTAAAAGTGTCACAAGACATGCAAGAAGCGACATATCGTTTTGCAGAAATACCACCAAAGGCACATTTTTCCCAGTGAGCTTGGATTGCGAACAAGTGATCTCTGACTTCAGAAACTTTTAAAAAGGGTTCAAAACTGACATCAACCTTGGTCGATAAATGCCATTTGAAGCCAAGTATCAGGACTGAGAAGATACTCTCTCCAGACATAAATGCAGTCAACTTTTTTATGAGCTCTCTTTTATCTCAATAATCTTAAATGACTGAAATAGTATGCCGTTTATGCAAAGACCATAAATGCTGTCTGTGCATGTTACCAATATGGAAGTTTAATTTTATTATCACCCTGTCAGAACTCTAAAGCACACCCTTAGCATCCCCAACAAAAACATACATCTTAGTGGAGAATGCGGGCAGCTATAGTGAAGGTAGAACAAACTTCTCATTTCCTCTCTCCTCTCCTACAGACACAGCCTCCTTTGTCGACATGTAGGAAATATTTCCTTAGTTTGAAAGTTGAATGATATTTCAACTGGTGATCTAATGTTTAATATTCATTGAATGAATGATTACGGTCTGCCATATTACAGAAATCTACAGCATCATCTTTACAAATATTTACAGCATCATGCTGATGAGGGTGAACATGACCCCACCGAGCTTTTCAGAGGCATTTAAATATGACAAAACTTGAAACAAGAAAACTAAACCAATTCATATGGATCAAGTCCTTGTCTACACAGTCGAAAAACATTGATTCCAGCAAATGCTTTAACAGTTCTACTTTAAAATGTCAGCTTCCAAGTCAAAATTATTTCATATAAACAGATATACCTCACATCAATATTGAAACCAAACATCTCATAATTCAGCATCTCAGAAAAAACATTTTGCAACTGATCTGTGGACACAAAGAGAAAACTGCAGCACATAAGTCAGGGAAACTGTCATTGTGGTGTCTTGGCTGTTGTGAGTTAACTCATAGATCACACAGCTGTGTGATTCTTTTGAAGAGAAGAAAGAAAGCTGGAGACAGAAACAGAAAATGTCATAAAGGAAATCTCCACATTGCTGTGAATGAAGTAATAGAAATAAACGGGGTGTCTGCAGCACTGTCAAGGCTTTGAAGACCCATATCTGCATTTACAAGATAACTAAGGCTTGCATGTCAGTGGGCCAAGAAACAGAAACACTTGTCCCTCCCAGACCATAAACTCTTGAATTCATGTTATGATGGTGGAACGGTTTTTGGAGCAGTTGCAGGCTATGTGGGCGGAAGACCAAAAGGAATGGCATCTGATACCAAAGGCTATGATATTACAAATTTAAGAAACAGTGAAAGTAGTTCTTCAGCCTCTTAGCCAGGGGTGCACATAACTGGCGTATGCGTGGTAAAAATAAATTATGCGTACCAGAAAACGTGGAGGGAAGCGCTTTTGAGTACCAACATTTTTGGGGACAGGGACACATTTATTTACAGGAGTAGGATTTTTCTGCATCTCTGGTAAGATAGCAACCATGATGATAAGGGTGTTCATTAATTATTTGGGGGTGCAACGGATTGCATTTGATTCGTATGGACCAGGCCCTGCCGTTCGGCGTGCATGTGATTCACAGATTAACTGCTAAATTTAACCTTCGGGTGTGTGAGGCGCGCAAATCCTGATTTTTCAACTCTTCTTCCACATTTGCACACACAGAGAGAGGCTTTCAGACAGCGCTCGAACACCTAATTAATTCTTTTATGTTTACTTGCGCTTGAACGGACACATACACAGAAAGTTTTGTCAAAATACCCATCTCAGCAAGTATTCTCTTGGTTATGTCATAAGTGAACAGCTGAGAAAGAAACCGGATGCGTGTCAGTATATTCAGTCTGCGCATTTGGTCTTAAAGTGACAGCAGCCTAATATTCCTGCTGTTGTCTGTGTCATTAGTGTTCATAAAATAAAAACAAAACATCATCAGCTACCATGTCTGAGAGCAAAGTGAGGAGAGCAGTCAGGAGGAAAGTGATGACGACAACTTGTAGGATAATAGTGTTGCGTAAAGTTTGAATACCAAGCAGCATCTCCAGGTGCTCCCTTGAGAACCAGACCAAAAAAAAGTTATGTGCACCCATGCTCTTAGCCCTTTTACTGATGCACTTCAAGGAATGTGAATATACCACCCTTTCCTCAGCTTTGACATTTATTTGCAAGATGCAGTCAATGCTGCTGTCAAGAATTTGAACACTGCAACTTACCTTAATGCAAGGTTTAAAAGAATGAAGTTAAACAAAGTTTCTGTATGAGGTGAGGATAACGGACAACAATATAAATGTCACTTATGTTTCGAGAAGGTGGCCTGGCTTGGGCCATTAATTTATTCAAGACTGATTTGAAGCAACTGCTTTCCAGGAGATAGTGCCCCCTCAAGTCAAGCAGAGCTTGATGAGATTAGCTAAACACTGAATTCCTGGTGTACTCCAGATGACAGAAGTAGGATAATCCACTAATCCACTAAACGTACAGCAGGGGTTCCAAACCTGCTCCTGGAGAACTACCTTCCTGCAGACTTTAGTTCCAACCCTGCTTCATCACACCTGCCTGTAATTTTCAAGAAAACCTAAATACCTTGATTAGCTGGTTCAGGTGTGTTTGATTGGGGTTGAAGCTAAGCTCTGCAGGACAGTGGCCCTCCAGCAGCAGGGTTGGTCATTCTTATGGACTTGTGAAGCATCAGTCACTGCACAAGTACTGTTCCAATTCAAAGTTCACATCTAGCCAAGCACAGTTCAAATCCCCGGAAATGTTCTTGCTCCACCCCTTTTTTTCTGGGAATGCATCAGGAGGTGACTTGTGCGAACTTCAGACAGCAAAGTATCCCATAATGCATCTCACACCAACAAGAATCAATGGCGGAGAAGAAAAAAACTGCATAATTTTAAAAATACAACTGCTGTTGTGTCATGAAATGTAGTTAAGCATTTTTCAGGTGTGAATGTAGTTGTTTAAAGCTCAAATCTGCAGTTTATTTATAATGATAGTGCCTATTTGAAAATTTATTCCAACAATTTCGGATTTGTCGGATTGCTTTACTGTACCTCAACTCCTCCGACATTTGCCGCTGGGTCTGATATTTCTATAATGGATAAATATGATATATAATTCATCTTGTGTATATCTAACGGGCACCCTGGTCTCATGAATTTTTTTTTTTTTTTTTTTTCCCCAGGCATATCGTTTTGGCTGAAGGCAAAGTTAGGTTTCAGAACTTTACCGTTGTACTAGAGCACTGATTTTGTACGTTTGACTGAATTGTTTGCTTGTCTTTATTTCCTGTTGTATAAGCTTCTTATACTTTATACATACTTTTACAATAGCTATTATTGTTAATTAAAACTGACATTTAACAAAAAGAGACAGGATTGTGTTTAATGTCCTATTTGATTTATATACATACAGCAAAGATAATCAGACTATATGCACATATTGCCTGACCCACATATGATTATGTTTCATATTTTTAAAAGGAAAACAAAAAGTAAGGTTGTGTTTTTTCTTTTCACAGAATTACTGGATTTTTTTAATAGTATTTATTTTCGTCCTCCTGTCCTCAGGAGTATGAACTCGGGAGTCAAGTTTGCCAAGTCCGAACTTAACGCCTTTAAATTTATGCCCATGGGCCTACTACTTTGTTCCTATTTAGGTATTCATTTTTTTTATACTTGAAATGCTTTTAACTGTACTTTAAAGGGTTAGTTCACACAAATTTCTGTCAATAATTACTCACCCTCATGTTGTTCCAAACCCCTAAGACCTTCATTTATCTTCAGTGTTCCATCATCTTTGTGTTCCGAAGATGAACGAAGGTCTTACGGGTATGGAACAACATGAGGGTAAGTAATTAAAGACAGAAATTTCATTTTGCATCCTGTTTTATCAACACAAGAATGTGGGTAAGTTTCGTTTAAAAAAAAAAGCAACATTTAAAAAAATAAGCTGGAATTCAGAAAGATGATCAAAGCACAGATGGAGTGGATCAAGTCTATCAACACCCCAAAGCTTCACAGTCCTGTTAGGCAGTTTTGACCTTATATGTGGTTTCATGTTTGATGATCACGTTATTTTACATTGGCGTAAGCAATCTTCTATCGCTCGTTTTTGCTTCTTCATCTGCATTTTGATCTGGAGATTTTGTATCATTTCAGAAGATTTGTAATTGCGCCCCCTATGGTATAACCGTGAAAACATGGATAGCCGGAAAATTCAGTCATTCAGTAGATTTGAAGTAAATTTCTATGTACACTACCAGTGGACTAGCCTACACAAAAATTCAGATACTCAGAATAAGGAACATATCTGTTTTCTTTATAAATCAATATTTTCAAACAATGTAAGTTTATAAGACAGTATGTTAAACTACGTGAGAAGAGTATTAGAATATTCAATCAAAAGAGTAAACACAACTACAAGCCAAGTATACTTAGAATACTTAATTATGCTTTTAAGTATATCTCGATCAAAAGATATACTTAGACTTTGCTTTCAGTTATAGTAAAAGTCAAGTATACTTAAGTGAAATTGTAAGTATATTTCTACATAAAAAGTACACTGAAAGTATGCCTATACTTTCTTATTTTTAGTTTAAAAAAAAGTATACCAATAGCACACGTGAATAAACTTCTTTTTGTAACGGTATACACACCCGGTTTCGTTCAGTTTTGTTCACTTTATCGGTCATCGTCTATGTTGGAAATGTGGTTAGTGTACTGCAACATAACAGAATGTGGAAAAAAAAAAATTAAGGGGTCTGAATACTTTCTGAATGCACTGTAAATAGCAAAACACTTCGGATCAGCCATCTGGCCTTGGATAAAAGGACAGATACTGGATCAAATGGTTGAGAAGGAGGAGCTAGCCTTGACACAACGGATTGACTTATAGATTGTAAGTCGAGATGTACATAGAAGAATAAAGTCATTTCGTCCAGCTGACTGGGTGTGGGACAGATCTGAGATTAAACCTCACCAATGAGCCAGCTTTGTGTCTGAATATACATGTGGGTTGCATTAATCCCACAGATTCCCACATATTAATCCACACATTCACTCATCTAAAGCAAGAACCAGAATCAGCGCCTCTTGTAGAAAACAGACCTTGGTTGACAAAAACTTAATAGCAAGTACCGAAATCCTAAATGCCAGAAAAGTGAATGTGTTGATTTATATCAAAGATGGAAAACCACAGATCTTTTTGTTTATTGAGCAAATCTGAGTCTCTCCCACTGATTAGGTTTAGACTCAGCTATGTCATACAGCAAAGCCGGACGTAACATAGCTCTTCTGATTGCTGGCAATCTGTTTCTTGAGCTTTGATCAGGATTAAAATGAGCGTTTCCACAGTTCTGAGAGGGCAAATGTTATATACAAAAAGAAAAAGCAAAGCCTGAATAAAATGTCAGAGCTTTGTTGTAACAAGACCATCAGTATGTGTACTGTATATGTGATTTGTGATAGTTACCTCAAGCTGTAGAGCACTTTGCCATCGGGATGCACTCGGAGCATGACATTCTCTGTGGTGGTGTCATGGATGAAAGATCGTTTGGAATGGACAAAAAATATGTCAGGTACCCAAATTTTCTTAACCAGCCGGCCATCAAAGGTCATGCTCTGGTTGGTGTTGCTCGGAAAGGACAGTCGCTCGTCCTTCCAGTAATGTCTCAGGTACAGGGTTATGGTGAAGTCCTGTAACACAATCCATTCATATATTCATCTTAACAACTGATTAAAACAGTTTAAACAGTAGCCTCATTTCTATCCCAAGAGCCTTCTATAAGTAAAAAAAGCCAATGCATCTAAGGTACTTGAAAATGTTGAATTAGAGCTCTTGCTATAATCTAAATCCTATGGCATCTCAGATCATAGCACTGAATCATTTATGCTGCAAGAGCTGTAAGCCATATTCATAAAGGCATGTGTCTGTTTCCTACCATATCGACTTCAGAGATGGTGTCCAGACTCTCAAGCTGAACATCAACACCCACAGGTATCGCGGGACCTGAAATCAAGCACAATATTCATTTTTCCTTTTTAAATCATGATACATCAAATGAAACATTTGCACACACTAATGAGCTTTAAACTGTTGTTAAATGTATAATTATGAAAAAATAGAAATTTAACCATAGACCTAAATAATCTGCTCAACAAATCTATTCAGCTTTTTTTCTTTTTTTTTCCCCTTTCCTTTTTTGAACTGGTTTGTTACTAGATCATGGTGGAATATTGCTGCCTTCATGTGCATCGTAAATACTAGTTTCCTCGGTAAAAAAACTGCACATGAACGCCCTCTCATGTCGATACTTGAATGCGATAAGCTCGTAATCACAACTTTAGAAATGGGAATTGTCAAAATTCCTATAGTACGTGAAGGCAGCATATGTGTTCTTAGGTAAGGGGTGGGAAACTCTGGCCCTCGAGATCCATTGTCCTGCAGAGTTTAGCTCCAACTCTAATCAAACACACCTAAGCCAGCTAATCAAGATCTTCAAAATCACTACAGTTTCCTACTACACTACAGGATCACTACAGTTAGAATACTTTGAGAGTATAGTGGGAAATTTCAAACACAGCCATTCACTATTCCCTACATTACTCCAGTAATATAGCCCGCCTTCCATATCCAACTTAAGAAAGTGTAACGCCTCTCACAGTTCAAAACGCTTACTCTATGTCCTACGCCTTCTGTATTCAACTTACGAAACAAGCGTAACTGATGTGACTTCAGGTGCGCTTTTTTTGTAAGTTGATTATGGAAGCCGGTCTGGAGGAAGCTAGTTATTTTACTTTATAACGTGTTAAATATGGATATTTTTCTTCTACAAATGCATTGCTTCACTTCAGAAGGCCTTTATTAACCCCCCAGAGCCGTGTGGAGTACACGTTTATGATGGATGGATGCACTTTTTTCAAGCTTCAAACTGGTGGTTTCCGTGCATTGCCTTTATAAAACTTTGGAGCATCAGGGTGATTATTACATATAATATACTGTATAATAAATAATATTATATATAATATAATTATAGACTCTGATTGTATTCGTCTAAAAGAAGAAAGTCATATACACCTAGGATGGCTTGAGGGTAAGTAAATGATGAGGTAATTTTCATTGTAAAATGAATTAATTCTTTAAGCTGTTGCATTTTGGTTAGTTTTCGCCTGCCATTAGGATATCTTTGTGTAAATAAACAAAGGTTTGCACCTTGATCTACACTTTAACTCTCTTTTGGACCATTTTGTGACATTTAGCAGATGTCCACACTCTAATTGTTATATGAAATGCAAATGGTACCTCATAAAAACATAAGATTAATGATCTTAATTGATCATAATAGATTTTAAAAAGTGCCCCACTTTACTCGGAAGCTTCTGTCCCACTTTATCTTGACATACAGTATTAGATAAAAACAAACCCTCACAGAAAATTCAATTCAATTTTGCCACAGTACATTACATTTTTGTAATAGACCATCCAATCATCATCTACAAACCATAGTAAAAGACTGATCTGTCTGTTCACGGTTTTATAGCAGAGTTCAACCACATTTCATAACAAAATGTAATATTAACTATTAATATTTTTACAACTATAAAAATAAATAAGCTATTTAAATGTAGATATATTGTTCTAGCAAATCTCGGTGTTTGTTTTTAGCACTAAACTTGCATGAAACGTGAAAGGCAAAAGAAAATCTGTTAAACTCTAAATGCCCTTTTTTCACCTCAGGACATTATTTTCATAACCCTTAATCTGGTTTTGATCTGATCGTAGTATTTACAGTTTGTGTGAACTTTAGTGAAGATAGGGGCCGATAAGTGAATGCTCATGGCACAGAGCCACAGTAAATCAGTGTCATAATCTGGCATGATCTTACGTAAAGCTGATTGCCTGTGATGTCAGTCCAAATCCCATAAATCTGAGTCTTGTGTTGTTTATTAAGATCTTGGCATTGCATATCTGCCATTAATACATTAATGAAAATCATAGGTCACTTATTAGTCCATATGCGCCACAAATAAAGCCAATAAAGTAATGATTAGAGCAAGCAGAAATCATCTAAAAAGAAAGAAAATCATTCATTTATTTTGATTTATTGCAAATGTAATACTTAATAAAATTAGATTTATGAAGTTACTTATTTATTCTGTAGAATAACCAACAATAAGCTTGATTATTTATATATTTAAAATAGATTTATGTTGTTTTAGACAACCGCCCAGAAGACTAGTCCATATTTTCTACCTCTAGTGAGCCTGGAAATTCTTCTCAACATATCTGTCAGTGCTTGCTTTCATCTGTTTTTGGGGATCAAAGTATTCTTCTTTATTCTCACCTCCAAAGCCAGGCCTCATGGTGAAGTCATGGTCATCTAACTTCAGGAGTTGTTCTGATTTTGTGACAGGAGCTTTTGTGACGTCTGGACTTCTCATCAGGAAGGTGCTTTAAAACAAAGAAATAACCATTTAAAAGAAGTCACAAAAAAACATCATGAAAAATGTGAAAATATTATTGCTGGTAAAGCATGGTCCAAACACACTAAGGTGAGAATCAAATTCAAAATCAATACAGTCAAAAACTTCAATTATCAAAACAAAAGCACTCAGGAGAACAATATTCAAGACAGGAGAACAAAAACCACTCCACATGCAACAAGAACACAACTGAAAACTGAGGGGTATAAATACATACAGGCAAACAATGAACTAGATGAGACACAGGTGAAAATCATAGGTTACTATGGAGACAAACAAGGGCATAATAAGTAGCCTAACCCAGGAAGCAGAAAAAAAGCGGGAAAATCGGGAACAAAGAAAGTTACACCGTTTTCAACTAAAAATGGAAAACTTTTTATGCGTTTTGGCTGTTCATTTACACGACAACAGCATTTTGGGTGACTGAAAATGCAAACTTTTGAAAACGGGTTTCAAAGTATACAAGTTTTTTTAAATGGTCTCCGTGTAAACAACAAAAACGCGAATCTGTGAAAACGATGACGTCATGCACATGCGCATTACATGTTCAGTCTATAGTGTTTCATCGCCATCTAATGGCCTGCTAGCAGAATACAGCGTTTTTAGTCATTTTCAGGGATTCCTATGAATGGAGATCGTTTTGACAATGGTGTCATCTGTACGTGGAAAACTCAAAGGTAAAACTTCTCCATTTTAAGCATATCGTTGTCGTGTAAACATACCCTAAAATCCATAAAACTGAACATAAACCTGACAATTGCTGTATTTGACATGCAGGGAATTTAAAAAATATTTCTATTAATATGCTATATTAGGATTATTTAGGAACTAGTGATTGTAAAATTTTTCTAATTAATTTAAAAAAAGAAAAAAGAAAGAATATAAATCACAATTTTTGCACATCATAGCTGGTTGTGTTTATTGCTACCCAGCATGTAAAATAATTTTTATGACATTATTCCGATTACTTTAATTACAGAGCATGTCAGGGTTGCAACAATACTGAGGGCTTGAACCTGGGGAATTCTCGCAAATGATATGGTGTAATATTAAAATAGGCTATGTTATTTATTTATTTAAAAAAAGGAGAAAATGAAATGTATGAGTCAGACAGTGTTACAGATACATTTGACAGTATAGTTGTTGTTCTACCTGCCAGGTTTACGTGCTTCTCTCTCTGTTCTGTCGGTTTCTCGTTTGGATCTGACAAATGCAGGAAGTGACATTGTCATTAGATATCAGAACATAACTCATCAGACATATTCATATGCTGTGAAAGATTTTTTTTAAGCATGATATATATATATATATATATATATATATATATATATATATATATATATATATATCTGTACAAAGCAGTTAACTACAACAATTACACAAATTTGTTTATAACTACTAAAATACTTAAAAATTGTTATTTGTGCTTCTTTGTTCTAAAATTTCTGATCATTCATTCGTTTGTTTGTTTATTAATAATGTGCAGACACTGTCTGCCAGACAGGTACATTTAAATGCACTTTTCGAAGCTTTTTTGACCTTTAATTTCTTTCTTTTTTCGTTTTGAATTGAAATGATCATTTTTTACCTTTTTATTACAACAGGTCTATATTATGTTGTATTATAGATTGTTTCTTGTAACTATGGCAGAAATAGCTAAGCTAGAAACAACAAATAGTTAATAAACCAAGTGAATCATGCCATATTCATCACTCTCTGGTGTCACTGGCATCCCGTTTTCCCTTCAACGCGCGTCTACAATTTCAGTGTTTTTCACTCTTTCAATGAATAACCGTTAAATGCATGATTGTGGTGGTGTTCTTACCTGGTTTGGCTGCATGTCTGAAGCACCTGTCCACGCGGCTGAAGCGCTCCAGTGGAGAGAAAGCACGCGCAGAGCAGAAAGCAGACATCAGCGTGCATGATGCCCACATCAACCTACGTGGCAAGTCCTTTTTTATAAGCAATTAAATTCAAAATCACTGCTGCCGTAACCTTAAAGACGGTCCATTCTTGTGGTGCAGCCTGTGCCGACGTGCCATCTAATGCACTCTACATGCGTCCAGATGCGTTTAATCTGTAGGCTATTAATGTGAAGGTCAGATATGCTGTTTGCTGCATCCTTTCTCGCATCCAGGAGGGGCTTTCGCAGGTTCGAGGGTGAAACAGACATTTGCTGGCAGTATATTATGTAATGTTCTGTGGGTATTACGCGCTATTTGAATTACACTTACATAATCCAGTGGTATAGTCACTAAACATTGTTCTAGTTTCCTCCAAATGGTATCTCTGGAATATTTTAAAGGTGTTAAAATGCAACATTTGATTAAAAAAAAAAAAAAAATGCTAATATTCAATATTCGTTCAATCATATTCGTGATACATATTGAGTATAAATCGAAAAGAGCTACAGTGAAAACCTTGGACTTTAGTCAAAATGTTTTTCTGGTCATAAATTAGTAAATCGTATTTTCTCACACCATAGAAATCTATTTTGCTTTACAACACAAAATAAATTATTAATTACAAAAAGTCGTATTTTCATTAACAATTATATTAATAAATAAACAAATATTTTTTAATTTATTTTTTTAATGAATTTTAATTTATTTTTTAATGGATGAGAGGAGTTGTGAAAGGAAAAGCAGCCAACAAATGTCTAGCATGTTCCTCCACCTGCATAAAACTCAGTTAAGAATTTTCATTTGTTTACCAGCCTAACTCCCATATTCCTTTTGGTATTTATTTTTAATTGTACTGTTATTCTTAAATGTGGGAAACAGTCATAATAAAGAATAAATATGTGTTTCCTAACACATATTCCAAACACTGGTTTAATGTTCATACAAAATAAATAAACACACAAATAAATAAACAAACAAAAATATACATAATCTAAAAGTAGCAATTTATATTAAAAAAAAAATTCTTTTAAGCTACTACATGACAGAACACAAAGTACCATAGTACATAAATATGGTAATTATACAATACCATAGTATTTAACAAAGGCTTTTACATTAGTTTTTTTCCTTACACAGTATTTTACATCATTGGACACTGTAAAAAAGAATTGTTGGTTTAACTTAAAAAAGTAAGTTACCTGGTTGCCTTAAAATGTTGAGTTTGGTTTGGTTTAGCAATTAGTTTAATCAACAGAAACTCAAAATATTATGTTATCTGAACTAGGCTACATTAATTATCTGTTGATTTGGCAAAAGACAAAATGTTGTGATAAGAAATCAGGAAAATATTTTTTTTACAGTGTAGTGTTGTTGCAAAAGTCTGAGAGCTTCATAAATATAAAACAAATTGTAAGAATATTCCAAAATGTCTTGATTTATATTTTAAAACAATCAAGACATTTTGGAATTCCAAAATGTCTTAATTGTTTTAAAATATAAATGTATTTTTTATGCATTCAACAAATGAACCATCTCATATGTCACGACTGCAGATATAGCCATACATGTAACGAGGTGCATGTAATTAATTTAGCCATTTTAACCTTTCTTTATTCTTTAGCTGTTGCAAAGATCATAAGCAGTTTTCATGGCTGTTTGTTGTATAAGTTTAATATAATCATATGCTGCATGAAAACAATGTACAATTGAATCAAACTGTTTTCCTTCAGCATTCACATGCATTGCATGTATATTTATGTGTCTCTTGTACAAACACATTTGTTCTAACTGATTAACTCATAGATTTCTCCATTGATTAGTCTAATTCCATTCACTCTCCCCACTTTGTGCCACTGTTTAGGGCTGATGCTGAAAGGTTTGCCATGATAAAGGGCAATTATTAAATCTCTGACCAACATCACATGCACAAACACTCTCTTCAGCAAGCATATCCTACTGTTACCAGTATGAAATACTGATGCAGAATTTTAATAGGCAGAATTAAAATGGAATGCAATTGTAATGCTGGATTCAAGGAAAGCAGGCAAAGAAGCATATCTAAGTGCAGGAATTTAATAATAATCCAAACATATAAATAAAAAAACTCAAGCATAGAAAGCAGGTACATGCATGAAACACCAAACATGATTGACAAGAATGACAAAAGAAATGCAAGAACTACACAAGGGGTAATGGGACTAACAAGACATTCCTGGGAACAATTATGAGCTAATCAACATGAAAAACTACAGTGGACTACAAAGATAGCAGAGAAACAGGAAATAACACAAAAGTCCAAAGAAGAAACAAGACAACTGTGGTAAGTATATATTTTCTACACACTTTATTTCTCCACATATTGCAAGGTTTAAAAAAAAATTCAAAACAGTTTTTTTTATAATACATTCCATTGTTCAGTTTGAATATCCTATAAACACCTTATCATACACACATATGACACAATAACAACTGCAGAGCAATGTTAAGCATGAATTCATCATGCCCGAAGGTTTTTCCCACAGCGGGATATTCAATGAGGATATTCACTGTGACGTTGATTAATATATGGCCAAATGTTAAAGACAGGCTTGATTAATTCATTTGAGAAATACTATTTACAGTAAAGTATTTAAATTTATTTTTACAATGCAACCAGTTGTAAAATTATCGTAAAAAAAAAGAAAATCCTGCATATGTGATTTTGTGTGTGTGTGTGTGTGTGTGTGTGTGTGTGTGTGTGTGTGTGTGTGTGTTCTTTAATCATACTTGTAAACATTTTTATTTTTAAATATGTTAGTTTGTTTGGATAATGTAAGTGTAATCTCTATTCTGATGACCATGTCTGATGTACAGTAACATGTATTCAACGCCAAAGGTGATATGAATTATGTAAAACAAAGAGTTTTGAAAATGTACCACTTAGTACCAAAAATAATTTAAAAAAATGCAAAAAAACAGAATTTTCACGTACACATTTTTCTTATCCAAAAGTGTGGGGTACAATGGGGCTAAAGGCACAACTTAAGGAAAATGTGCTCACTACTCCCGTTTCACTTCTCCAGGGGTCTCCAACCCTCCAACCTGAACCAGCTAACCAAGGTGCTCATATTATAACAGGTAAATGCTGGCCTAAACTAAAAGATTTTTAAAATTTGATCAGATTTTCAAAATGTGAGAGACCACAAAAAAAAAAAAAAGGTTTAACAGTTTTGTTCCTATGTGTGGAGTGATGTGACCAAGACAGCACACCACACACTAACAGATTCCATTCACAAACAAGTGAGTCCTGACCGTGAACACGGAAAATCGTACAAAATCTCTCACGGTCAAACATGACTTTAGAGTAAGCACCAAGAAGAAATGGCGATAATAGTGTTTGGACTGCTTTTTACAGAAAATTTGCAGAGGAAAAAAGAAAAAGGTTTGGATGAAGTCGTGTTATGCTTCCGTCTTCTGTCAGCTCGGTTTCTGATTAGGTATTGTTTCATTCCACGTGACAATCTACAGAGTGTGTGCACTGCATGTTTGTCCTTGGGGTTCCCCCCACACAACAGGATTAGATTAATTAGATAATTTTTTTTTTTTTTTTTAATTAAATATTAGATCAAATGAGTGCAGAATTAGCTTTGCATTGCTGCCCACGATCGTGTCAAGAAACAGCCAAATTTCCACAACAATACTGAAACATGGGCGTTTAGGAAAGTTGTTGTGCTATCTAGTGGTTAAGAGGAGAATAAAATCTAATATGTCTTTACCCAATAGTATCCAGATGCAGAGCCGCAGCACCATGCGTCACAGCAGTTTCAGACTGGAAGCTAGGGTGGAGATTATAGCTTCATTATGGTTACACTATAAAAAATGCTGGGTTGTTTCTACCCATGTTTTGGTCAAATATGGACAAACTTAACAGTTGGTTTAAATGTTTAAATTAAACTTTTATACCCAACAGTTGGGTTTGTCTATATTTGCCCCAAACATGGGTTGAAACAACCCAGCATTTTTTAGAGTGTAGGGTTAGTGGTGGGGGCAGGTTAGCCATTTGCTATAGAGGGAAGCTTACAGTTCTAGTGAATGTAGGGTTAATGGTGGCCCCAGGCAATCATCAGCTTTGCCCTAACTTCCTAACAGCTGGCTTGGCACTGCTGTCACATATGGTACTTTGGCCCCATTGTACCCTACATCTGCTAGCACCTGCATCACGTCATGTTGTCTCTTACTTTCAATCAATAACAAAGACCAATTTTCTTGTTAAAGGTGCAATATGTAAGATTTTGTAGTAAAATATCCAAAAACCACTAAATATTTTGTTCACTTGAGTACTTAGTACATCCCAAATGTTTCCAACCATTTGTAAATCATGAGAAAAGTGCAATTTTAACCAAGGCTCTGGGACGTGTGAGGAGTCGCCTGTCAATTGCGTCATACCCGCGTTACTCTCTGTTTTATTTTGTAAAAACCATGGAAACACCAAAGACGCTTTAATATATTACATGTTTTAATAGACAAGGGAACAACTGTTTGGTTACATTCATAGACAGAAAACTAATTGCTGTTATATAGCTCAACACGTTTAGTCTTATTGTTTAAATCTAATTTTCTTGATTTTTTTGCGAGTATCATGCTTTACCATGCCTCAGAGAAAAACACTATTTTGTCAAGTAGCTAAAATAGCATAATCAGATGCAGCTTTATTTTTAGTAACAGTAATACAGAATTTTCTCCATCATACAATACGTTTTAAAATTAGTTGCATGCCATTTATCAACACAAGCCATCCAGTATTTAATATATTCTAAAATCGATCTGCAGTGTGCAACAAGTGTCTCACAGCAGCCACCGAGTGAACGCACAGAGTAACGCTATAACATCATTTTCAACACACTCAGATGTATCTAATATGATAAACAGAGCTGCGTTATCTCATACTCATGACTGGAAAAGCGTTGTTGGCGACTGTGGCATAATAAAAGTTCCGCTGCTCGTGAGGCATGTGTTGCGCAATCGCTCCAGCGGCCTCGTTCAGCTCCCACAACACTCGGTCCTGCTCTGCTTCATACTACAGTAACGTTAATAATCTCATCCATGAACAGTCCCGATCCCGATTGTTTCCACTGGCTGTGTGTGATGTGAAGACCACAAGTCCCAAGATTCCGCACTCAAACTTGGCGTCATCAAGCTACGCCTTTGTTTTGAATAGGCCTCTAGCGACCTCTAGCGGACAGAAATCTTACATATTGCACCTTTAACATAGAATATGCTACAACCACAATCCCTTTGCAAGGCAACTCAGCAGTACACAGACCAATAGATGAGATTGAAGAATATAAAGGCCCCAGGGAATATCATGCGAGAGTAGGCATCAATGACATGAGTGTTTTGGATAATACGGAAGCTTCGGACAGTCTTCTTTTTGGCTGCTGTGGCCTCATTTGCCAAAGACAGGCACACTACCATGTGGTCCTGTTTACCTGCAGTCTCTTCAGAGGAGACAGGAGCCTGGGTATATCCTGCCAGGCCATTGACATCAGGCTTACAGTACGCGTCATCAAGCATCATAGTCCTTGTGTGAGATATGTCACATGTGCAGGGTAAAGGCTAAAATGGATAAACACAAACACTTTTGTTATCATTTAGAGAACTTTTAACTTGGCTGCAAGGTGCAAATTATGAGGGTGGGGTTTCCCTAATTTAGGCGTGGATTGGACAAACCTTGACAGGTTGCCACCTAATATTACTTAAAGTTCAACAAAAGGAAAGTTATACAAGGCAGACTTATACTGGCTTATTGGCTTGACAAACTCCTGAAAACCAAAAAAGAGATTTGAAGTTTGAAGTGATATAGGCCTTGCTAGTCAGACTGGTTGCTTGGCCGTTTCAAGGATATTGCTATATGGTTATTTGTCACTTGAGCCCTTACCCGGACAGTAACTTGTTCTCATGGGACGTTCTATCAAGTAATCAACATTTACAGGGGCTAGTCTGTGATTTTATTGCTGTACAAATCCAGAATGTCAGTGTTCTTCTCCTACCACCTACAGTATCTCACAGAAGTGAATACACCCATCACATTTTTGTAAATATTTTATTATATCTTTTCATGTGACAACACTAAAGAAATGACACTTTGCTACAATGTAAAGTAGTGAGTGTACAGCTTGTATAACAGTGTAAATTTGCTTTCCCCTCAAAATAACTCAACACACAGCCATTAATGTCTAAACCGGTGGCTACAAAAGTGAGTACACCCCTAAGTGAAAATGTCCAAAATGGGCCCAAAGTGTCAATATTTTGTGTGGCCACCATTATTTTCCGGCACTGCCTTAACCCTCTTGGGCATGGAGTTCACCAGAGCTTCACAGGTTGCCACTGGAGTCCTCTTCCACTCCTCCATGACGACATCACAGAGCCAGTAGATGTTAGAGACCTTGCGCTCCTCCACCTTCCGCTTGAGGATGCCCCACAGATGCTCAATAGGGTTTAGGTACTCTCAGCTTCTTTAGCAAGGCAGTGGTCATCTTGGAGGTGTGTTTAGGGTCGTTATCACGTTGGAATACTGCTCTGCGGCCCAGTCTCCGAAGGGAGGGGATCATGCTTTGTTGTGTATCATCTTTAGAAGAGGCTTCCTTCTGGGACGACAGCCATACAGACCAATTTGATGCAGTGTGCGGCGTATGGTCTGAGCACTGACAGGCTGACCCCCCACCCCTTCAACCTCTGCAGCAGTGCTGGCAGCACTCATATGTCTATTTCCCAAACACAACCTCTGGATATGACGCTGAGCACATGCACTCAACTTCTTTGGTCGACCATGGCGAGGCCTGTTCTGAGTGGAACCTGTCCTGTTAAACCGCTGTATGGTCTTGGCCACCGTGCTGCAGCTCAATTTTAGGGTCTTGGCAATCTTCTTATAGCCTACGCCATCTTTATGTAGAGCAACAATTCTTTTTTTCAGATCATCAGAAAGTTCTTTGCCATGACATGCCATGTTGAACTTCCAGTGACCAGTATGAGAGAGAGAGCAAATTTACACTGTTATACAAGCTGTACACTCACACTTTACATTGTAGCAAAGTGTCATTTCTTCAGTGTTGTCACATGAAAAGATATAATAAAATATTTACAAAAATGTGAGAGGTGTACTCACTTCTGTGAGATATTGTATGTAAAATATCCTGGCCAAATGAATGATTTTTGAAATGACAAAAAAAGGATCAATCCAAAACTTTTTTGACCACTGCCAAGAACCATATGGTAATTGTTACCATGAAGGTAATATGCATGCATTTTAACTCTTTCCCCACACTTGACAGAATTTTTCGGCCATCCATGTTTTCACTGTCATACAGTAGGGGGGGGTGCTATTAAGCATTTTCTGAAAGAGTACATAATCTCAGGTTAAAAACACAGGTGAAGAAGAAGCAGAACCAAGCAATAAAAGCATAAGTTCATGCACCATGTAGTCTTTGACAAAAACACGTTTTTATCTCAGCTTTTTGTTCAAAATGTTGCTGTTTTATGAAATCCACATTCAAGAGTTGATAGAGTTGAAAAGAGTTGAGAAGAGTTGAGTATAGTTGAACAAGAATGCATTAAGTTAGAATTTTTTTTTTTTTAAGCAGAGGCTCTGTTCTTTATTTTTATATATTACATGTTCAGATATTCATACAACTAAATATTCTGGGGGCCATGAAAATTTTATGAAAATGATCAAAAATGTTCGCAGTGGTTGACAAAAAAAAAAAAGACGGTGGGGAAAGAGTTAAAAAATAGACTTATTTCTTAAATGCTGGCAACTGTTTACAAGAATAATACTGTCACCATTTGAATGAGAAGAAAAAGAAGAAAGATCATGTACACTTTTGAAATGGGCCATTATTGTGGCAGCCACAGGTTAAAATTTTAAAACATGTATACATTTATATTAATTAGGTCCATTTAAACACAGCACACCAATTTTCCTATTAATAAATGTAAATGTTTTAAATCTTGGGGGTTTTCAAGGTGTTGCTAGACACCTTATAAAAACAATAACCTACATACAATATACAACCATATGTTTTGTCAAGCCAACATAATAAAGATGACAAAATAAAGGTAAATAAAGGCAAAAACTAAAAGGCAAGTAATAGTGAAAATGAATGTTAGCAAAATAAGGAGATTACCTGAATATAACTGAAAATCATTTGTGTATTTACCTTCTCTCTTAACTTGCGATCTGTCCCATCATGCACTGTGGTCAAGTAGTTCACGGCAGCATACTCAAGTACCGATAAAAAGACAAAGACGAAGCTGACCCACAGGTAAATGTCCACGGCTTTGATGTAGGAGACTCTGGGCATGGAGGCGTTCACTCCAGTGATGATGGTGGACGTGGTGAGCACCGTCGTAATGCCTAAAGGAATGACAGTGAGATTCTTCTACAAATAGTGTCTTTATTTCATCTCCACACCAACTACACACTGGGATTCCAAACAGCAGAAACAAAAATGGTTATTTTGCATTGTAATGATGGGTCTTTTTCTTTCTTTCTTTCTCTTACAAAACAATACAATTAATAAACAATCTTTGCACACCAGGAAGGTTGGGGACACAAGAAAACCCTGTCCCCTTCAAATCTACACTTATAATTAACATTGTTATATTTGGCAGTCCCAAATAATTTAATATTCTTGATTTATAATGTAACAAATAATGTAAGATTATAAATTAGAATATTTTTATCTAGAACTGTGAGATGCAAGCGTTCATCAACAAAAATTGATTGTGAAATCCTGGACACATTCAAGCATTAAGTTATGCAACCCCACTGGTTTCACCTAACGAGACTCTGGCGGGAACAGCTCGTCGGTCGATCCAGAAGGACACCCATGACAGCATGACCATCAGAGTGGCGGGAAAGTACGTCTGAAGCAGGAAGAAGAAGATATGACGGCGCAGAGTGAAGTTGATGTAAAGACGATTGTACCAACCTGCAGGAGATATGAAATGAGAGCATAGGTAGATGAAATAAAATGAAAAGAATTCTGATTTTGAAGAATGAGCAAGGACTGGCTTAATTCTTAATTGTACTTTTGAGCACTTAAAGTCTTGAAAAATGAAACTTCAATGCTTCATCTATATTAAAACATTCATCCCATAATGATATGTATGATTGTGTTGATTTTGAAGATTGTGAGTGATTGAAATAACAAGCTTTGGACTTAGTAACAAGCAAGTTAGCTGGCTCAGTTAAGTCAGATGATTTTAAGATGTAAGATGATTTTAAGATGATTTTAAAATTAAAATTAATTAAATTTTTTTCAAAGTGTCACTCTGTTCTCTTTTTTTTTCCTGTTTTTGTTGTCTCTTCAGTGATTCTGCTTTACATTACTCATCAGTAATGGTCATTCAGCACTGAACCTATTAATTAACTGCAGTTAAACCCACTCAAAATGTTACATTTACTCTCTGCTTATCTCTGTTGATTTAACACTGTAATGAGTATAATCATGTTAACATAATTACGGTATTCTACTGACATGAGCTCCGACTCCAACTCCAACAGCCTTAATCGCAGTATAAGTGTGCTTATAAAGTGCATGCAAAAAGAAGCCACTGATGACAAAATTAAAAAGTAAGAGGGATTTAAATGTGAGTCAGTATCAGGTTTAGAAGTACATTTGAAAGTTGCTCAAATCAGATGCCAAATAAACAGTTTTGCATGCAACACAAATAATATTTGTCTAAATATCTGGGAAACTAAACCATAAGGGTACAAAGCGACAGCACGTTATGCACTAGTAGACACCCTGTCTCATTTGAAACTGAAACTGAACTTTGTAGTTTACTCTTTAAAAATAAGTGCACCTGTGCTGCTGTAGAAAGCTAGTCTGGAGGTGGTGTGAAACTTCTGAATGAGGAACTGAGACAGAGAGATCTTGTCATCCGTGCTCAGTGATTCATCTCCACTCTTCCAGTAGAGCATCAGGTCTTCATCAGTGTAAGCATCTGGACACACAGCAGATGAACGAATGTTTGCAGAGACTCGGATGTGATACTGGACATCAATGTCAGGAGATCTGTACATCACTCACAGCTTTCCAGCTCTAACGTGCAGGTCTGCGTGTCCAGTGGGAACCGACTGAAGTCCATGTTACATGCTGAAGTTACAGTCACCCTGACATACCGAAAAACAGCATGCAGGTTCAGGCTTTGTCCAAGCATTAGTGTTGGTATACTTATGTACTTTGTTTGTTGTACTAACCTGAGGCTGTAGAGCACGTGTCCATCAGGGTAGACCCTGATCATGATGTTTTCCGTGGTGGTGTCATGGATGAAGGATCGTTTGGAATGCACAAAGAACACGTCAGGAACCCAGATTTTTTTCACCAATCGACCATCAAAAGTCATGCTCTTATTGGTTTTACTTGGAAAAGACAATCGTTCGTCCTTCCAGTAGTGTCTCAGGTACAGGGTCATGGTGAAGTCCTGTATGAAAAGCACAACATGGATTGACTTTTACATTAATAAATGGAAAATACTTTCTCCTATCCCAACTTAGTACGCAGAGTAACGTATAAGTAAGCCATTCTTAAGCCCGGAACACACCAAGCCGACGCCGACGAACTAGTGGCGACGAAAGCAGACTTCGGGGTTGGCTCACGTCGGCAGCGTCTGGGTCCAAAGTTGCCCTGACACACCAAACCGACACTCAACACCAGACGGCCAAGTAGCATGTCCGTTCTGCGCCTGCGTAAGAAGAAATGCCTTTCCGTACCAGCAGGTGGCAGTAGCTGAACAGCCAATCAGAATGATCAGGTGGCCCGACTGAACGACGAGTTCCGACCCCGATTCAACATGTCGACGGTGCAGAACACACTGAGAAAACTTATTTGGTCGACGAACAAATACTGGACGATGGCGACCTTTGGCTTGGTGTGTTCCGGGCTTTAGGTTAAAGGGATAGTTCACCCAAAAATGAAAATTTTGTCATGATTTACTCACCATAGTAGGAAAAAAATTCGATGGTATGGTAAAAAGTCAATGGGGGGCGAGATTTGCTTGGTTACAAACATTCTGGAAAATATATTTTGGAATATATTTTTGGGTGAACTATCCCTTTTTACTGTGCATTGTTTACAAAACATTGTTCTTTTTGTTTGATCACCCCTTTGATAAACTATTCATATTTGATACATCAGGCTTTTATGGCTCATATAGTCATATCATAAAGAGATCTTTATAACAGTATAGCAGATACTAATATAAAATGCATATAAATATCAGTTGTCACTCTGTATCTCTTAATAATGTCTTAGTAAGATGATATTTACATGCTTAGTTTTATGATCAAAGTTCTATAGTTTTAAAACATACAATGCAAAGCAATACAATGATGATTGAGAGATGACAGGGCTCAACACTGAGGATTTTTTTTACTTGCCATGCCAAAATTTCTACTGGCCCCAGCAAAAAAAAATGAAAAATAGTTATTTCTTAGCCGCATATTTTAAATAATGTGTCAAAAGTCAAATATAATTGTATGCATGCATTTTTTTATTCAACATTACTTTACTTTAAATACAACTGGCCATTTAAAATGTAAACTCTAGTTGTGATATAACTAAATTTATGCACAACAGTCTGTCAGGGTCAGTGGTCCCAGATCACATATTAGTAAAAAGTGTTATTAAACAGAACATATAAAGCAGTTGAAAGGCAGGTTTATACAGATAGAAAGGTAGATACTAGATATAGAGTTAACTGTACATAAATGGAGGACTCCTACTAAAGGAATGTTGTTGTAAGGAAGATAATGAAAGAATAAAAAATAAAAAGAAAGGTGTGCACATCCCAAACACCCTAAATGGGCTCAGGTGCAGGACAATAAAATAACATTAATGGAAAAAAGAAGCGTGAAGTCTGCACACTGAAATTGTGCCTGATGAAGACCTGATGGTCGAAATGTTGTGCTATCAATAAAATTTGTGTGGAGCTGCTATTTTCAGTGTGCGGACTTCAAGCTTCTTTTTTCCAAGGAAGATAATGCATTGAGGCTTGAGGTGGATAAACCATATTAGTAAACAGAATGTTATTAAACAGAACATATGTTATACAGCAGTATACAAAAAGCCTGATTGATTATATTTGATACTCAAGCATTATCAAGTAAACCTAAGTTCAGTAAGTTCAGAACACTCCAGTAAGTGTTCATTTTGAAATAACAATATAATAGTTATTCTTACGTGCAAAATCAAAAAAGAATTCACAGCAAAAAAATGTGTACCATGATGTCTCGTGTTGTTGAGTAATAAGGAATATGAACAACTAGGAACACTTCAAATAGACTTTACTGGAAAACATAGGAGAAATATGACATATAATCTGAGACAATAACCAACAAAGGTACAGATGTGCATTTTAAGACTTTTTTCTTTGTAATCTTTTTAAGATCTTTTTTTTTTTTTTTTTTTTTGGCATTTGAAAGCCAAAATTTGGATAACAATAGCTTTAAAAGCATGTCAGTGGGCAGTACATAAATTATTTGTCAAGCACATAACAAATTCTTAAACATGAGAATCAGGTTAAATGTTGCAATGAATGCTCCACATTACAAAATGGAAATGCAGAATGTTCATGTTTATTGTTGACAATACACAATTACATATTCCAAACAGGGAAAGGTTTTTAAGGATTATTTTGCATAAATGTTACATTTCAATTAAACGCCAGTGCAATCCCTCTGTGTCCAGACACCCCATATGGGCAATTTCAATGCCCCGGAATGTGAATTTTACCGAAAGACGCGACTGGGCTAGTTTTGAGTAATTGAGCAGGTTTTGTTGTGAAAACCTGGCAACACTTGACTGTATGGAACGCTCAAACACAGACAAGCGGAGTGATACAAACGGTGAAAAGTCCCAGTGCTGATACTAGTGAAATATCACGCATTCAAGTACCAGATATACAAATTTATACAATAATACTATTATGGCAATATATTTATAATAGGGGTTTGTGTTGTTAAATTGAGCCTATAATTTCCACTGTAATTAGCAAAGAACATATAGGCCTCTCTGTGTTAATTAGGAATGCACAGTAGGCAATACCTGCTCCTCCTCTCTCATCTCCTTATCTTGACCTTTATCTCTTCCCTTCCCAAACCTGAGCTTTGATTCATACAGTCTTTGCAAAGAGATTATTTCTTTCTGTCGTTTAACACTTCTATCGTAAAACAGCTCTTTAGTTTAGCTACTTACATCTTATCTCGTACTTTATGACCGTTAACTGGAGCCCTTTGATTTGATTGGTCATCTCAAACATTTTGACACTGACTGAGGCAGCTCAGATGAAAGGTTGGTTATTATGGCGTTCCGCAATATCCCTGAAGCACCAAAGTAGAGTTAATATTAGGCAATTATTTAACAACCTTCATTATATACACCTCAAAAAATTACCAAAATCCGGACCTTGGGGACCGCAATGGTGGGTATGGCCATGATCCCAATCATGACAGATGATGACCCTTATGTAGAATAAAACAGCTTAGTTCACCTTTATCAATGCAGATACTGTTGATGTGGTTGCAAAACAAATTTGCTTAGTTCGATTTAAACCTGAAAAAAAAGCTTTTATGCAAGGTGTTGACATGCATTTCCAAACTGCTTAAACCCTTGTGAAATATTACCATCTGTTGGCATTACTGGGGGATGTCAGCAATTTTACCAGTCTTCATCAAGCTAGATGGACTGCACATTCTGATTGGCTGATTCCCTGTGATGTCACTGGGTAAACCTCATGGATTATCCTCTAGGTGACTCATAGCATATTACGTAAGATCAAATCCACGCTCACTCGTAAACATCGGCACCGATATGATAAATAAAAGCATATCTAGACAGATCTCTGATGCTTTCAGAAGGAAGGTTAATCACAAATGCTGAGATCCATATATAATCCATGCAATCTCCCTGATGACATTTTGACTTCAAGTAGCCTACTTTAATGTGAATAACAATCACATTCTCATTACAGTAATGGGTAAAAATGATACATTATTTCAACTGTAAAGTATTTATGCATCAGTTTAATTAATGCTGAGTTTGTTTTTGCATTAGCTTACCATGACAACAATGCAAAGTAAATAAATAAAAATAAATAAATTAATTAATTAATGGCTTTATTTTATTTATGCAAAATTGTTTGTTTGTTTATTTAATTAAAATTAATTAAATACAAATTAAATATTTCTTACCATATCTACTTCTGAGATGCTGTCCAAACTCTCTACCTGTACATCCACACCCACTGGTACTGCTGGACCTGAAGAGAAGAGAACAGTATTAGTTTCAAAGTTTTTATAATGTGCGTTTTTACATTTAAAATCAGGAACTATTTATACCCCCAAAGCATAAATAATAATATACTATGAAACAAGAAATCTAAGGCATTCAAGTTATTTAAAAAGCCATTAAAGGGATAGTTCACCCAAAAATGAAAATTATCCCATGATTTACTCACCCTCAAGCCATCCTAGGTGTATATGACTATATTCTTTCAGATGAACACAATCGGAGATATATTTAAAAATATCCTTAGTCCTCCAAGGTTTATGATGGTTGTGAATGGGGGGCTGTGTTTTGAAGACAAAAATAATGCATCCATCCATAAAAGAAAAGTAATCCATACAACTTCAGGGGGTTAATAAAGGCCTTCTGAAGTGAAGCAATGCATTTGAAAAATATCCATATTTACAACTTTATAAATTCAATAAACTAGCTTCCGGTGGATGACCTTACGCAGAATGCTTAAGTCGACTTGCGCCAAATAAGTAATCCTTTGCTAGATATTTGAATTTATAAAGTTGTAAATATGGATATTTTTTTTTATCAAAAACGCATTGCTTCGCTTTAGAAGACCTTTATTAACACCCTGGAGTCGTATGGATTACTTTTTTTTAATGGATGGATGCATTATTTTTGGCTTCAAAACGCGGCCCCCCTTTCACAACCATTATAAACCTTGGAGGACTAAGGATATTTTTTAAATATATCTCAGACTGTGTTTGTCTGAAAGATGATAGTCATATACACCTAGGATGGCTAGAGGGTGAGCAAATTATGGGATCATTTTTGTTTTCTTGGCAGTTTTCTCCATTTTGACCACTTGATGTCTGCCTAACAGAAAATCCAGAAGCCAGTGAGTCCAGGGAACAGATGAAATCTCTGATCAACTTCTCAAAGCATTTGATGAAGCATTTGAAAACAAGAGGGTGCCAGTCATCTACACAAGTTATTTTCAATACTCTGGCTCTGTAATGTCACACTATTACTAGAGATGGAGAAGAACCCAGGAGTGGAAGTTTATTAGCAGAATTAGATGACATAGAGATGAAGGGAGGTAAGTATCACCGGGTGAGTATGCAGGCAATAAATACAGTCTTTGAAAACAAACAAGCTTGCAACGATTCAAAATGTCTCAGGGAAATACAGGTAAGTCAATTAAATCATCCAAAAACCAGGATAACTTCTTAAACAAGCAATGAACAGAGGAAAATGATGAGAACGTCTGTGAAACTTAAATAATGCTTCAGGTAAGCCATCCAGGTAATGTGAAAGTCTTTGTCAACTTATCTTTGCAGGAAACCATGAAACATCCAAAAACTGAAAAACAAAGCACTGGTGGGTCCTTTTAGAGTGAACAAAAAGGTGAGCCCAAGGAACCTTCAGCAAGGCCAGACAAAGACTGTGTGCTGTCCTGGCATTTAAATGAAAGTTCTAACGAGTGGATGATTATTTGCATTTGTGTGTCATCAGAACTCTGGTGATTGTGAGCGAGTGACAGAGTAAGGGAGAGCCCGGTGTGCTTGTGACCGGTGTGCTTGAGAGAGGGAATCATTGGATACTGATGTATTACAGATCGGGGAGCAAAAAGACTTAAAGGGGTCAAGAAGTGAAAAATCGAAATGTCCTTGACACATACAATAGAATACTCTACAACAGTAGTTCCCAAACTGGAGTCCACATACACCTGGGGGTACGTGAGGTAACAGAGGGGGTGAAAATGCTGAGTTTTGCCATTCATTTAATTCTAACACACCTTAAAATAGCTTTAAAAGCGAGCATGTATTACTAACAAGCAAAATGCTGTAAAAGGTCAAATACATCAAATACAAACATATTACCTTATCTTTTCCGGTCAAAACTGCTAACTCCCTAGTTTAAAATATATAGAGTTTTTGTTTTCTGCCTTCTAAAATGAAAATTGTGATGTTACCTGCAGTGTTTGTCAGCTGTAGATGACATTCAGCACACACAAAAAACCCCCAAAACAAAACAAAACTCGCAATACACTAGCGGGTAGCCAACACAAATTATCATTGCCCTCCTGAGAAACAACTACTTTTTCAAGATAAAATTCCCACAGGGATCCATGTTCAGGTTGTGAATTTGAATTATATTGAATTGACTGCTGTGATAATGAAGACAGAGAAACATTCTGAAGAAGTAAGAAGCAAAACCAATGTGCAAATTAGAAAAGCCTTCACAGCAATATGCATATAATTGAACATCCCAGTGGGTGCTACATGTTCAATTAACACGAAGAGTAACTTCCAACCATCCAGAAACTGCCTCGAAAAGGTCATACCTCAAATCTCTGCAGGAACAATGAGACTTGTGTTAGAAGTGTCAGTAGCTGAGAACTTTTGCCAAAATATGTGACAGTGACCCAGATGTGACATGGGAAAGGATTTTGCTGAATGTTTGTAGATGAGACTAAGAAAGACTTTAACCATAATTCAGTGATATGAAGTATGGCACTGTTCAAACCACTTTTCCACATAGTGTCCTCTAGAGGACGCAGTGCGAGTTCCCATTCGAAAGGGAACGTGTCAGGTTATGCATGTTCCCTGAGAAGGGGAACAAGACACTGCATCTTTCTTGCTATGCTTCAGGTATTCCTGCACACGTCTCCTTCAGACAAGAAGTGGATGATGTGTTCTACAGGTTTTCTACTCTCCTTTTACAGTCAAACCAAAAATTATTCAGACATTTTTGATATATTTTTACTAGTGGGTGCAGGACACTATAGTTCATTTATGTAAGTGAGGATAGCAAAATAAAGTAAACTGTGACATGTCATACCCAAAAATTCTTCATACAGTGGACTACCAGTAAAACATTTGGAACCAAAAATTATTCAGACACTTTGACCTGACCATGTTTTGCTTAAGTGTTATCTGACATAATTAAACAGAATGAATATTTATGGTGGATATGGATTATTGCCTTTTTAACAATGAAAATGTGTGTGAAATGTTTTGAATTGAAAAATTCACAGCTTAAATATACAACCATGTTGAATTTCAGCCCATAAAAAAGCAAGCCCTAAAAATACAATGCATTAAAATACAAGCACAGTTAATGCAATGCATATTTTTTTCAAGTAGTGCAATTCAAGATGCTTTTTGTTTCAAAAACATAAGGCATTATTTTACTTCTATATTATGTAAACTTCACCATTGTCACATTTTCAGTTTGTGTTTGGACTTTCAGTTTGTATTTTGATATGTTCAAGTGTTCCTTCGTTCAGTTTCCTAAAGAAACTAGAGAAAGAAACCATTTGATTTGACCAAATTTGACTGAAAACAACTGAAAATTGTTGAACAATCTTTATTGACTTTGAGAAACTGATTCACATTGTGATTTTTGTGCTTATACAAATTTCATGGATGGATGTGAACCAAATTGATTTGACATATCTATAGATATATATAGGCGGTTTATTTACAAGGTACACCTATTGGTTTTTTTGTTGTATAATCTAACATTTGTACTCTGTCATACCTGTATATTGTTTATCCTATTGTCGTTATCTTTATCCCTGATTGTTCGTCTTGGTTGTTTACAAACTTTTCCTTTTTTTTTTTCCATTTGAAATAGTAAATAACCAGCTTGTGTAAAAAGAAGCTCTGATCATTTTATCTGCACAAGTTTTTCACAAATTAATCACAGGCTCCATAGTCGAACCCAGCTGGTCCTAATAACAATCATAGTTGCGCTTACTGTTGAAAAAAATTAAATAATATTCATAGCTATTATAAGTGCAAACAGGTGTAACACTATTCTGGCAAAGGATCGCTTTATGAAGTATTAAAATGTGTAGATATCCTATTGTAGGGTCAAATGTACAATGAGAGTATTCATTTACTTATATTAATTGTATCAAAATCAGAAAATTGATGTCCTCATTCAATAAAAATGAGACAAAATATGCATATAAAGAAATAGTCTACAATCAATATGAATTGACAATATATTCAACTATCATGCATCATGCCAGTAAGACACACACACACACATTTTACCTGCAAATGCTGGTCTCATAGTGAAGTCATGATCATCAACACGCAGCAGATGGTCCGTTTTCACCTGATGTGTCTTAGTTTCATCCAACACCTTCTTGAAAAGTGGACTGCAAAAGAACATCTCAGTACTTCAATGCAAGCTCATACAAAGACATCTCAGTGAGCAACTACTCGATGATGAAGCTGCTCCAAAGTTCATGATATTGCTGCAGTGTAAACTGAGACACCACACAGGCAAAAAGGGTGTTTCCTTATTCAACAATCTGTCTTCAGGTATTCAGAAAAAACAGTAATAAAATAAAGATGTAGAATTAAGCGCAGTAAATGTTTATTATTTTTATATCCACTATTTATTAGCAGTGATTTTAATCATACTAAATATTTTAATATTTAAAACAATTTATAAAAGTACTATGGGACTGTATTAATAGAAATATTACTTTTTTTGACAAGGGATTCTCAAGCAATACATAGCATTTTGACATTAATGAAGTCATTTATTTTCTGTAAAATGTTTGTTCCTGACTTTTGGTATGCTTATTAGACTAGGGCAAGTTGTGTTAATTCAGTCAATATTTCTCAAGGTTTATGTTTGAAAATGCTTTTTTTCTTCTTCTTTTTTATAAGCACATACTGTTATCTTAAAGTCTTGACTAGCCTACAAAACACACAATTAAACAATTTTTAAAAATGATGCAGAATCTGGTTTATGAGAAAGCAAAAAATTTAAAAGGACACATCAAAAATATCAAGCCATTATTTTTGCCAGCACAAATAGTTTAGTCTTATTCAATTAAAGACCAACATTTATGAAAAATACTTCCAACATATAAAAACAACCTTTTAACCTGTTTTTTTTTTTTTTAAATTAGACTTTTGACACAAAATCGTGTAGTTACTTAAGTAGCCTTTATGACTAGCCCAACTTCTTTGAGCAACCTGAAATAGCCTAATAGTTTGCCCTGACATCATCTCATTGTTTTTCTCTATGCTTACACACATTCCGAGTTTATGTTAAAACTGAAATAATAAGTTAAAAAGACTTACTTTCCGAGTTTGTGATGTTGTACTGATGTTCTCCTGATGCTGTGCTTCATCTTCCCGCACTGACCGCATATACTCATGTACAACAGAAGAAAACCAACTTCTATAAAGTGAGACATAGTGAAGGAAAGATTAGACAGTCACCCACGCTGGAGAGCATCTCGTCTCACCATCTTCCAGTCAGCAGCTGTTCATACAGAATGAAGTTAGTTCTGCGTTGCGCTGCTGAACGCTGGAGCTTAACGCGCGCTCTGATTGGCCCCGCACATCGCGATTTAATCGATACATCGAGTCGTTCACCACTCCATACATACTGCAGCTGAACTGTCGGCGTTGAACCGGAATGGAAGAGAGTGCTGGAGTGTCGAGATTTACGCGTTTTGAAAGACTTAACTCGAGACGTCGTCTCATAAAGCTATAGACCGCGATCACTGGAGATTCAGAAACTCACCATAAACCACTCAAAGGTCAAAGATATGTTGAGTTTGTTAGAATACTGAAATAATTTCACGTGATTGACAAGCCATTTTTTTTTCTAACCCTAATGAGTCTTTGTATTTTAAAATTGCTTTTTGAGTTCACAGTCTATATGATGTAGCCAGTGATTTCATTTCTCATGATCATGTCGAGACATAACAAGCTAACTTAAAGGCTTATGCAAATGCTTTAAATTAGTTTTGTAGGCTAATGGAATTTTAATATAAATGACTACCTATGAGTTTTATTACAAAACTAAAATTTTCCATTTTTAAATGGTCAAGTTATAGCATATCGTTAAGGAAAAGCAGCCAACAAGTTAAGCACACTTGTTCTTCCTTGTTTCTGAAAGCATCCCATGATGCACATGAGCAGAGCTGCAATCTATACAAAGAAGATGATCAAATATAAGTGACTTGTTTCACTTTTTTCAGTCATGAATATATTTACCATACTATAATTTGTATTTGTATTATTTCATAGTTTTGATGACTTTACTGGTAGCAATTCTAAAATGTGGAAAGTACAGAAAATGAACAGGCGTGTTACAGGGTTAGTTCACCCAAAAATGAAAATAATGTCATTTATTACTCACCCTCATGCCGTTCCACACCCGTAAGACCTTTGTTCATCTTCGGAACACAAATTAAGATTTTTATGTTAAAATCTGATGGCTCAGTGAGGCCTGCATAGCCAGCAATGACATTTCCTCTCTCAAGATCCATTAATGAACGAGAATATGTTTGGTGCGCCAAAAAAACAAAATAACTTATATAGTGATGGCCGATTTCAAAACACTCATGAAGCTTCGGAGCGTTATGAATCTTTTGTGTCGAATCAACGGTTTCGGAGCGCCAAAGTCACGTGATTTCAGCAGTTTGGTGGTTTGACACGCGATTCGAATCATGATTCGACACAAAAGATTCATAAGCTTCATGAAGCAATGTTTTGAAATCGGCCAACACTATATAAGTCGTTATTTTGTTTTTTTGGCACACCAAAAATATTCTCGTCGCTTCATAATATTAATATTGAACCACTGTACTCACATGAACTGATTTAAATATGTTTTTAGTACATTAATGGATCTTGAGAGAGAGGAAATGTCATTGCTGGCTATGCAGGCCTCACTGAGCCATCGGATTTCAACAAAAATATCTTAATGTGTTCCGAAGATTAACGAAGGTCTTACGGGTGTGGAACGTCATGAGGGTGAGCAATAAATTACATTATTTTCATTTTTGGGTGAAATAACCCTTTAAACTTCTGCTACTGTATGCTGCATGAATGTAACACCATTCGTTCATTAGAGGTTTTCTATCTTGCAGTTTTCCTGGTGAAGATTACTTGAGGAATAGAGAGGAAAAATGGAGAAAAATGCAACTGGATCTGAACCTCTGATTCATTTAAATGTTTTAATGATCATCTGTGTTTAACAGTAGTAGACATCAATCACAATGCCTGACATTAAATGTCAAAGCCTTATACAGTATGTTGATATAATATATAAATGATTTAACAATCTTATAAGCCAAACGATTTTAGCACATATTGATATATGGAGTAAATAGAGAAACATGAAAATAATAAAAATACTAGATTAAGTTCTTGTGCCACCACAAATCTAGGGTGTTTTTGGGTGGTTACTGGCCTCTGTTTTCTTTTTTTTTTTTGTTCTCTTGTATTGGCCGGTGGTTTTATTGCCCACCAGGTGAAAGTCTGAGAAGTAACAACCAAGCCAAACACTCTTACCCGCCATGTCAATAAAATAAATGCTGCAAGTTTCATTAATATTATCACTTCAAAATACTTCAAAACCTACATGACAGAGTGAAAAGAGCAAACAGTTATGGATAAGTCAGGTTTATTCGTTATTAAAGAAAACTATTGGTTGTTGCTTAAGGAAGTAAAACATGTTATCTATCGACATAGGGGCAGTATAGCTTTTGTCTACACCATTATTCATGTATTGTGTTGCAGAGTATTTATATTTGTAAAAAATAGTAAAATACAATATTACAACCATGCCTACATTATTATAGTGCGTAAATGATCAATTCCGAGACAGACATATACATTTCAGAAGCACATCAGACGTCTGCAAATTCTCAGGTTTTTGGTTTGTTTCAGTCTAATACCAAATTTTGTACATTGGTACTGAAATGCATTATTTGGGAAACAGCAGTCTCATCAAACCCTCGATATATTGCAGGAGCTGTAGAAAGCCTCTTGTCGTATTTCACCCCAAAACAAAAAGTAATTTTATTAATTATTTTTTGCATAAAGAAAACAGGAACAGTACCCAGTTCTAATTACATGTGATATTTTTCAGTAATGTGTCTAGATAGTCTGCCCAGACACAAAGATTTTTTTTTTTTTTAAATAAAATTTTCTAAAATTAAAAGGGTAGTACAATAATTACCACCATGAATCATAAATACTTAACAGTTAAAATAGCTAGGGGATAATTGTCACATTACAATCAATAAAAAAATCTTAATGGTCCAAAAACAGACTTCACTGTCTTTATGTAAAATATAAATTAGTATTTTTCAGGGGTGAAATCTATGGAAGCTTGTTTCTGCCACCAAATAAAAAAAAATAATAATAAAAGGTAATTGCAACTTTATCTCGCAATTTTTTTTCTCAGAATAGCAATTGTGAGTTATAAAGTCAGAATTGCAGGATTGCAGCTCACAATTCTGACGTTTTTCTCGCAAAGGCGAGTTTATATCTCACAATTCTGACTTTCCTGCTCAGAATTGCGAGATATAAACTAGCAATTGCTAGAATAAAAAAAATAGAAATTTAATAAAAAGTCGTAATTACCTTTTTTTCCCCCCGTGGCGAAAACAAGCTTCCATTGACATGTTTTTGACAAGCTTACTGAGATTCGCCCCAACAGGTTTTGTTCTGAGGACACAACTAGAAATCTTGTTCCATTTTATGAAGACACAAAGGTCTGGGAAGGTGTCCAGGAAGGACAAACGCACATCCTGCCTGATTAGACAGAGGGTGCGCTAGATCTGGACGTGGACAGAACAGCAGGTTTCTGGTGGTGTAGAAAGAGTTCACAGCTCATAATCAAACTTATACTCATGGGCCAAATAAATTCTGCGAAAAATGAGCGCAGCAAGCGCAAGTGTGAGGAGAACTATGAGGACGGCCGAGCCCGTGTGACTGGTGTCCTGCGGCGGGTGCTGGGCAGCGGGGGATGCCGTGAACGTGGGGTATCTCGGGGACTGGTTCTGGTTCTGGTTCTGTGAGCGCCGCTGACGTGGACTTGGAGCTGTTGAAACGGATGGACCCTCGCTTGATGTCTGAGCATCCACGAATGATGATTCAGTCTAGACCAGAAGAAAGAGACTGAAGATCATTACAGACACACTGGGAGCAGATGCTACTGAACATCGGTGCAGGATACACGTGAACCACACAATCATTATGTTTTCACACTAGAGCTTGAGTCACCAGCTTGAGTCAAAAACTAGAGCTTGAGTCAAAAATCTACCAGTCTCATCATCATCAAGTATTTTCCAATCATCCCCAGCAGCAGAATGAACAAGAAATGATGATGTGTAAGAGTGTGAGAGTGTTTGCTGTCCCACCTGCTCAGCTGAAGACACAGAAGTGTCTTCTGTTTCTCTCTCTTCTGTAATTGAGCTCTCACTGTTACTGGAATCCGCCACTGCTGCTGCTGCAGAACTGCCACTGTCTGCAGCTGATGAGCTGGAATCGGCCTGATGACAGATTTTTCAAAATAAAGAAATGAGAATTGGGGCGTAAATGTGCTTAATTCTTATGAAAATTGTCATAATGCAAAAACCTTAATGGTCCTATATTGACTTAAGGCAAAACACTACAGACAAAACATTTTTTCATGCACTAGTCAATTTTGAGATTTAAGTGTTTATTTTATTACCGTCTGTAGATTTAATTTAGTCAAGTCACCTTCATTTCTGTAGCGCTCTATGCAATACAGATTGTTTTAAAGCAGCTTTATAGTGATAAACAGGAAAATAATCAATAATGCAAATTTCATCAGATAAAAGAAATTCAACACAATAAGACAATAGCCATTATTCAGTTCAATGTTGATTCAGTTCAGTTCAGTAATGTCGATGTTGCAAAATTCGTCAATTATGAAACAAAGCTCTGCAGAAATCAGTGATGTCATCATCCGGCTCAATTCAGTTCAAGTTTTGTTCCCATTCAATAGTGTCAGTGCAGTCAAATCAATAATATTACTGAATATTAAGTATTTTTAAACCCCTAATTACAATATACATCTTTAAAAAGGCAGTTTCTTAAAATACTTCTTTTTTTTTCCTCCTGCACAGAATCAGAAATCTTCACTTCAGCAGCACTGTATTCTGAAGGGTTTTACAGAGAGATATGTTCATATATCATTTGCCTGATTTTATACATTTTATTCCTACAAATATGGTGAGTGTTTATCATGGAGTGATAAAAAAAGAAATCCAAATCTCCCTCTGTAAAAACATTTAAAGGGTTAGTTCACCCAAAAATGAAAATTCTGTCATTAATTACTCACCCTCATGTCGTTCCACACCCGTAAGACCGTCGTTCATCTTTGGAACACAAATTAGGATATTTTTCATAAAAGCCGATGGCTCAGTGAGGCCTGCATTGACAGCAAGACAATTAACACTTTCAATGCCCAGAAAGCTACTAAAGACACATTTAAAACAGTTCATGTGACTACAGCGACGAGAATACTTTTTGTGCACCAAAAAAAACGACTTTATTAAACAATATCTAGTGATGGGCAATTTCAGAACACCGCTTCATGAAGCTTCGAAGCTTTACGAATCTTTTGTTTCGAATCAGTGGTTCGGAACGTGTATCAAACTGCCCATCACAAGATATTGTTGAATAAAGTCGTTATTTTGTTTTTTTGGAGCACAAAAAGTATTCTCGTCGCTAACATTAAGGTTGAACCACTGTAGTTACATGAACTTTAAATACGTCTTTAGTAGCTTTCTGGGCATTTAAAAGTGTTAATTGTCTTGCTGGCAATGCAGGCCTCACCAAGCCATCAGATTTTATGAAAAATATCTTTATTTGTGTTCCAAAGATGAATGAAGGTCTTACGAGTGTGGAACGACATGAGGGTGAGTAATTAATCACTGAATTTTCATTTTTGGGTGAACTAACCGTTTAACTCTAATACGTTTGTTTGTTTGTTTGTTTATGATTTAACGCCATGCAAGCTACCTCGGCTATATTCGTGGCGAGAACGAGATTTTTTTTTTTATAAAGGAAAATTTTTTTTTTTTAATTAAATCTTAGATAAAAATTCTAGAACTAAATCAGGCCTTACTTCATTAAAAATCTTTTCATAAAAATCAACAGAAAAATAAAGAGTTCTAAAAGATTTCAAACTAACACAATCGATCAAAATATGCTTCAATGATAATGGATTCTGGCACAAAGGAGGATCTTCACCCATTACTCTAATACGTCAATCAAATGAAACAACAATTTTGAACCTGTTCAGATTTCTGTTTTTGATGCAAAGTAGCACAACTTTAATTAGATAATGCCTCATTTGCATATTTAAACATAACATTTCAGAAAACTTTCAATGCGATTCTTAATGTAATCAATCAACTGAGGAAGTATGGTGATGTCTAAACGTTTTACCCTATTCACCATTGGGTGTCTTGCCATAATTATTATTATGAAAATCTAATATTTTGGATGTCGAGGTGGAATGTCATGAAAAGTCTCACCTTAAAGCTGATTTGCTGGGCTAGTCTGTGTGCCTGAGGGTCAACAGGTCGCAGGTCACTGTCAGGAGAGAGTGCTAGCAGAGCAGATCGCATACAGCTGCCGCACGTTTCACAGCAGAAATCCTGAGACCTGCCAAACAAACCATACACACACATACAAATGGAAAACCTTACAGAAATTCAATAGAAATAAAATCAACAGCTCAACAGCCTCAATTATGCTAATGATTTCCCCATTCTGATAGAAAAACAGAGAATATAGAATACTACAAAAATAATTGCAGTTTGGGATGCTAAGTGGTTAATCCACTTGTTAACTCGTGACATACTGAAAACTGTTTCCAGGTCCAAGCCTACTATCTCAACAGCCATTTATGAGCACTATTAATTTTTGTCATGACAATCTCTGAATAGTTCAGTATAGTAATGGATATGACAATGTTAATATGTTTGGTCTTGGCGGAATAGATCTGCTACACTGCTGCTGCAGAGCCAAGTACAGGATTTGTGCCAATACATACACGACACGCTGCTGTGAGAAAGACATGTTTCTGCTGTTCTATAGTATACATCAGGAGTGCCCAATAGGTCGATCGCGATCTACCAGTCGAAGACAATGCTGGTAGATCACACATAATTTTGATAAATGCTTTTGTTAAATTTTAATAAAAAGAAATATAACAATGTCCTTCCTTCTCCTTTTAGTTTCTGTCTGACTTGCATTTGACTAATAAATTTTGACCAGGCGAGATTTTTGTTTATTCAGTTGCCATAACTAGCCTGCTTCATGCGAATCGCGCCTTCCAAGAGCTTCGGAGTTCGGAGAACAGAGCGCAAAGTCAGCTTCCTCCAATTACGCACGAGACAGCCGTCTCTGAAGTGAGCATGCACGTATTGAGCAGACGATTTTCATGGACACATCCATGATCTTTTTCATGTTCAGCATTTTCGCACATAAAGCTTGTTGGTGTGTATAATACAATGATAATTAAGGAAGTCGGGAAAAGCATCCTCCTCCTTGTACTTGGCAATGAATCCGTTTGAACGGCCGAACATCGCAGATGCTCCATCAGTTGTGATTGACGCCAGTTTAGACATTGGCAGCTGTGTTTTTTCGACAAATATTATGCAAACTGTTTGATTCTATTCAGTCATCAGTTAAATGCCCTGGCTATTGTAATCTGTTGTGCTGTATGTTTAAGTTTAGTGTTAAAATGGAATATCAACAATGAACATTTTTCTCCTGAATTCCATGTAAAGATACATGCAGTAGTAGCAACAAGCATTTTAATTTTTTTTTTTTTTTTTGGTTGGTTGGTAGATCTCACCGAGTTGATAATTTTAAAGTATATCATCACGCAAAAAAGTGTGGGCACCCCTGGTATACATGAATTACCCGTAGCAGATCTATACAGGTGGAGCTGGGGAAGATGGAGGGTTTATCAATGCAGTAGCACAGACGCTGACCAAGTATTTGAAAGTTGAGCAGCGAGATAAAAAAATCTTCATGATTTCAATCTTTTGACCGGTAGTGTATGAGTACATGAAGATGGTGGCCAGCCGATGGTTTGATTGAATAACTATAGAGCCAGTGCGGTAAAAACACAGATTTTGGGTGTAATTTTCATGTGCTGGTATGTGTGATGGGGGTTGACGTTTAATCAGCACGTGTTGATTGGTGAAATGTCGCTGAGAACAACAATCTGTCACATCTCCTTCTGTCTTTAGATGTATTTGTGTGTTTAGAAAGGACACAGCATGTCCACACTTGCTGAAATGAGGCCTCAGCTGGATATGATAATGACTTATTAGTCTCTGGGGCAGTATGTGGTTGTTTCACTGTAGTGAACATCTAAACTGAAAACACCAAAAAAAAAATCCTGTCCCAGTATGTATCAGTGATGTATCAGATAACATTATCCAAACCGCTTGTTTTATGTATTCTATCCCAGTGTCTCAGGCAGCAGGCCAGGAAACCCCCTGGACGAATGGCTAGTCCATCACAGGGCTCATACGCATTCACATTGATAACAACACCATGCTACTTTATATGCATATTCCATGTTTAAAACTTTTACAAAAAAAAAAAAAAGCTGCAGGAAAAACCTGTTTGCTACATTGTGAGTGTTGTATTTTGGTTGTTGTATTTTCTCTCTACTTTCACTCTGAACCAGTGCAGACAATCCTGTATGAAGGAATTTTTTTCTTTCGTTTTGTCTTACGACTTGTTTAGTGTTTGCTGGCCCTTCTTATTGCTTCATTCTTCAGTAAAACAATCATTTCATTATATTTTTTTTGGTATGTGTTATTCACTTGGGTTTATATTGTTAAAGACCCCCTGTGCTGAAAATCAAGTTATTAAATGTTTTTTATATGTCTATGTGGTGTTTTTAATATGCTTTAAGACAAACTATGAGCAAATTCATCAGTCAACACAATTACTGAGAATTTTGTCCTTAAAACTGCAGTGAACCAAAGACAGTCTCAAAAATGCGGTTTGAAATCGCCCCTGTTCTCTACATCAGTGAATCTCAACCTTTTTTGAGTAATGGACCCCTGTTATATTTGGAACCATCCTCAAGGACCCCAGAATAAAATTGGCTCGTTGGTATCAATAATGTCTTTGTGATGACCAAATGCAATTAAGTATAATTTACTACTACGTTAGTTGACTTCCCTATATTTAGTCATATCGTCAGTTATATTATACATATATTATCATCCTCTTTTATGGGAACATGTCAAATGTCAAAATGTACAATATGTACAAAATGTCAAAATGTATGATGTATATTAAAATGTCATGATGAATGATGCCTTTCTCCACCGACTATTTTGTTTATTAGTAAGATTAGAACTTATGAGAAGGCGGAAGCATTTTTTTGTTTTGTTGTCTCTTTATACTTCTCTCCTGTGTTCTGATTTTGTTTTTGTGCAACTTGTATATGTTTTGTAAATAATCATTTGGTTGTATTTCACTACTGTCTTAAATATCTTACCTTATCCTTAAGATTTATGCAAGAATCCATGAAGACCTCATATTTATTTACATACAAAAGCTTTTGGCAACTGTTCCTTTCTTTAGTTCAATTAATTTATTTATTTTATGTAAAAAATTATCTTTATGTTATATCCTATAATACCCCTTGACATTTAAAAAGTGGATGTAATTTGTTAATTGGTTAACTGTAAGTTACCATATATGGTGAAAAACCGTAAATGGTTTCACATGGCATTATATGTAATTTTACAGTAAAATGCTGTGAAATGTATTTTGTTTTTTTACAAGTAAAACCTATGAATTACCATATCATTTATGGTAAAAAAATTCCAGAAGTCCCTGCCTGACACGTCACATATGATATGCACTTTGCATTTAGTGGCATGTGTTACACTGATGGCGTTTTGTCTTTGTGTGTATGACCCTGTGCATCATCTATACATGAGCATTGACCATGTTTTTCAGATTAATGTAACAGATGAAAATAAAGAGGTAGAGGACGGACATCTTACTTTTTGGCGAGAGCTCTTCTCTCCTCAGGAGTGTAATCCAGAGATCCTATCGCTCCTTCCCCTTTAGTCGGCATGAATCCAATGATTGCTATTAAGGCTGTCCGAACTGACACAAACAGAAAAACATACAGTTTAATGTTGGATAAAAAAGGCAACTAAAGGATGAACGTTGGACCAGATGCGCTGTAAACTGCTGTATACTGTTTGTGTGTCACATAGCAGCAAGTGGATTCATTCCATGTCGATCTGGTTCTATTTATTTTGTATATAGAAAATAAAAGCTATATTAATTCAATAATAAATCAATGCAAAAAAAAAAAAAATATTGAAAAAGGACTTGATGGCTATTCAGTTTTTTTAGAGGTGGTATAAATGCAATTCATGAAGATACTCACTACTCCATGACGGCTGCCATGTCTCTGGATGGTGACCGGAAATGCTCAGACAGATCTTCTTCCCAACTTCAAACCTTCCATTGGGCTGAGGAGGAGAGAAACGTTTTGAATTAATTACAAGAGTAACAGAGAAGGACAACAGAAGAATGATTAGGATAAGAGGAAGTCGGTAGATGACAAGGAGGACACAGAAAAACCTCCACTCCACTCTTCCCAAAAATCACAACGTAATATAAGAATTTGTAAAACTGCATATTTTCAATATCGACTAGTTAGTGGTTTGTCTAAACTGGTCAAGGTTTAGACAAAATCTATTACAAAGATGTTCCACTAAAGTGTTAGTTCACCCAAAAAAAGAAAATTATCCCATAATTTACTCACCCTCAAGCCATCCTTGGTGTACATTACTTTCTTCTTTCAATCGTATGAATACAATTGTATAAAAAAAGTCATATTGAAAAATATCCTGATTCTTCCAAGCTTTATAATGGGAGTGAATGGTACCCTAGATTTTGAAGCCCAAAAAAGCACATCCATCCATTATAAAAGTAATCCACACGACTCCCGGGGGTTAACAAAGGCCTTCTGAAAACATCCATATTTATAACTTTATAAACTATAATTACTGGCTGTTACGAATTAGAAGTCTAAAATTATAATTTTTAAAGAGAAATGATGGAGGATTTCGATATAAGACAAGAGGAGCTTGAGTTTGTTGCCTAGCCCAATTTGTTTGAACCGCGAGAGGCGTCTACTCTCACTTAAGCTTACGCTACACCTACATCCTACGTCATACATGGGTCAGAGGTCACTCTTATGGGATAATTTTCATTTTTGGATGAACTAACCCTTTAGCTACTATAAAAACAATAGTGTGTAAAAGAAAAAACTAAACTGAATCTATATATATATATATATATATATATATATATATATATATATATATATATATATATTACTGTGCAAACTGAAAAAGTCTTCTAACCAACAGTGTATTCAATCCAAAAAGCACAACCCAACACTAGACCTGATTGTATCAAGTAAAAGTTGCTGAATCATTAATGCCCTGAGTGACGAAAGCTGCAAGCATGTACTGCTAGAGTAGCGAAATGGCACATTTACAGCAAAATCAATTGATAGCAAGTAGTTCAGTATTATGTGTTGTTCTTAAAGTTTAGCATTTAATGGTAATTTACTATTATTTTGAGAGTGATGCAGTTTCTGATAAAGTGTCGTGGGTGACAGACAGATGGAAAATGTGGCGCTAATATGATATATAATATGATAAGGGACTAATAAACTAATAGCCTATTGAAGCACAATAAAATAAAAATAAAAAATAAAATCAAGACTATAATGACCATGATTCAAAAAAGGTTTAAGTCCATCAGACACTAAGGGGGGGGGGTTTGATTTGAATTGCAAAACAAAGCAAGCTGGTTGAGGAAAAAGCTGAACAGAGCACAACAGAATGGAAGAGAAAACAGGGGGCTCAAGACACAATTTTATAATTATTTTTTAATGGTTTTTAAAAAAGTAATGCTCATGGCACGAGACACTGAAAAAACAGCAAGAAATTAAGTGAAAAAGAACATTGCCTACAGAAGGTCAACTGAAGTCTGTCAGTAATTTCTTGAAATGTATTAATTGTTGTTCAAATGTGCAGAGACAGGGCCTGCATAATAAAAAGCAGTAATTAGTAATTTAGAGCTTTATTTGCACATTTTGCACTAAAAACTTCTAAATGTCTGTTCAGTAGTTCCTATGTAACAGATGACAATTTAATTGGGGTGCTTCTAATTAAGTGATAAAAAGCAGTTGGAAACATATACTAATTATATGTAATATCTAATTAATATTATACTGGACAAATTTCCTCAAAATCTTGCAATCTCGAAATCTTGTGGGTCACATGAGTTCCTGAACATGATGAATGATGGTATATGTTCAGCCAAAGACTATAGATTTAAAAGATGGTGCACTCCTATTATTTAAACATATTTTATACGTATAAATGCTGAAATACATTTTAGACTCAGAGTCCATAACGAGGATACACAGCAAAATAATTTCCACATTATAAAATTGTTTAAAAAAAAAAAAAAAAATCACATTTTTAATTGATAATATTTTGCGTATGGACAAATGCCATCTAGAAAAAAGTTAAATAAGAATTGCCCTTTCTAAAGACTGCACAAATGTCATATTACTTTTATGTAAAGAGCAACAAACCAAATATCAACAAATGAACACTAACTCATTTAAATTTCAAATACAGTGAAATGTAGTTTAAAAAGGACGATAGAGAGCAAGATAGAAGGCTAAAAAGAGAAAAGAGAGATCTTGTACAAGATTCCATTAGGATTCCATTAACTTGAGGAAACCCCAATAATTTTTCCTAACTATATAAAAATACATAAAGTGTTTTTTTTTTTTTTTTTTTTTTTTTAATATATGTACATTTATTATTGAATGTGTATTTTTAACCACATTTTGTCATGTGAACAACCTTACATATTGTAGTGCAAGATGGGTCTTCATGATTTTTGGTTTGTTTCAATGGAAAAGATAAACGTGTCAAACATTGGATATTACTCACGGGTCATTCCTTGCCCTGGAAAGGAAGGTCAAGTTGAATACACAAAGCCGATGTCAAAGAACTAGCGGCGACAAGAGACAACTGTGTTGTCGCCTCGCATCGGCTGTATCTGGGCCAAAAAGCTGCACTTGATCGCACCAAAATGACTTCAGAGGCAACTGTCAACTAACTACCATGTGCGCTCTAAGCATGCATTCGTAAATATCTGTCTATTTCAGCAGGTATCAATAGTCTGTAATCATTTTTCAAAAAGAGAAAATGAAACTAGGACTGCAGATATACAAACTGTAAACAAGCTCTTGCTTGCCATTTTGAATTTCAATCATTCAATCAATTTTCTTCAGTCCAGTTGGCTCATGTTATTATGAAAACATTTGTGTATTTGAATGCTCAGGTAAGATGACATAAAATTAGAACAGCCTTCTGTCTGTGCCGTCTTGACTTCCTTGTCTTCTTTTATTCTCATGCACCGACTCGCTCCCTAAACTGAAGTCAATCAGAGTGATCTCTCTCACCTAAGCAGATTCAACATGTTGAATTGGATGAACTCCCGCCGATGTGAGGTGAACCAGACTACAGCCGATGTGTGGAACACACCGCAAAAACTAGCCTGACAGATGCTCACTGATGACCAACCGTCGGCTTGGTGTGTCAGGGCCCTAAAAGAGCCAACTCATAAGAGACTTTTGTTTATGAAAAGAGATGCAAAGGGGTGGAAAAATTCAGGTAAATTTCCAGAAAGTTTCCAAAATTTCCAAAAAGTTTCCAAAATTTCCCGGAAATTTGCATCCCTATTCACAAATGACTCCACACTGGTCACAATGTATGTGAGAGGACAACACAATAGAAAGAAGTGTTGTCTGTATTAGTGTCTTTGCATTCCATGGTGGTACAAAGAACATAGTGATTTTATTTCTAAAAGATAAAACATTTCTTTCAAGGCACTGTAGATACAATAGCATAGCAGAAAACATGGTAATTCAAAAACCATTCTTGAAAACGAGTGTCGTGCAAACCAATGCGTTCCAGTATTTTTTAACGGAATATGAATCGCTTCTTGATTTTCAATCCTAGGTAAAATCTGTCGGAAGGACCTTGACGGAAGGTTCTGAGTGTAGGATTTGAATAGTGGCATTACGACCTTAGAGTTGGTTTAAGAAGTAAAAAACAAAATTGTCTTACAGTGAGCAGAATGATGCTGGGGGGCTTCATGGGGTATTCAGGGGGCAGCACAATCCGACCGTGATAAACTCCACCATCGAAATCAGAGTCTGGAGGTCCTCTAACGGAGAAGTGCCACTCAAACAGGTTATCCTGATGAACACATGAGAGTCAGACACACACTTAATTCACTCACCCACTGATGTTCACCAAGTATAGCAAAAACATGATAATTCAACATGAAAAATTGACATCTCTGATGCTAGAGACGAACTCTCTTCTTTAACAGTAATGTCTACATGGTGTACTAAAACTTAATCTCATTAAAAGATTATGATCTTGATTCAAACACCCATGCAATCTTATTCATAATTGCTCTTTAATGCAATCATAAATGCAAACCTTTGACAAAATCACACCGGAACATTCAGATTTGTGTTGGTGCTGCCGCTGACGCTGACCCAGAGAGAGCAGTTGTCATGTTACGTATGAAACAGCTTCACAAACAGTCTTTTCAACCACACAGTATCATTACTTAGATGTTAGAGCAATAGAGCAAATCACCTTTTGAAAGTAAACTGGCACTTCAAATAATGATTGTATCGATTGTATTGTTCACCACTAGGTGGAGTCAAGTGACTTTAAAAAAATTATTTGTAATTGAATCTTTCATTTACAGAGGCCCTGACATGACATGCATGAAAAAAATAGTAGGCTAAATTGAGCGCATGATTTATTAGTTTGTTCCATTGATTGACTAAAATGCAAGATTTACTATTTTACAAGATTTACTATTTATACTAATTCGTTCCCTCGATTTACTAAAATGTGCGCACGATTTACTATTTTGTTCCCTCGATTTATAAATCATGCACATGATTTATAAATTGAGGGAACGAAATAGTAAATCATGCGCACGTTTTAGTAAATCGTGCGCACAATTTAATAAATCGAGGGAAGGAATTAGTAAGTCGTGTGCACGATTTAGTAAATCGAGGGAACGAATTAGTAAATTGTGCTCATGATTTATTTTTTTTCTTGCATGTCATGTGCGTGGCTCCGTATTCATTCAAGAGTTTTGTTCAAAAACGCTGATTCATCCAGTAATAAAACAAGTGAAGTATTTATGAGTGTGTCATTGAATCATTTATTCAAACCGATTTTTAAAAAATAATTCAAATTAATTAAACAATTTTGAATAGACCGCAGCAATTTATATTTTGTCGAAACCTCTAATAAATTAAAATATTATATACATATTTTGTTCAGTTGTCTGAATCAGAATCGTGGGAGAATCATGATCTCTATTTGAAACAAAAAAAATCGTGATTCTCAATTTATCCAGAATCGTGCAGCTAAACCCAAACAATACTACTAACTTAAAAAGATTGAGTACACTGCAATTAAAGTCTGTTAATTCATTGATGCAACTTAAAACTATTACATTTTCTGAACAAAGAGTTTAGTTTTACTTTTGTGTAGCTCAACATTTTTGAGTAAACCCTTATACTTAAATTATTATTTTTACATTTACTGAGAGACATAAAGTGACGTCATCCATGTCACGTCGTTGCTCTACCTGACGTTATCAGAATAAACCATTCAACATTAATCTTGTGTTTTTGCATAAGATTAATACAGGGCAAGATGTGTTTTTGCTTATTGTTCTGTTATTTTGGTATTTAAAGGTGTTTCTATGAAACTTGAAGTTTTGTAGGGTTACCATTGTGGTGAATAGTGCCTATGGTTTGGTCGAGAATAGGCTGTGAAACTTTAAGGCTATATATACTTCATGACGATTAACAGTTCATGCAAATAAATAGTGATAGTCTCTTTGATGTTTACATTAGCGCATGCTGTTAACATGTACACTGTAAACCCAAACAGTACCACTAACTTACAAAGATTGAGTAAGTTGGAATTAAAATCTGTTAAATCATTGATGCAACTTAAAACAATTACATTTTCTGAACGAGGAGTTTACTTTTATTTTTGTGTAGCTCAACATTTTTGAGTAAACCCTTATACTTAAATTATTATTTTTAAGTTTACTGAGCGACATAAAGTGACATTATCCATGTCACGTCGTTGCCGACATTACCGACGTTATCAGAAGAATACATTCAACATTAAACTGAGTTGCAGCAGATTTCAAGTTCTCAGCATGCTTTGCGTCACACTCTGTAAGGGAGAATAAATGCTGAAATTGAGTGTTATTTTGTGTGTTTTTGCACAAGATTAATACAGGGAAAGATGTGTTATTGTTTAATGTTCTGTTATTTTGGTATTTAAATAAGTTCCTGTGATGTTGAAGTTTTGTAGGGTTACCAACGTGGTGAAGAGAAGTGACTGAGGTTAAGTCGAGATAGGGCTGTGAAACTTCAAGGCTATAAATACTGCATGTTGATTAACAGTTCATGCAAGTAAATAGTGATAGTTTCTTTGATGGTTACATTAGTGTGTGCTGTCGCTAACTAACACTTAACCGTAAAGATTAAGTGTTAGTTTATTCAATATTTCATTTCAATTGTAATGACCAAATTTCTTTAGTATAAAATAATCTTTGAGTTGTTTACTTAAATGTTTTGAGTATTCTGAACTTACTGGGTTTTACAACCACTGCATCAAAATAATTGAAAAATAAGAAACATTATGTATGGTAAACAATAGTTTTAAGTACAATGGATTTAAACATTAAATAAGGTAATTGGTGTCTACAAAAATTGAGTATTCTGAACTTATCGGGTTTTACAGTGTGTTTCTGAACTCCCTAAATCATGTCTTGAGTTTTCTTATGGGACAAACTACAACTATGGCAAAACTGACGGCATAGTCAGCATAGTTACAGTAGTGTTAACAGCACTTCAGGAAGTTTCCAGGGCTGATAAGGGGTGTTACATTTCCAACACAAGCTCTAAGCGATAGACCAATCACAACAGACTGAGGCCAGCTGACCAATCAGAGCAGACAGTGTTTTTTGGAAGGTGTGTTTTAAAGAAATGAAACTAGGATATAGCGTTCAGACAGAGGGTGAAACAGGTGACTCAATAATTTAAATGTATATTATAAGGAAAATGCGTTTTTTTTTAACATTAAATGATGTAATCATATTCAAGTAGACCCCAAAACAAAACTATGAACCTGTAAATGAGAATAATAAGACTGCTTTAAGGATGTTCTTTGACAGGCAAAAAAAGCCTCAGATGTATACAATGGCTAGTTCTGCTACTAGATGCTGACTGGTCATAAACAGAGACGTTAAAAGTATATCATAACTTTCACATAACTTAAAAGTAATGATCATACTTTAGCAAAATAAATTAGACACAAAGATAACATTAGTTATGTCTGACCTCCAGTGGCTGAGCATGATAATGTTCAGTTGGATCCCGGAGTTCTGCTGCCTCTTTCATCAACCTCTTCACAGCTAATAAACAGAAAGAAAAAAAAATAAGACAAAAGACAGCCACACTTATTTGTCACTGAGTTATGCTCTTATGTCAATATCTGCAACAAATATTCAATATAATGACTGGCATCTGAATGGCCCAAAGAATAAGGCATGGGGCTGATGACTCTGATGTGTACTAGATTGGTTTACTTATTAGTCTCACTCAAAACTGAATCACTTAATTGTACTCATTATGAACAATTTATGATTTATAAGTTGTGTTTGCAAAGGCATGCAATCACAATCATTTTATTACAATAATTTTCATACTGAACCATACACTCGGTTTACTGCATAACCTATTCCAACTGCACTACATACATAAGTGATTTCTCAAATCATGTGTGCTTAGACTTAGATGACAAAAAAGGGGGGAAATCCCACAGAACTACACTGGAGGAGTCTCAAACTAGAATATAAAAGAGACTTGAAGGTGAACTCTTTTGACTTGGGATAGTACCACCTTGCGACCACATAGCGTCCTACGAGATCAAAGCTCTAATAATTAGCAAAACAAAGCATGTAGCAAATGGCTATAGTGAAATTGTTGCAGGACAGCACTATAAAACAATAAATATAGACTAGAAACAGGCACTAGTCTAAAGATTTACACAAAATTTGAAATTACAAAATGTATAGCATAAAAAAAGTATAAAATGTGCTGAAAATGTAGGTAGCATATATCATTTCACTCAATAGTGATAATGTTAATACAGTTCAATGTTTGAATTTAATGCATTATTTTACATTGTATTTCTTATTAAGTAGTTACTATAGTATTAACTATAAACTATGCATAATTATATGCAACTAACTCTAATCCAAACCCTAACCCCATAGTAAGTACATGTAGTTAATTAATATCACTCAGTACTGAAATGTATAATTACACTGCAAAAAGCTAAAAATGCATGACTTGATTATTACAAATAGTATTCGATTGGCAAAATAATCATATATTACAGACAAACTAAACAAATATTTTACAATTCCTGTATCAATGTTTGCTTGTTCCCTCTCAAAACAAAATGTATATTGTGGTAGTAGTACCATGGTACAGTTATGGTACTATAAATATACAATGGTATTGGACGATAGCCATATTCATGTACCATGGTACTTACATGGCATGGTACTTTTTTGTTAGTGCTTGCTCGATCACAGATTACTAATAGGAGAAAACAGTTAGATGCATTCCAACACAGTATGACGAGCTATTGACACTTGCATGAGCTGCTGAGACTGAGGTTAATAATCTAGCTAGCTCATGACAAGGGCTGAATGTATGATAAAGCCTTTTCAGAACACATAGCATTACATTACATTACATTTTATTTCGACGATGTAGAAAAGAGGCGATGACATACCTGGACTCTTCAAGTTATATTTGCTCTCCATTACGGAACAAACCTCCCGCTTGGCTGATAATCTTCTGTTGTAGTTATTTGGTGTGTGTCTTTTGGGATTTCGCCAGGTGTTTATCTAGAGCTGTAATCCTGACGTGGCAGCACTGAAGTTTTTTCCTACTTTCGAGATGAATTTTCTGAGATGTCACTTGAAAAAAATGAAAACAGGAAGTAAAATTAGGTTTTGAATGCCAGAACTTTATTGATGCGATTCACACGAACAGAGCTGTGTGACGTCAGCCTAAGCTGAGTTCTTGGATAGATTTGGTTTTCCTAATTATGAGTATGCTGTTGTGTTTGACGCCATACCTCAGCAAATTATATATTTTGAAAGAGGAAGTGATTCTGATGCAATATACAGTTTGTTACATGATTTTTTTGGATATATTTTCTTAAACACAATTGAACTAATGTAGCCTATATTAGAAATGTTATGATAGGTGAAACAACAACCAATGTGTGATATAGGCTACCTATATCATAAAAGCTTATTGTGAATAAATGTATTTAGAAATATAAACTGGACTGAAATGTGGAGAATTTGTGCAAAATACTGTTTAAATAATATAGTAAAAGAGGTTACGTTGAAAATAATTAGTATAGATACAGCTAAATATTGTTAGAGAATTTCATATAGATATTATTCCTGTGATTTTCATTCAATATAAAAAGAATCCTTAGGCTATATCTTTTTTTAAATTAAAATGATATTATTAAAATGAAAATAATAATAATTGTATTTTTCTTGTACATTTACTTTTTTTTATTTTGGAAGAATTACACATAAGCCTACACAAGAAGAAATGGCCAGGGTCCAAGATAAATTTCATTCATTTCCTCCACGAGACCAAGGACTACAGCATCTGTTTAGAAAATACTGTTAATAAAAAAAAAAGCAAAGACTTCATATTTTTCATGAATATTAGTGATTGTTATGTACACTCTGGCATTTATGTGTATAAACTGTGTATATATTTTTAAATACATCTCCGATTGTGTTCGTCTGAAAGAAGATAGTCATATACACCTAGGATGGCTCAAGGTTGAGTAATTCATGGGGTAAGTTTCATTTTTCGGTGAACTATCCTATTAAACAAACCAGAGACCAGTCCCGAGAGACTGGTTCCCTTGTAGACCATCTGGCAGCATGAAAACTTCTGCCAAATGTGTCACAATGGGTCCTGGTCGCTTACTTTAATCATCAGGGGGGTTTATAAACTTGATATAATATAAACGCCCCTCTACAAACTGGCACACAAGATCCTCATGTGGGCCCAGGGAAAGTTGCTGTCCCAGGATGCCTAAATCAGGGGGCGGACATCTTGTCGAGGGGAGTGGAAACTTCACCCCGAGTGCATCCAGCTCAACTGAGGTTGGATGCCATGGTGCAGACATGGCAAAGGCTATAAGTCTGTATGTTTTTCCCCCCAATCACTCTGCTCCCGGGAGTTCTGGAGAGAGTTTGCTGGGTGGGTGCCCACCTGTTGTTAGTGGCTCCTCTTTGGCCAACTCGATTGTGGCAAAGAGCAATAGCAATAACCCTCCTCTTACAAGTATTACTATTCCTGAGCCAATAGAAACCCCTATAGGCAAAATATGCTTTTTCTTGAAAACATTATTTCTATATCTTCTGCAATCTTTCACTGCAATAATACATTGGAAAAACAGTCCTTGCAACAGAAAATACTTTCTTACTAATTGTTACGAAAGGCCAGCACTGAGCACAGAGAGTGAGGATCCACGTGCAGTTTAATAAGAAAATCATAGTCCAAAAACCAGGCAGAGGGTCAAAACACAAGTTAGCAATCCAAAGACAAGGCAGAACCAGGAACAACAAGACTACTCAGAAAACTGTCAGTAACACAAAACAAGACTTCTACTGATACAAAGCACAGAGGAGTACAAATAGACAGAGTTATGACATGGTTTAAACAAGACACAGCTGAAACTGATAAACTAATAATGAGCAGAGAGTTCTGGGAAATGAAGTCCGGGAATAACAGAGTGTGACAGTAAGGGACGAGGCTGCCATCTGCTGGCAAATTATTGCATCCGCAGCTGACAGATGTAACACTAATAAATTAAAAGAATTGTCTTTCAAAATAATAAATACATTTTACCATGTCAAACATTTCATGTAAATATATAAAACTGATATTGATACGAGATGTTCATTTTGCCAAGTTCACACAGAAACTGTCTATCATTTATTTTGGTTATGTTATTATACTCAACAACTTTGGAAAAATATTGACACATTTATTAATGATAATATCCAGCAAGGTATATCCATAACTTTTAAAGACATTATTTTTGGATACTATGATTGGGACTCTACTAAAAACAATGCTTGCTTTGTTATACATTTAATTTATCTTCTTTGCAAATTTCATATCCACAAATGTAAGTTTAACACCAACAAGCCATTCTTTCTTGTCTTCTTGAAAGAATTTAAAATATAGCAAGTAGAACGACTTTTGCAATGACTTTAATTTGTATACCCTAATTTATGTATAAATTAATTTCTTTTTCAGTCTTTAGTTATTTATTATTATTTATTATTGTTAATTATTTTTTTCTCCTCTGTATTCTGATGACATTGAACATAGTGTGGATACATTTTGTGTGTTGTATACAAAGTTGTATATTACAAACATGTAATCTCTGTATTTTTTGTATTGATAAAAAAATAAATACAATTTTCAGAGCTTCGTTCATTAATATTAATTATGTTATGCGACTGGACGCTCCAGTGACCACCCAACGTCAGTGTCGTCTGATTAATATTCATATAAGCTTAAGCCTTCGCCATAGTAGTGTAAATTCGCTGCATGGTTGTAGTGAACTCTGTCTCTTCGCCGCTGGATGGCACATGTATACTCCTCCTCCTCACTTCATTGCGCAGTTTGGATCATGTTTATCAAGTGCTACTCTTTTCCCACGCATCAATTTTCGGAATTTTGCGCGTTTCGGGGGAAATTGGAATAACACTTTGTACAAGGAAGAGTTCAAGTCACCGTGCTCTGTGTGAGAGGTAGGTTTTAATTAATATTATCAGAGTTGTGCCTTGTTTGCTTCGTTTTTTTTGTTTATGTGCTCATCTTTGTTCAGTGCTGTTTTAAACCGCTGTTTACTAATCCATACAATAATAACTTAGGGTAGTTAAGAGCATATCTCCTCTTCTTTCACAAGCTATCGTGAATAATAATCAGGCTGACGTGCTGTGGTTGCTGGGACAATCCAGAAGAATGTGCTAGACAGCAGTAGCTCACACAATCTCTCTCCTTACACACACACACACACACACACACACACACACAGGTTTACTTCTAAATGGGGACATTCAAATGTAACTGTTTTTATATACAGCTATTAATGTTAATACCTAACCCACACAACATAATCCTAACAGAACTTTCTGAATTTTTAATAAAACAAACAACAACATAAAACTTTTACTAACTTTTTTTTAAAACAAAAATTACGTCCCCAAAATAAAGTTTTTTTTTTTTTTCAGATTTTGCCCACTTCTGGGTACATATTTGCCCCCAAAATATGGTTAAGTAGGTACACCCACAGACCTCTATTGTTTTAAATGACGTTAATGATTACTGCAGCTAATACAGGACAAAAATTAGCATTTAAAAACATTAGCTTTATTTATGAAGCCTTTTCTCTTTGAGCACAAACTACAAAAAAAAAGTTAAAAATAGTTTTTTTTCCCCTTCATGTTACAACCAAAACATTCCCTTCCCAATTTACCATGGTAACCACCATAAACCACTGATAAAATACTGTACTTGCTGTACCAAAGTAATATACATTTCACTGCTTGGTATAAACCACCAAGTTTATTTATAAATTTTATTTTTTAATGATTTTAGATTAGGAATGATATATATGTAAAAAAAAACTCTTAAAATAAAGGTTCTTTATTGGCATTGATTGTTCCATTAAGAAACGTTAACATCCATGGAACCTTTCTATTCCACAAAAGGGTATTTATAGTGGAAAAAGATTCTTTATATTTTTAAGATGTTCTTTACACAAAGAAAAAAAATAGTTCTTTTTAAGAACTGATCGCTGAAAGGTTCTTTGGGGAGCCAAAAATGGTTCTTCTATGGCATCACTGTAAAAACACCCTTTTACAGCCTTTATTTCTAAGAATGTAGTAACTTTTGCCACTCTGTGGTTATCATGTAAGAGTTTTCAGCAAGGTGTCCAATGTCTGGCTAAGGTCAGAAACACATTATTTTACATGGCAAATCTGACACTTTATTAAAGTAAACTGGTCATCCAAACCCTTATTCAATTATGTCTTTAAAACTGTGTATGAATTTATTTATTATAAACACAGCTGACCTCAGTTTATCACAATTTAACCTTATGCTGATCAGTATTAAGTGTTGAGACATTTAGTGTAGGATAGTTTGGAATAGCCCTACACTGCTTTAATAAGTACACCGTTATCATTATCAGGGGTTTTTTTTTCCCCCATATTGTTTCATTCAAATCCTTTGTCTGATGGAGGGGTTTCTGGCTCAGATAAAGGGTGTGGTGATATCAGTCAGACTCTCTATGTCTAGATTGTTTCTGGTATTGGTCATCTGAAGTACAGATCATATAACTGTCTGCTATCATATTTGAAATCCATCGAGTCAAGTGGTTCATAGATAATGCTTTGCAAAACTCAAAGCAGTGTTATTGTTATTATTATTATTTGCTATTATTATTATTATTTGCTCTAAAACATTTCATTAAGTTTGTAGGAGAGACAGTTTGCTTGAGTTTCAAAAGATTTTGAAACATAATATTCAGTTTTTCATTTAAAGAGTAATTTAAATGCAAAAATACTGTCTCACCATAGAAAATAACATTATACCATATTATTTATGTTATACATATTATCCAGGACAGAGAGAGAGAGAGATTGATTTTTTTTTTAATTTTGCAACTAAAATGAGTCATGTTTAAATGAAATGGAAACGAGCTTAAATGACAGGAAAATAATGTCAGAAATTGGTAATGTTCCTAAAAATAGGTTTATTTTGAAAATGAAATATGAGTTGGACATGTTCTTGACAGGTTGTGTGTGATTTTTGATAAAACTCGGTATCATTTAATAGACTGTATGCCTCTGAGCTACACAAGCTCCAGACATTTTCTGGCAAGAACTTTTAGCAGAGTTCCACCTCAAACCCTGAATAGAGTTGAAAAATGAAACTCTTGCTGTATGTCACCATGAGGAGAAAGGATTATGACTAACCATCATAGGGATAAGGTTTCAAACCGGGAAATAATGAAGACCTCTTAGGAAAAGGTGCCTAGTATAGCAGTCTCATTCTTCATATGGTAACACTTTACAATAAGGTACACTCAAAAAAAAAAAGTAAGCCTTTTTTAGATTTACGCAATTTAATTGATAGTAGTAAAAAGTAATAGTAATAGTAAAGACATAATGAATAATCCTTACGTATTATAATTGAATAACAATCCTTAATCAGTTATTTGCTTAAATTATGCAAGGCTTATTCAATTTAATGATAGAATTTTACTATTAATTAAATTGTATAAATCTTAAAACAAAGGCTTAATTTTTTTGAGTGTAATTAGGTTTCATTAGTTAACATTAGTTAATTACTTTATAGTGAACTAACAATGAACAATACTTCTACAGCATTTATTAATCTTAGTTAATGTTAATTTCAACATTTATGAATGCATTATTAAAATCAAATGTTGTATTTGATACCATTAGTTAATGGACTGTGAACTAACATGAACAAACAATAAACAGCTGGATTTTTCTTAACTAACATTAACAAAGATACTGTAACAAATGTATTGCTCATTGTTAGTTCATGTTAGTTAATACATTAACTAATGTAAAGAAATGAGACCTTACTGCAAAGTGTAGTGTTACCATATTATTATTTTCACAATATAAGGAGCACTCCTTAGCCTGACCAGCATCACACACAAATAAACCAACAAGACCTTTAAAAAAATACTGGGTTCGAGTAGCACAACTACTTCCACATTTTTCTTACTATGGCTCAGGCATTTGGAGAAGCAATGTCTGGCTGCCTTCTCATTAACAGTTTAACTCGTCTCAACAGGCCACACCACCTCTATTCATGAAGCCGGACTCAACAGGTTCTGGACTGGTCATTGAAGCTTATTTGCCAAGAACCTCCCATTTAGAGAGGAAGAATCTAAGAAAAACATTTTTTTCTCTTTTTGCACACCTCTACAGTGGTGCTATTCTGGGGTCAGTGAATATTTAGGTCTTTAGCTCAAACAATTTTTATATATCGCCTATGTGTATATAAATATATATATATATATATATATATATACACACACACACACACAATTTTTTTGTTAGGTCTTCTTCCACATTGGCCATATTCAAATCTAGGGTGAAGACACATTGTTTCTCTTTAGCCTATAGTGTTGCCTAAGATGTATAAGAGTTTTAGTTGTATGAGTTTCATTTGTATGATTTGTTTTACTTCTGTAAGTCTGTTATTCTATTATAGGTTGCTAATTTTATTTAATTCAGGTTTTTTTTGTTTCTTTTACTGTATTTTCCTAATTGTTGTACGGCACTTTATTTTTTTTATGAAGAAATCTTTCAGTATTACTGAAGAATGATACGTTTCTAAGAACTTTTATTGCTTTTTTTTTAACATAATGCATATAGTAAAAAATAAAAACTGCGTAAAACATTTCTGCACTACTAGCGGCACCAGACAGAATAATTTAGTGTTTAAACAGTATTTTTAATACGTCATAATTTAATAATATGACATTCTTCAGAGTTAAATGGTTTTTAGGGCTTTTAGTTGTTGCTTGCAGAGAATGATGTCTTTAATGTTTAATGATGTCAGATTAAATTTGATAAGTGCAGTTTTACGCTCTGAACCCTTCTCTACATCATACTCGTGTTTCTCTCTCACAGGACCATAACAAAATTAACTTGTGTTCAGATGCGCACATCTCATTTTTCTGTTCATATTATGAAGAGGAATCTGATTAGCGGTAATGTCACGTTGGTGATGAGTGAAGATGATGGAGGGCTTTGCGATTGTTAATGGACAAACTGAGCACCGTCTTTTATGGATGCTGAAGAGATATTTGCATTACTGTTATTTTCTTCATGTCCTCTAAGAGATGTCAAATTTTATTTAAATATTCCATGATTAAATGGATACAAATTTACAAATAAGTACACTGTGAAGTGTGATTAGTGGACTTTACTTTTTTTTTTTAAAAAAAAGCTCAAACGATCTGCATTAGGAAAATTAAGCTTCACTCTAATTGAAAATCTGAATATCTGAAATATCTGAATCAAATAGACTTTTCCAGTCCAATTTCAATCACATGTTTTTCACATTTTCTGAATTCTATTGTTACTTATGCACTCCTGCCTGAATAACATATGCATTTAAATTTTATATTGACTGGTTTATGTGCTCTTGTGTCTGTCACTTTTTGTAGCTAGTTTTGTTACTAAAAGTGTTCTTTGTGTTCGTAACATGCATATTCAGTGGCGAACCATGCTGGAGTTCACATGAACTGTACTCCACACCTTTTGAAGAGTTCATGCAACAGTGTTCACATAATCCAAACTGACCTTGCAGCACATCAGAAGTGCTAATGTGAATGAACCCTGAATCAACATCAACACTTACATAGTCAGACTAGAACCTCATTAAAGAACTCAAACCACCAAGTTCAGTGGCTAGTTGCATAAACTGCTTAGACTAAATCTCATTTTTTTCCTTAAATACTGGTGCTAACTTTTTAAAGTCAGTTAAATAAAAGGTAAATCGGTCTAATTTGAATAGAAGTTTGAATAGAAGTAAGACTGGTTACGTCTTATCTAACTGATAGTTGGTCAAACTAGTTCTTAAAACAGTCTTAACATAGTGGCTAAGTTAGTGCAACTGGCCCCAGAAAACTGAAATGCCTTAATGTCAATATGAGTAGTAATGTCATAAACAAATGAAGTTAAACTTATACTAATAAGTTAACAGTGAGTGCAGCATATCTGATAAATTATCATTATTTTTAACAACATTAATGATATTAAGATAATGTGTGATGTGGGGTCCTGGTAAACCCTACGTTATTGGGGCCAAATGTCCCCACAAATATAGTAATACCAGTCATTTTTGACCTTGGGGGGACATGTTTTGGTCCCCTTGAGGAAAACGGCTTATTAATCATACAGAATGATGTTTTTTGAAAATGTAAAAATGTAGACAGTTTTTTGTGAAGGTTGTGTTAAGGAGTAGGTTTAGGATTAGGGGATATTAAAAAAATCATTATGTCTATAGAAAATCCCCATAAAACATGGTAACCCAAAGTGTGTGTATATTAATCAAAGTTCTTAAAAGTTAAGAAAGGAATGCATAATTTTATGGCATTGTCTTGGCCAGTGACATGCTGAATTAACTATTTTGGAAGCTACTGCTTTTGGCAGTTACACAAATGCCTCATTTCACAACGACAAATGTCTCAATGTGCTTTTCTGTTGTTTGAGCATTAAGCTTTACAAATGCAATTTTTTACATTCTCCTAATTCTCTCAATTTTCAACATTCTCCTAAAAAGTTAAGAATGTTTTTCCCTTTTCCTTTTGGGAAAAAATGATACAGCTGTATTTATGAGCCACTGGTATGTTTCAGGTTGTGAACAGGCCAGTGTTTAGGGTTTGCTATTGGCACCTTAACATGAAAAGTCCACCTCCTAGGAACCCTTCAAAGACATGGAGGGCTGTAAGAGCAAGTATGGCTGAGGTGTTGAGGATCTGCCTACACTTGCTTATGTCAGTTCTCCTCTGAATTATTACCATAATGCATCTGTGGCCATTTCAGTGATCATCAATATAAAATCTCTCAACTGACTTTAAAGTTCTTGACTATAATGACTGGGGGTTTAAACTGGATATTGCTGTAACTTTGTACATTTCAAAGCACTTATTTAATCAGGGTTGTATGTAGGATCAGTTACAACCGTTTATGTTGATTTTAAGGAATTAATGCTAATGTTAATGCTGCATAGTATGTCTTAGTATGCTGACGATTAATCGACGATCGATTAATTGTCGATCATTTAATTGATAAAATGTATCTATGGTTGATTAAGCAAGGTCATCATTAGAGTGCTTACTTTTGCACGAAAAACAGCAGACACAAAGAAAAAGTGAACAAAGTGTGCCGTAGTTCGTATTCTAATCTAAATGTGTTAATGTCTTCAAGCCATGCAATGGATTAGGTAGGCTAGCCCTTTATTTCAAAACATGATAATTAATCATGTTTTTTATTCCAAAAAATAATTTATCAAGCGTCCAAAAACCCCTTCAAACAAATTATTTTAATGAACATAAGAACTACTTACTTGTGTAAACGTCACAATAAACGTACATAGAATAAACAACAAAAAGATCCTGGTGGATGAGTGATGACCTTTCAGCGCTGTTTCAGATGTGCACGGTAAATCAAGACCTGTCAATCTGAGCAATCAAACTAATACAAGCGTGCTTCAGCTCCAGCGTCCTCTGACGCTATCTATGATGGCATTAAGAATAAACCATCCACTTGTTTCTGATGCTGGGATACTTCTGAAATCTGTACAGAGACGCAAACGAGCTGTTTAAACTGGACACGTCAAAGCGAACATTCTTTTACTCTTCTATTTGTCCTGTTGTCGGCAGTCTCAAGTGCGTGGAGTACAACAGAAATTGAACATGTATCTGTATACTGTATCCAGAGTAGACGGCATCAGTGATTATAATAGGTTCTATTTGCTTTTGACGCAACGCTCACATCCAGTGTAGGCAAATGTCAGCCATTAAATGACTGAACGCCAGTGGGCGGGGCCTGTGGTGTGATGATGTATTCGTCTATGTATTGCTCTGGAGGCAGTCATATGCAAATGTATTTGCCCATGTGACATCATAGATCCCACAATATCAAAAAAAGTGTTTTTGAGCTAGAATAAATAAATGCTTTGTTTATAATGAGGAGGACATTTGAAATGAAACTTGCAGGATGTTTTAATGGCACTTATGTCAAAAGATCAAGGCAAATTTGATTTCTCATGTCATCATCCCTTTGAGAGGCCATTTGTGCCTGTCATCAGAGGTGTAAAGAACATTAGGTGCTGTGCTTTGGTGCAAAATGCATTGCATGTTCTTCATTTTAAGGATTTTGCGTGCAATTCTATTAGTTAAGCAATATAAGTTGAAGCTGCCTAACTGTTGTCATTCACTGACCTTGGGGCGTTACCCTGTGTAAATCAAAAGACAGTGTCAAGAAAATTCATGCACACAGGAAACACTGCGTGTGCCCCTGAGTCAAACACAACATGATCAAATGACATTTCTCAAGTCTTTACCAATACCAGGTGTAATCAGGGTCAGCATGAAATGAATCTGTCAAAGCTTGTGCTGCTTCTGGCTGTCTGTAGCAGCTGCCATTTTGTAGATCCTTCTGAAGAATCATATCTTAAACGCATACCGATTTTTTTTTTTTTTTTTTTTTTTTTTTTTTTTTTAATTTTTTTTCTTGCTGCAAAATGTAACTATTATCACACAGCTCTATATCGAATATAGATTAATATCTATCTATCTGTCTAAACATGAAGAATTTAACAATATTTTTACTGTATTCATCTTAATGTTAATGTCAACATTTACTAATTTTTAAAATCAAGTTGCATTTAACATTAGTTAATGCTCTGTGAATTAACATGAAGAAACAATAAACTATTTTTATTAAATAACATTAACAAAGATTAATACATTTCTTTCAGTTCATTTTAATTATCATACATTAACTAATCTTAACAAATGAGACCTTATTGTAAAACGTTACTGATATATCAGTTGATGTAGATCTGTCAACTCCACAAACCTTCCTCTTTTTCTGTGTCACATTGCCTGTAGTCACATCCACTCTTACTCTGGAAAACTATTGCTGCTGTTGTGATAATTGTACCATTTCCTGTTTCCTTACAGGCTTCTCCAAAGGACATGAGGGTTAGATCCCTCCAGAAGCTGGACATCTATGCTTCCTCTCCCCTCTCATCCCACGGTAGAGGGACTCATTCCTGCTTCTGATCCCAAAACCTCCCCCCTCCCCAAGTCTTTCCCTAATTCATGACCCAGCAGGATGCATCATCTGTGCGAGCTCTCTCTGAGCGTCTCCTCATAGCCTCGCACAAGGGCCAAGCTGATCATGTGGTTCAGCTCATCAACAAAGGGGCCAAGGTAGCCATTACCAAGGTCAGTATAATGCTTGAGTAATCTTAGATGTTTGAATGACAGTAAAATAACTTCTGAACCTCACTATATAACTGTACATGGCATGAGCAACTTTTACTTCTATACAGTTCTTGGCGTTAATTTACATATGAATATTGCATCTTAAGACCCTAGTCTTATCTGTCGTAAATGGCACACTTGTGGTCAATGGCTGCCGCATACACATGCCTGTGAAGTCCATTAATTCAAAAAGCTTGTCCTATTTAGGGTTGTGGGAAAGCTGTAGCCTTTCCCAACATCTTGGGCCGAAGGAAGGGAACCACCCTCGACAATACATGTCCACGCTGGCGCTGGCTCCTCAGTGGAATAGTTCCTAACAGTAGGGGTGTGTGATTTTGACAAAAAATCTCTATATTTTCTGGGATTTTTTATCAATAACAATAACCTAGATGAGGGCAATATTTACCTTATTAAATGTATGTTTCTTCTAAGTCAGATTCTTATATTTAACAAATTTAGTAATAAGACACTATGGGCCCTATCATATACCTGGCGCAATGTGACGACAGGCACTATGCAAGTGTTTTTGCTAGTTTCAGCCCGACGCAGTTATCATTTTCACATCCAGTGGCACTTTGTTTAAATAGCGCCAGGCACGATGACCATTTTTTCCGTCGTTAAACTAGCAAAAGAGGATTCGGACACACCCTAAGTGCACCTGCGCCATGCGCTTCAGACCGTGCCCTTAGATCGTTAAAATAGGGCCCTATGTGTTACAAATCAAATGAAATCAGCAAAATCCTTTTTTTTTTTTTTTAATTCCGCTAGGTGTCGCAGAAACGACGTACTTCACCTAAAATAAATGGTAGTTTAAATATGAAACTAAAACCGCCAAGTGGCAGCAAGCCACTCTCTTAATATGTGAGTCATTGAGTCATTCATTCAACTGATTTGTTCGAGCAGATGATTCATTCATGAATGAAGCAAGTGGCCGTCTTTATGAATGGGTTATGACCTGGAGGAGGTCTGCGAGAATGTAAGAAATCAGGATATGTACATTCCAGGAAAAGTGCGTACAGATTCCTAAGCTCTGTGTCTGTGATGGTACTTTAATGAATAAGATGTCCTTATATATAAATAAATGATGCAGTTTGGGCTGCTTGGTAGGTTTTGCAGTTAATAAACAGTCCTCGAGAGAAAAAGTGACATGCCAGTTAATGAGGTTGGTAGCTTGGTGCATAGAGAAGATGGTGGGTGATAGTTGCTAAAGTCCTGTCCAGCTTCAGGATGGCAGAGGGCAAGAGAGTGTTAAAGCTTGAGGGAAGAAGCTGTCGTGGAACAAATTGGAGGGTCCTTGTCTGGACAATGCTGGCTTTTTGATTGAGGGCAGAGAGGTTTTGAAATGCTTTGCAGTTCCCGAACCAGACAGTAATGCAGCTGGTCAGCACATCCTCTATGGTGGTGAAGATGGGAGCAAGTAGTGCCCTGCTACAAAGGAATTAGAAACACTGCTGGGCTTTCTTTGTGGAAGTTGTGTTGAAACTCCAGGTAAGTTATTTGTGATGTGTACAGCAAGGTATTTTAAGGCTTTAGACCAACACATGAGAGCTGTGGCACTAGAGCCACATCCCGCAGAAACCATTAATAATAACAACCGTACCATTTTATTGCACCAATAATGGTAATTAACAATATTTTTGTCCCATTTTAGAGGTATGCATTAGCCTAATAAATGCAATTAATGTAAATGTAATTACATTAAGTCTAAGTTATTATGTTCTGACAGTGGGTCTGAGTTGGGACAGATTGTTTTTCTTTCATCAAGCTCTTAAAGTCACCATGAAACAGAAGTTGTGATAGTCTTTTCTTCCCTATTGTGTCGGTTATAGTAGTAAAACGGCTTCTGGAACAAGACCAAATGTATTAGGTATCGGCAACAGCTTGGTAGCAAGCTGCTACTCATTTCAAGGTAATGTCATCGCTAAATTGGACTAATTTGGAGATTCACACTATAAGTGTGTTGTTTTAATAAGGGGAATTTAAGGCTTCATGTCAGGGGGAAAAATAATTAAGTGTGTCATAACGACTGCAATCTTGTATTATTCCTGACCCTGTTTTGATGTAAAGTAAATGGAATTGAGGAGTAGATTCTATCAACTCCTACAGTGGGATTCGGGAGACGAAAAAACCTGGAATTGAACACCCCTACCGTTTCTCATATATACGGTCACCACTCATGTTATATCAACTAAACATTGTTTGTTTTTATTGTTATATGCATTTGCAGTTTTGTGTTTCTGTCTGTGTAACTGGAAATGGGAGCTTGTGAAATCTTGAGATTGAGAAAACTCTTATGTAGTGATTTTACTTTCGCCCATCCAAGGACGCACGGTAAAATAGGGATTGGTACTCACGTCACCGCTGACGTTGTGATTTTTGGATCACACGTCTCTTAAGGTGTGGTTATGAGTACATCAGATGACCACCTCTCCCCCTTTTCCTAGTTCAGGGCAGCAGTCAAGGTCTATTACCTTTGCAGTATGAGAACACTCTCAACAGGGGCTTTTCATTCATTTAGAATTAATGTAAAGTGGTCAGCTGATTTATTTGAAAGATTGGTGAGATTGCTAACTTGTAGAACCTTTTCTGTATTATCAGCACAAGGAAGACAAGTGTAATAAAATAAATTTTATTAACAAAAGATAAACAAGAATAACTAACACAACTACTAAATGAATACCATGAATGATAAAGGAATAAAGTGCATAAAATACATAGAATACAAGGGATTAAGTTGAGTGTGGCTATGGAAGAGTTACGTTATCTTATGGAAAGATAAACTGTTGCTCTGAAAATAATAAGGTGGATAACCTTATTATGCACTAAACAAATAAACGAAAGATTATTTGTTATTAACTAACATCAGCTATATTACATCTAATGGGAATTAGGAAATTATATACTGATAATGTACAACAATGCCAAGGTCTCTGGAAAGAGGTTTGGTTAAGTGATATTTACGTTCCACGTGTTTGAGTCCGATGACGGTGACGTCTTCCACTGGTTGTGCTGGGTGACAATGCAGTGGGGAGAGGAGCCAGAATCTGTTTCAACAGTCTTGAACACGAAGCTCTGTGGGATGCTGATCTCCTGGAGCACCAGAGGGGTCCTAAAATCTGGAACACGCAGATGAGGCCCTGGCGTAGGTGCAGAAGGTCCTTAACAATCTGGAACACGCAGACGAAGGTACCTTGGAGTGTAGGTTTGCTCTCCTGAGCTTAACCTTGTTGCAAATGTCGTTACTGTCTCGCTGGACGGAAACAACGTAGTGTTTGTCAATGTCTCTTTCCTCACAGGCTGGAGGCTCAGAACGTGGTCGTATCGGTTGCTGCCTCACTAGCTGTAGACTCAGATCATGGGATCTGTTGTTGTCTCTCTGGACGAACCAGAGGCTCAGAACGGTGTTGTATCTGTTAATGTCTATCCCCGTACAGGACAGACTCAGAACCGTATATCTGTTAATGTCTATCCCTGCTAAAGGACAGACTCAGAACCGTATATCTGTTATGTCTCAGCTTCGCAAGCCGGGACTCAGAACAAGGAGTGTCTGTTGGAAGGGTACCTTTATCCCTTTCCGATGAGGAGGAGATTGCAATTTGGCGCTTCTCCATTCGAGTGCTGTGATTGGCTGCTGGCATCGTAGGGGACACACACAGTGTGGCCCTCCCTTCTTTCCCCTGTGGAACTCATTTGCATAAAGCACAAAGTTGGAAGTCTTTAAAGTGTCTTTAAAGTTTACCAATGCATTTCTCACTTTCCAAACCACCACCGGAATACCTTTGGCAATATCCTAAACAAATAGAGACTAAACATGATGGGAAAAGACTGAACTGTCATGCATTCATTCAATTGTACATTAACAGCTGAATTTGTGTCTGATGTTGCATTACAAATAGCTGTCACTGAGAATACTTATTTCTGTGAATAAGTATGAAATGGATGTGTAGTTTGCATCAGTTCTAAGGTTTTCAAACATAGTTTTGAATGGATTTGGATGGATCTTTTTGATCTCTTTTTGTTTCACCCATTGCTGCTGAGGTCCTGAGGAATTTTTATGGCAGTCTCTGGCCAACCTTAGGAAGTAGTGTCTAGATGGGTGAAGGGCAGAAACTGCATGTGGGCCAATGAGAAGTCCTGTCCTTCCCAGGCTTGGTACAAGAGGTCTTCTTCTTGCCCTCTAAGAGGTGTCTGGATCTTGTCCTTACATCTTTATCTGATGGCATTGGACAGTTTGTTTGTGTTAGTCCACCAAGATCCAATCAAAATGTAGCAAACCTTTGTCTGCTGTTACGGACAGAGAGGGGCCCGGCCATAAACTGGGCCCTGGAATGCGCTGTTCACTACATCCCCCCTGATCGGCTTGATCGAGGACCTGAAGTCGTTGATCTGGGCGATGCACTGAAAAGGAACAGTGGAAACAAAACACACACACCTCACCTCCTCCGTCTGACCAATGGCATTAGAAATAAAATTTGTCTCAATATGTTCTACATAGAGATCAATGAGCTAAATGAAATGTCTGTTAGAATCATTTCTAAACAGGTTAGAAGCATTCTAGAGAAGATACCTATGTGTGGATGAAAATCTCTAAAGAGTATTACGAGTGAGAGTAAACATTAAAAAAAAAATGTTTTAGCAGATTTAGCAGGAAACCAGTTCTTTAAATGTCTGGATTGACATCATTTGGTATGGCACTTTTCAAGCTGTAAACTAAGTGCACCTGCTTTGCTTAAATAGTTCCTTGCATTGCCTGATTACAAGAATCCTCAACTAGCTTCCCTGGTACCACAAATGACAAGACTATATCTATTGTCACCTTATCAGGAGCAAAGCTCACAAGTAAAAGTTGCACTAATATACAGACTAATTAATGGGAGTAGTCGTGTTGTATGACATCCATTATCTTGGCTACCCTAGATGGTGCAGCTCAAGGGGCTGTATGTTGACAAGCCGTGGGGGTTGGGAATTTAAGTGTTCTGCCTAAAGTCTGCTGCTTCCTCTGGAGGGCTGCAGCACAGGTCCAATCCACTATCTCTTATTTTTGGAGGTCTCCTATAAGAATGTTTTAACGACTGGAATGGAGAACAAAATATACAACCCTGGCTGCGATCTGCAATATTTTACTCTACATGTGGCCAGTAAACTAGTTGAATGGGAATTTCACAGGAGGCTTTGACCCCCCTTTCCTGACATCCAAAGGGATTGTCATGGGCATGCAAAATCCACCTCGTGGTTTATAGAAATTGACTGAAAAGTCTGAAGCAAAACTAAAGTGGAAAGTAATGAATCCTTCTTAGGCTAAAGTTGAGGTCTAAAAGTTACAGGGACTTGATGTCTGCTGAATCTGAAAGACCCTGTTCAGTTATGGGCTACCCCCCTTTCCCTGGCTGTTGTCCACAGTCTGAGATGTTAGGTGGAGGGGGAGGGGCCCCGAACTGGTTATGCTGAGAAAACCAGGTCTCTGTCAGTGGAGATGTACTCCTCTGACTTAAGGTCTTTGAGGGCTTTGAGAAGTATGTGCTGGATCTCTGCTAAGTCCTCAGCATCCTTACTTTTGGTCCCTCTAGATTTCCTACTTCTATTATGGCTACTCTGTTTTTGGCCATTCTCAGAGTTATCTCTACCCTTCTTCTGTCTTTGCCCTCTGTCATCCCACTGCCTGCTCTCCTTTCTGGGGGCATACCTGTGATTGTTATGTCCCCTGTAACCTGAGAACCTAGGGCTCTCTGTGCTCTGCTGGAGATTGCTGCAACGGGCATAGCTGTTTTGGGGAAGTTCTGACTCTTCCATTTGAATGGGAGTCTTAGAGTCATGTCTAGATTCATACACAGAAGCACATGGCTCTCTGTCTTCCCTGTCTGTGCCTACCTTCCCACTATCCCAGGCTCGCATGGCAAGCTGCCTCAGTTCTCCTGCAGACATGTTTTCAATGTCTACCATGAGTATGAGTGGTTTCCTAACAGTGGGGTAAAGGTTACTTACAAACAGGCTCTTAAACATAACATCCTCCTCTGCCCTAGGGTCATCTTTGCCAGCAAAATACATTTTCCTCAATCGCTCATAGTACTCTCTGGGAGACTCATGGCGGCCTTGCTTAATTCGGAAAGCTGAGAAACGAGAGGCAGATGGGTTCTGATACAGAGTGTACTCTACCAGAAGGGCTTTACACAATTCGTCATAATTGTTAGCGATAGCTGGGCTTTGTCTATCCATGAAGCCATGGACAGTCTGTGCTGTGGTCTTTCTCAGAAGAAAGACTTTGTCAGCCATGCTGGCCTCAGGAAAGTATGTCAAGGCTGCATTTACATCCTTTAAATACAACTCTATGTTGTTATCAGTAGTCTCAGGGTTAAAAACCTCTATGTCACGTGCTAATTCTCTAAGAATTTGCAGTCTGTTGCTAGATGGTAGCATGCTAGGAAGCTCAGGTAAGGAGCGGGCAGGTTTAGGAGAGTCACTCACAGTTAGGCTGCTTGAGGCTGTGACATCACTGTCCTGATAATGCTTTCTCCGTTCAAAGCTATAAAACAGTGGGTCCCTAACAGCTGAACCAAAGGAGCGGGGGTGCACACTTTGTGGTTCAGGTTGCTGGTGGGGGAGACGCCTGTCTTTTTCCAATTCACTGATCCTTGTACCTATTCCTTCACATCTCTGCCTTGCAATGCTATCTTTGTTTACCAACATTGATGTTTTAGCTGCAGTCTCAGCTCCTACTCTACCCAAGTGTTCCCTATGCTGGATTTGGGTACCATTTGAGTCGGGAAGCTGTTGTTTGAACAGAACACAAGTTTCGTTTTCTATTTCTGGTTGCTTTTTCAGCTCAGAAATTTCAAGCAAAGCTGAACGTAACTCAGCTTTAGTCCTAGTCTCACTAGAGCTTAGAGAATTTAACTTCTCTGTCTGTACCAGCAGGTCATTTCGAGTATGGGTCAACTCTGTTTGCAGAGTGCCCATGTCAGTTTTGACTCTTTTAAGTTCGACTTCCTGACTGTCAGTAATGGACTGTAAGCTTTTTGTCTCTGATGACAATCTACATATTTTAGCCCGTAATTTAAAATTATCCCTACGCAGATCAGCCAGTTCATTTTTGAGTTCCTGGAACAAATCTTTGTTTTGTTCTTGGGGAATGGATATTTTGTCTGTGGCCTGGTTTGGTTGTACAGGCCAATTTAGTGCTAGGCTGGAAAGAAGCTTTATTAGAGAAGCGCTCTTTAAGGCCTGGCTTACTGCTTCAGCAGTCATATCAGCCATCTTTATTTAATATATATACTTGTCTTGTATATATAATAAATAAATACACCACCTGAATTAGCTAAACTCTGAAAGTTTACCACAAGTGTAAGCAGCTCTATACAATGAATGTCACACACACCAGGGGGTGAGAATACTAGCACTTGTCTATAATTTGTCAGAGGGCCTTACCCTTACCTGACAGATTCACATAAAAATTCCAAAACCGTATGATAGACTTACAAGGTGAACACCATATGCTATATTTCTAGTAGCAATTAGTTATAATCAACAATTACAACGTGTGCTAAAATAATGCAAGCTCTATGCCACAATAAAATCACAATTCTATACACTTTGCAACCAATCCTATTCATAAATAGTACCAAAGAGTTTAGCAGGGAAACTATCAATCAGGCTTAGAGAGAACCACTCTTGCTATGCAATTGGTTTCTGACTTGGTGAAAGACTTTGTTTCCTGCTAAAGTTACTTTGTTTGTTATCTTTCAGTGCATTGACTTGTGTTGATAAAACAGAAGGCTCATTTCAATCTAAGTTAGCCCACCCAGGGACGCCAATTATGTAGTGATTTTACTTTCGCCCATCCAAGGACGCACGGTAAAATAGGGATTGGTACTCACGTCACCGCTGACGTTGTGATTTTTGGATCACACGTCTCTTAAGGTGTGGTTATGAGTACATCAGATGACCACCTCTCCCCCTTTTCCTAGTTCAGGGCAGCAGTCAAGGTCTATTACCTTTGCAGTATGAGAACACTCTCAACAGGGGCTTTTCATTCATTTAGAATTAATGTAAAGTGGTCAGCTGATTTATTTGAAAGATTGGTGAGATTGCTAACTTGTAGAACCTTTTCTGTATTATCAGCACAAGGAAGACAAGTGTAATAAAATAAATTTTATTAACAAAAGATAAACAAGAATAACTAACACAACTACTAAATGAATACCATGAATGATAAAGGAATAAAGTGCATAAAATACATAGAATACAAGGGATTAAGTTGAGTGTGGCTATGGAAGAGTTACGTTATCTTATGGAAAGATAAACTGTTGCTCTGAAAATAATAAGGTGGATAACCTTATTATGCACTAAACAAATAAACGAAAGATTATTTGTTATTAACTAACATCAGCTATATTACATCTAATGGGAATTAGGAAATTATATACTGATAATGTACAACAATGCCAAGGTCTCTGGAAAGAGGTTTGGTTAAGTGATATTTACGTTCCACGTGTTTGAGTCCGATGACGGTGACGTCTTCCACTGGTTGTGCTGGGTGACAATGCAGTGGGGAGAGGAGCCAGAATCTGTTTCAACAGTCTTGAACACGAAGCTCTGTGGGATGCTGATCTCCTGGAGCACCAGAGGGGTCCTAAAATCTGGAACACGCAGATGAGGCCCTGGCGTAGGTGCAGAAGGTCCTTAACAATCTGGAACACGCAGACGAAGGTACCTTGGAGTGTAGGTTTGCTCTCCTGAGCTTAACCTTGTTGCAAATGTCGTTACTGTCTCGCTGGACGGAAACAACGTAGTGTTTGTCAATGTCTCTTTCCTCACAGGCTGGAGGCTCAGAACGTGGTCGTATCGGTTGCTGCCTCACTAGCTGTAGACTCAGATCATGGGATCTGTTGTTGTCTCTCTGGACGAACCAGAGGCTCAGAACGGTGTTGTATCTGTTAATGTCTATCCCCGTACAGGACAGACTCAGAACCGTATATCTGTTAATGTCTATCCCTGCTAAAGGACAGACTCAGAACCGTATATCTGTTATGTCTCAGCTTCGCAAGCCGGGACTCAGAACAAGGAGTGTCTGTTGGAAGGGTACCTTTATCCCTTTCCGATGAGGAGGAGATTGCAATTTGGCGCTTCTCCATTCGAGTGCTGTGATTGGCTGCTGGCATCGTAGGGGACACACACAGTGTGGCCCTCCCTTCTTTCCCCTGTGGAACTCATTTGCATAAAGCACAAAGTTGGAAGTCTTTAAAGTGTCTTTAAAGTTTACCAATGCATTTCTCACTTTCCAAACCACCACCGGAATACCTTTGGCAATATCCTAAACAAATAGAGACTAAACATGATGGGAAAAGACTGAACTGTCATGCATTCATTCAATTGTACATTAACAGCTGAATTTGTGTCTGATGTTGCATTACAAATAGCTGTCACTGAGAATACTTATTTCTGTGAATAAGTATGAAATGGATGTGTAGTTTGCATCAGTTCTAAGGTTTTCAAACATAGTTTTGAATGGATTTGGATGGATCTTTTTGATCTCTTTTTGTTTCACCCATTGCTGCTGAGGTCCTGAGGAATTTTTATGGCAGTCTCTGGCCAACCTTAGGAAGTAGTGTCTAGATGGGTGAAGGGCAGAAACTGCATGTGGGCCAATGAGAAGTCCTGTCCTTCCCAGGCTTGGTACAAGAGGTCTTCTTCTTGCCCTCTAAGAGGTGTCTGGATCTTGTCCTTACATCTTTATCTGATGGCATTGGACAGTTTGTTTGTGTTAGTCCACCAAGATCCAATCAAAATGTAGCAAACCTTTGTCTGCTGTTACGGACAGAGAGGGGCCCGGCCATAAACTGGGCCCTGGAATGCGCTGTTCACTACACTTATTATAATTTGTCAGTATACTTTCAGGCAGATGAACAACTTAATCTGCTGGACCAGAGCTCTGAGCATTCTCAAAGACCCCACCAAATCTGGAAGGTGGTACAGACATAACCGAGCACATACCTCCGGTCTCTTCCCCTGAATCATTACATTATAACTCCCACTGGTACTGCGTGATACCGTATATTGAATCTCCAAATATAAAGATAGTTTTGAGGGGTCGCACTGTGCGATTCTATAAGCAGTTTTACACTCATCCAGGCATAGGTATGACAAGATCTGCCAACTTTTAATTACTGATTGTTGTTTGTTCCTTCCCTCATACATCCTGGATTATTTGGACACACTTCTCTTCTAGGCGCTTCGCTCATCCTGTGAGGTGATTTTAAGATTCAACTAGACTAGGGTTCCCAAACGGGGTTCGTGTGTTCATTAAAAGCTAATAAATAATTAAATCAAACGTAACATTAAAAAAAACGGGTAAGCACATTTAAACAAAATAAAACAGAAATAGTGATATATCAAATCAAAGGCTGCAATTTAAAGAAGTCTGTTGCTCTGTGTGTTTCAGAGTGTTTTCAGATCAGCTCGGTTCACAGTAAATGCTGTGCAAGCGCTGTGAGTTAAACACATACATATGCGCTAGGTTTACTTACATTCACATTCACACAATTTCCAACATTTTTGTGGACAGACGTTTACAGCATTTCAACAATATTCTGCCAAAATAAAAGCTTGATGATTTGAGTTAGTTGGTTCTTGTAAAGACAGAACCCAAGTGTGAGCACCCATATTTTAAAATAAAAACCATCAAAATAAAACGCATACTAAAAATAAGATATGTTGTCATATAAGATACATGTCATGTGGCAATGAATAGTCATCAGATAACTGTGAATATGAATATGTAAATTATTGAAAATCTTACCTTTAAAAAAACTTCTCAGACGGTACTTTAAGTAAATATTTTACATTTTAAGGGTTTCGGCTGCCAAAAACGTTTGGGAACCCCTGAACAAGACTATTTCAATACCACGTTTTAGTCCTCTAATATCGGTCACCCCCTTCATGTGTTTGACGTCACTTCTTGATCTCATGGTGTTGTTCAGAAGGAACCTTTGCAGCCTCTCACAACCCTACTGCATCTCTTCACTTTTGTTTTCCATCAGTTTCCTTTTTTTTCTTTCATGTCTGCAAACGTTGCTGCATCTGACCTGAATTCCACCCTGTAATGAACACTAATGCCCTCTGCTCTGTAGTAGTAAAGATAGATTTCCATTTAACTAGCCTATTCAGTCACTATGTTATACAGCAGCACCTTTTGAAGGTATGTGTTGTATACCAGATATTTCAGAAATATGCTATGATCAAACTCAGGCACTTAAACTTTAGTCATTATAACTTATAATTATTTTGCACAATAGCAATTCAGTGAAAAGGATCCTTGACAGGATGGAAATAAAGATTTAAAATTAGCTATTATTGCTATGAGTTTGAGAACTAGATTGATTGTTTTTTTTTAAATATTGATATTATCAAATGGATTTCTATAATTTGTTCAAACAACAGATCAAACATTAAGCTTTTAGAATGACAATCTAATTATAATAGCACAGAACATAACAGAATTCATCAGATTTAATGGTAATAATTACTGTGCTGTTATTTTCCCCAAAACTACATCACTTCCTGCCAGATGATGTCTTACAGGAAATGTTTTTCCCTTAAGAAACAAGATGTAAAGAGATATTGAGAACATAGGTAAAAATATCAAAACAGTGTTCCAAAGAAAGTTTTTTTTTATTATTTTTTTTTAATGTTTTTAATGCATAAAGGAACAAATGACAAAACACCTGGAATATTCTTAGTAGATTTTCATATAAGTTAGTGCTGCACCTGGAGACATGACCAAAATGAACATCCACTCAAAACAAATTAGTGAGATGTACACTACTGTCCAAAAGTTTGGGGTCAGTAAGATATATATATATATATATTTTTTTTTTTTGAAAGAAATTAATACTTTTATTCAGCAATGATCTATTAAATTGATCAAAAGTGACAGTAAAAACATTTATAATGTTACAAAAGCTTTCTATTTCAGATAAATGCTGTACTTTTGAACTTTCTATTAATAAAAAAAAATCCTGAAAAAAAATTGTACACAATGGTTTTCAACATTGATAATAATAATAAATGTTTCTTGAGCATCAAATCAGCATATTAGAATGATTTCTGAAGGATCATGTGACACTGAAGACTGGAGTAATGATGCTGAAAATTCTGCTTTACTATCAAAGGAATAAATTACAATATATTCAAATAGAAAACAGTTATATTAAGTTGTAATAATATTTCACAATACTACTGTTTTTACAGTATATTGGATCAAATAAATACAGTACAGTGAGCAGAAGAGACTTCTTTCAAAAACATTACAAAATCTTACCTTATCTAAAACTTTTGAATTTGTAGTGTATGTATTTAAAAAATTAAGTTTATTATTTTATGAATTAAAAATTGAGTTTAATATTTTATCAATTGTATTAAGATATGGGGACATGAAAATGCACTACAAAATAAGAATGACCTCTCTGATACATGACGTTTGTTTGAAAAATAGGACAGAGACAAGTAAGGAAAATGTCACAGAAGGCCTTCAAGCCATAACTGAGGTCAGACACGAGACAATTTAACAATCTTTATCTCATACAGTTAAAGGACAGATAAGAAGATAAATAAACTCCTAAGAACTTGCCGGCAGCCTCAAACCAGTATTTTATCTTTTATCTAGTGCATTAATATTTTATTATTGTGCTGCAAATATACTAACATTACAATATTAAAAGATTATCTGATAATCTGTTTTCTATGCAATTATAATAAAACCAGCTAATTTGGCATGCAGATTTCTAAGAGAGGACATTTACATCATTGTTTGCATGTTATGTCTAATATCTGGGCTGATGTATGTTCCATTAACACTATAAATACACCAGCCAGAACACACTGTGTGAAATGGGCAGCCTGACATGAGTGTTGTGTGTTACATAAGTCACAGTTCTGATGATTATTTCTGTTTGTGACATGGTCTCCTGGCTGCAGTAGCATAAGGCTGGTCCTCTGGGAGATTAATCAGTGAGCTAAAACAGTAGAAAAGAGGACTGATGATGTCATATATTCACCCTGCTGGCTAATGCAAATTTAAGTATCACATTTTTATTTACTTTCACTTATTATGTAATTGGATTTTTGCTTCGTGACATCTGCAGATTTGCTTTGCATTACAATCACACTTGCTGTTTGGTCATTTCTGTTTTGTTTCACACACATTTACTGGCTTGCCCTTTATTCAGATTGTCTGTCTGCGTGTGTTTCAGTGCCTGATTGTGTGTGTTGTTTTCTTGCAGAACGGCAGAACACCTCTGCATTTGGCTGCCTATAAGGGCCACATTGCTGTTGTGAGGATTCTGCTTGCAGCTGGTTGTGACCTGGATATTCAAGATGATGTGAGTATAAAATGTTCGCAGCATTTTCATTTCTGAGCAAAAAGCACATAGATCTGCTCTTGTAAAAACGATCATATCATAGATGACCAGTGCCGTCACTAGGTTTTCTGGGCCCTTTCTGCAATTTCATTGGGCAAAGTCACTGTCGATGACTGACTAAACTTTCTACAAAAAGACTTAACTATGGCTAGGTTCCAGGGTTATTACAGCTAACTGAAACTAAATGTAAAAGCTTAAATACAATTTTTTGATGCTTGAAATAAAAAATAAATGTTATCAAATATATAAAACAAACTTATTTTATTTTTAGCTAGTTTTCAAGGCAACATTTCTAATTTTCAACTAAGTTATTCATGCATTTATAACATCTAGGTTGGACTACTGTAATACGCTCTATCTGGGTTTGCCTAAATCAGCTGTAGATCATTTGCAAATGGTACAGATTACTGACTGGCACTAAAAAACGTGAGCACATTACACCCGTGCTTGCCTTTCTTCACTGGTTAACGGTTAGGTTCCATGTTGATTTTAAAATTATTCATGGACTTTCTCCTCAGTATATTTGTGATCTTCTCAGCCCATACACTGCTTTAAGTTTTGTCTTTTTATTGAGGGGGAAAAATTTTCATGTCCTTTTTTTTTTTTTTTTTTTTTTTGTCTAGGCTTTTAATTATGTTTTATATTTCTTTTACAACACTTTGGTTTCAACATCTGTTGTTTTTAAATGTGCTCTATTAATCAATAAACTAAACTAAACTAAAACTTAAATAAAAATGAATAAAAAAATATAGAAAAAACTACTAAACAAAACACAACACAACAAAACTACTATAACTTTACAAATAAAATGAAATGTTCACACTGCAAGCCTTAGAGCTCAATTCTGATTTATTGCTCTGATTAATTTTGTTTAGCTGTTCATATTGTAGTGAATTTACTTTCGCATAAACTACAAGTGATTAAGTATGGAAGAGTTACGTTACCTTATGGAAAGATAAACTGTTGTTTCTCTATAGGTAATAAGGTAAAGAACCTTATTATGCATCAAACAAATAAATGAAAGATTATTTGTTATTAATTATAATCAGCTATATTACCTCTAATGTAAATTGGCAAATCATATACTGATAATATACAACAATGCCAAAGTCTCTGGAAAGAGGTTTGGTTAAGTGATATTGTACTCACACTAGGCGCTCTGAACCGTGCCCGAGCGCATTTGACCCCCAAAGCACGGTTCGTTTAGCCGGCCCTGGCCCACTTGGAAGAGGTGGGCCAGAGCGCGGTTTGGTTGGGCTTGAGCGCAGTTCGCATGCAGTGTGAGCGCTAACCGTGCCAGAGCACAGAACAGCTATACTTTTGTGTGAGCTACTGTCATCATTACGACAGCAAACATCTTTATTACTACTTTGATAGTACACTTTTTAATTCATGTAATTAATTCGAGTGTATTTGGATTTATAACGAGTCTGATTCTCACCTTATTGATGAACAGGAATTGTAGTTTGCGAGTAAAGGTGCAAATTCCTCCATTAACGTCAGCTGCCTTCGTAATCATCCTCTGATAAGTGCTATTGAAAATCGCTGCGCGGTATAAATTATAAATAGCCTATATTAGGCAGTATCTTAGAGAGTGCATTTCTTCTTGTTTTCTTCCATTCAAAAAGTTGCATCGTATATGACGTAAGTGTGCTCCGGCCTGGAACGTTAAGTGCAATGTGAGTGCAGGCCAGCGGGGGAGTGGGGAGGGGGGACAATCGCGCTCGGGCTCGGTTCAAGGCAACCGTGCCTAGTGTGTGTACATCCTTACATTCCACGTGGTCGAGTGAGTGATGGTGGTGGTAACGTCTTCCACTGGTTGTGCTGGGTGACAGTGCAGTGGGGAGAGGAGCCGGAATCTGTTTCAACAGCCTTGAACATGAAGCTCTGTGGGATGCTGATCTCCTGGAGCACCAAAGGGTCCTAAGATCTGGTACATGCAGATAAGGCCCTGAAGGAGGTGCAGAAGGTCCTTAACAATCTGAAACACTTGACGAAGGAACCTTAAAGTGAAGGTTTGCTCTCCTGAGCTTAAACTTGTTGCAAATGTCTTCTGGACCAGACACTCAGAACTTGGTCAATCCGCTTTTGTCTCTTTGGCATGGAGACCTGGAACGTGCTGCATCTGCTATTGTCTCGCTAGATGAAGGCTCAGAGCATAGTGTTTGTTAATGTTTCTTTCCTCACAGACTAGAGGCTCAGAACGTGGTCGTATCTGTTGCTGCCTCACAAGCTGTAGACTCAGATCATGGGATCTGTTGTTGTCTCTCTGGATGAACCAGAGGCTCAGAACGTGGTTGTATCTGTTTGTGTCTATCCCTTTACAGGACAGAGTCAGAACGGTTTATCTGTTATGTCTCACTCAACGGGAGATCTGTTACAGTCTCACCCTTGATCTTCTCCACTTCTCAAATACATAAAACATTAGCCTTTACACACATCATGCTTTGAATAAAGAAAACACTGTACTTATTCAAAGAACCAGTTTTTTATTTAGTTTTGCACTGCAAAAAAGCAGAGACGGTCTCCAAAGTGCATGCAGGACTTCATTCACAGTTCAGGTGGGTGGAGCTCCTGACAGTTTGAGGATCCACTCGAGTTATGAGGTTTATTCACAAGCTTTTAGTATAAAGTTCAATTCAAGCTCTGGTATAAAGTATAGGGGAAAAAAAGTGTTATTAACTGCTATTTTTTTCTAATCAAACTGTTTTCGGAATGATAATGTTACAGAAGTCGGAGTGAACGGATTGAATTTTTTTTTTTTTTTTTAAGCCCTGGTTTTAAGGTTTATAAATGTAGTTTTGAATGAATTTGGATGGATCATTGTGATTGTTTCACCTACTCCTGCTGGATTCGGAGGTCCTGAGGAATTTTTATGGCGGTCACAGGCCAAAGCCTTAGGAGTTAGTCTCTACATTTTTGAAGGGCAGAAACAGCATGTGGACCAATGAGAAGTCCTGTCCTTCTCAGGCTTGATACCAGAGGTCTTCTTCTTGCCCTCTAATAGGTGTCTGGCTGTTGTCCTAGCATCTTTATCTGATGGTGTTAGACAGGTTGTTTGTGTTAGTCCACCAAGATCCAATCAAAATGTAGCAAACCTTGGACCACTGTTATGGACAGAGAGGGGCCCGGCCATAAACTGGGCCCTGGAATGTGCCGTTCACCACAACATTATCTTAAAATATTAGGATAAGGATGATGAAGATGAAAATGAAGAGAAAAATGATCAAATATTATTCATATGACCTCTCTCTTTTTTTTTTTTTCGCTTTTATAGATCTGTCACCATAATACTTATGAGTTCAAACACCTCACTTTCCCTCCACTAACTACCTTCAAAGTGACGTAAATGTTGGATTAATGGATTAAAATAGCGCCATATTTATTTTCTGACAGGCATGAAAATGAGGCTGATAGAATTACAGTGTGTTCAATGGATTGTACTATTATATGTACTGTTATTTAACAACATACTGATTGTGAAAATTATCTAGGATATGATCCTAATGATTTAGGATCTTTATTCAGTGGATGCCATTGTAAAGGCTATAAGTTTATCCCTCACATCCTTGTTTTTATCCGTGTTAAATTCAATATCCTGTCTACCTTGACAGGATATTGAAGTCTATTTCGATTTGACTGTTCAGACTAAAGTCACATTGCAAAACATCAGACCTATATCTGATTTAGGACCACATATGGAAGTGGCCCAAATCAGAATAAAAAACACCAGATGTAGTTTGTGCTGTTCACACTTAAGAAAAAAAGATTTGGGCCACTTTTGACTGAATGTAGTCTATGACTAAAAAAAATCATCCAATAAACTAGTAATTGGGTTTTTGAAACATTATATTGTGCAACTGAAAAGTCATAAATGTATATGTACATTTAAAAGAATAATTCACTCAAAAATATACACCAGTTTCCTTCCAAACACCTATGACTTTCTTCAATGGAACACAAAAGGAGATGTTTTGAAGAAACTCCAAATAAGACATAAAAACACCATTACTCATGTGTTATATTCAGGTCTGAAGACAAATGAGGAAAAGACCACAGCAGGATGGTCTCTGATGGTCTTTTGTAATCTATAGTTTTAGTATTTCTCATTCACCTTGTGTCTCTACCTTTTGGACAGATGATGTCCCACAATACAAATTGAAATTTGTTTCCATGAACCTTATCTGTGTTTGGGCAACCATGCCATTTTTTTGTTGTTTGTTTTGCTTTCTCCACTTGATTTTACAGTAGGTCCTCTACAGAAAACTGAAAACAGAGAAATGTTGATCTTAAACCGTTTCCTGCACGTCTGTTTTGAATCTGTAGCAAACAAAATCGTATTTATCATCATTTTTTTAATCTCCAACTTGAAATTGAATCAAGATCTGTTGTCTTGTTATGACTAGAACCAGAAATCTGTAGGAAGACTGTTCCAAAACAAGATTGCTAAACTTGTTTTATAATGGCTAATGTTAGATCCCTTTGCAACATGGCTAGGAGCCAGTGAGAGTTACACACACCGTTGCACCTTCCTCTAAGGTGCTATAATACCTGGCCCATAAGTAACACACTGTGCAGCCAGACAGCAGAATCAGTAAAGCATGACTTGACTGATGTTCAAATTATATATTGTTTTCCTTGCTACCAGGGTGACCAGACAGCCTTACACAGAGCAGCTGTGGTGGGAAACACTGATGTCATCTCAGCTCTCATTCAGGAAGGATGTGCACTAGATAGACAAGACAAGGTAAATATACTTTTATCTCTCATTCACATATGCTAGAAAAAAAGTTACTATAGCAGAAGTTGCATTGCTCTGTTTACATTTCTTTTTACTGCACATCAGGGCTGTAACCACCAAAGACATTGAGGGGACGCCTCATTAGAAATATTTGAAATTTTTGCACTGTGCTCTGCTGCACTTCATTATGCAGGTTTAAAATTTACATATTTAATCATCAATGTCAAAATGAATGAGATGGCCAATCAAGTCAAAATAGGCTGGGTTTACTGTTCACAGAAGCAGAGTGTGAATTCCAGCACGAAGCGTTAGTTTAACGTTGAGAGTAAAGGTTAAGATGTAATTAGCGAAACATTTAATACATCAACTGTTTTATGATAGAAAGTAACTAAATGACCAACAGTAACTTCCAGTGATGCAATCATTTTGAATTGAAAATTTACGTGATTCATGTAATTCTTAACTGAGTGTGATGAGACAAGAAACATTTTCCACATATTAGGCATACAAATAAAAGTACATGTGTGCATATTTTAATGCAGATTAATGCAAATATTATTTGCGAATAGTTCAAAATCATTATTATCAAACTAGAATTAGACCTAGAATTTCCTTCACTGTTGTTCAAGACATGGTTAAGGCCTTGCTGCACATATGTAAAGAATACCGTACAGTATTCTGGTCAAATAAATGGAATATTGATATACTGAAATATTGATCGAGTGTAAATAATTTTATGTGAGAAGGAGAATATGGAGTGACACGAGAGACTTGAAACTATCACAACTATGTAGGAAATCAGCTGCCTGGGACAACAGCCAAAATGTCCCACATTTTGTGCACAACCCTACCGCAAGTTACCAAAAAAAAAGTGTATTCTTTAAAATTGCGACACATAGGAAGTGACATCATTTGGTGCCTTTCTGCAATTGCAGATTGGTTGGTTGGTTGGTTGGCTGGCTGGCTGGCTGATTAGATATTTGCGTTAACGGGCAGTTGATATACATATATATAAAATTGCTAGTTGGTCATTGCTTTGTCTTTAAAGGGTTAGTTCACACAAAAATGAAAATAATGTCATTTATTACTCACCCTCATGGCGTTCTACACCCGTAAGACCTTTGTTCATCTTTGGAACACAAATTAAGATATTTTGATTAAATCCGATGGCTCAGTGAGGCCTCTATAGACAGCAATGCCATTGAAAATCTCAAGATCCATAAAGGTACTAAAAACATATTTAAAATAGTTAATGTGAGTTCAGTGGTTCTACCTTAATATTATAAAGCGACAAGAGAACTTTTTGTACACGAAAAAAACAAAATAACGACTTTTCAACAATATAGTGATGGGCCGAATTTAAAACACTGCTTCAGAGCTTTACGAATCGAATCAGTGATTCGGATCTCCTATCAAATGGCTAAACTGATGAAATCACGTGACTTTGGCGCTCCGAATCACTGATTCGATTCGTAAAGCTCCGAAGCAGCGTTTTGAATTCGGCCCATTGTTGAAAAGTCGTGATTTTGTTTTTTTGGCGCACAAAAAGTATTTTTGTCGCTTTATAATATTAAGGTAATATTGAGATTTTCAATGGCATTGCTGTCTATAGAGGCCTCACTGAGCCATCGGATTTAATCAAAATATTTTAATTTGTGTTCTGAAGATGAACGATGGTCTTAAGGGTGTAGAACGACATGAGGGTAAGTAATGAATGACGTTATTTAAATTTTTGGCGAATTAACCCTTTAAGGTTTTGTTTATATATTGCATTTAAAATAGCAAATGCAAAGTAGAGCTATGTTCCAGCAGTTGATATGTTTCCTCAGGATGGGAACACTGCTTTACATGAGGCTGCGTGGCACGGCTTCAGTCAGTCTGTCAAACTGCTGGTGAAGGCTGGAGCCAACGTTCACGCTAAAAACAAGGTAACATCTGCCGCCACAGCAAAAACAACCTCAACATTAAATTACCTGCATACATATAGTATATGATTAATCTCAAAATAAGTGGGGGAAAAATAAATGGTGGTGCAGATCCAACTGATCTTTGAGTTTTTGGGTGATGTCACTACAATCGTAAGTGCAAATGCATTGCACACATAATGTTGTTTGGAGGTACTTGTGGCTTATGAATGTTTCATAGTTTGTCTCATGCACTTTTTTTTTTTTTTTACACCTGCAGCCCTTCATGACTAGTCAGGATTCACATTACAGCACAGCCTCAAGTGCCTTATTGCTGTAATAAAACACGAAATACATAATTTAAATAAATTGATAAAAATGAGTATGTCAGTATGTTTTTTAATTGATTATCATGATTATTTTATTCATTCATGAAGTGGCCTCCTTCCATCAGAAGATCAAGCCTGTACGTTTAAGATTAATATTTAATACTCCATGGGAGCAGTGCAGTGGTATGGTGAATAGGTGTTTTATAGCTGTATTGACCATTTAGGACTGCATCTGGATCCATTTTATTATGTGGAGTAATTCTATCAAAGTTCTAGTTGAAAAGATGACATGATGTCTCTCAGGCAGGAAACACAGCTCTTCATCTGGCGTGTCAGAATGGTCATGCTCAGAGCTCTAAAGTTCTGCTGCTGGGCGGCTCTCGGCCTGACAGTAAGAATAACGTAAGTGCCGTCAAACTCTCATTTCTGTCTGCTTTCTCTCTAATATATTCACGTCTCTCTCTTTATATGTGTGTTTATTTAACTTGGAAACAACATGAAACAAATGTGCTATTCCAATAATATACAGTTGACTTGTTTGCCTCAGGTAGGTGACACGTGTTTGCACGTGTCTGCCCGATATAACCATGTGAGTGTGATCCGAGCACTCCTCGGTGCCATCTGCTCAGTGACTGAAAGAAATCACGTGAGTAAAGAGTTGAAATATTTTTGGGACTGTTATACTCCATCTAAAACTATTTTAAACAGGTCATTCCATGTCAGATCAAACAAATTTTAAAAACTTCAAACATAGTGATGAAATTCTAAATATTAATGCCATGGATGTATATTTACTGAGTAATCCACTATTTTGAAAAGGGGGATCAAAATGATCATTTTCACCTGATATTGAAGCCAAATTACAGGAGGAGGGAAAATGACTTTAGAAATATGGCAGCATCATCATTTTATTTTTTACACAGAGATTGGTAGGTCTGTTAGTAACACTTTATTTTACAGTTCTGTTCCGCATGTACATACGTATTATAGCAATTACAATAACTGGGTTATAACTAGGTACTACCCCCTGAACCTACCCCTAAACCTAACCTTATCCCATGTAGTTACCTTATATTACCACTACTTTCTTGGTACACTGCAAGTACATGTAAGTTGTAAGTTGACACGGAATGACCCAAACAGCATTTTGCTCATTGTTGTGTAAATTGTGATCCTGACCATATGAATCTCTGCTGATGTCCAGGCAGGAGACACAGCTTTACATATTGCAGCTGCTCTGAATCACAGGAAGACTGTACGCATGTTACTGGAGGCTGGGGCGGATAGCCGCATCAAAAACAATGTGAGCACCTTCAGAAATATTTCTTGAGCTTAGTGAAGCCCTGAAATGTACTCTGCACAAGTACTTGAACACAAATGCTTCTCGATATGATACACTGATACAGTTTCACAATGTGTTTGAGCGAAATTCATAACACAAGTAGGCGTAGCTGAATCTTACAGAGCAAGTTAGTTAAACTTTCTAAATGTTTATAGCTGCTATTTGGTTTTATGGCACATACATGCTAAATGAAATTCACGCCCATTGAGTATTGAGATTTGTTACTACCACAGTTAATGCAAGGACACTTCTATGCAGAATTCAGAAACACTTTTTATTAGCGACACCGGTGGCCGTTAAGTGAACTGCAGCCAGATATTGTTTCTTGTTCGTTCTCGTGCAGACCTAACATAATGTTCAAGGCCCTGATATAGCCTATACTCACGCCAAAGTTCTTTTTCGTTTCTGGCTTAGAAGTAAAAAGAAGATGGAAGTACCTTTGCAGCGATATACTGTTAACGAACAACCCGATGCCGTCACACTGCTGAGAGCAAAGTTTAGATGAATATGTAAATATGTGCTGCACGCTTTCCTCTCAATAACAAAAAGAAACCCACAGCAAAAATGACAGCAGTGAGAAAGCAGCAATTAAGAAAGCATCTGATTGTAGCAATGTGGATATTTGCACCAGCTCTGAAATTCACAAAAATTAAACTATTATGATACAGACAACCTAGGTCTCATTTTTTAAATTTTGTTACAAGCTGTTCACACATTGGCAATAAAGCAAACAATACATGAAAATTCTTACATAAAGCCCCTTTAAGTATGTTCAATAGTAGCACATGCCTGCAATGCATTGGCCAAGCATATTCATACTTGCGTAGAGTATGTTTCTGGCCTAAATATTTGCTGTGTTTCAATAAATTCCACAGTTAGGGCCCGACAACCTATTAGGCGACATACTGTAGGCGACCATCTAGCTCAGGGTTCCTCATATCCGGCCCAGGAGGACCACTCTCCTGCAGAGTTTAGCTCAAACCCTGATCATACTTGCCTACCTGCAATTTTCTAGTAACTCTGAAGACCTTGATTAGCTTGTTCAGGTGTGTTTGATTAAGGTTGAAACTAAACTCTGCAGGACAGTGTCCCATCAGAACTGGATTTGAGAAGCCCTGATCTAGGTCTTGGGTGGAACCGAGTTACCAACCTAATTTTAGGATGTCTCCAACAAACCTTGTGCGGTCCTGTTGCTCCAATAAGTAATATTTACTGTCACCTTCTCCAGAGTATCCACCTTATTTTTCAAAGCAGAAGTAAGCTATTTTGCGCTACAAGCCAATTTGTTTATGAACGGTTTGTTTTTGTACAGGTAAAATAACTGGAAACCAATGACACTGGAAGCTAGACACATTCATTTTACAAATGGCTTCACTCGCTCTTACAGCAAAAATAAGGTGGATTGATACACTCACTTGAATTGCATTTAAAGTTATTTTCATATCTTGCAAAAAGGCACACAGACTCAGACTCATCCCCCAATAGTATCCACAGGACCTAGAGTGCCAAACGGGGTAGTATCGGCACTGCCCACAGTTATTGTAAACCATCTCTTGAGGAACATGGTTCTCTAGGTTGGCATGCAGCAGAAATGACACATTCAACTGTGTGAATATGTGCATGGTTCTTAGCTGTCTGTATGTTTTGGGTGAAGACAGGAGAGACGGCCCTCGATCAGGCTCGTGAAAATGATAATCCTGAAGTGGCACTGCTCCTCACCAAAGCCCCACAGGTAAGAAAACACACATACTGAAGAGCAATTGAAATGGCAAGAAAAGGCAGTTGATTTTTTTTTTTATTATTTGCTCAACAGCAAAAAAACAACAACATTCTAATTCTGTTTTCATCGAGTTTCAAGTGGGATATTTTAGGAATGAATACATTATGAATTGCTCTTTCTCAGTGGTTGGTTGCACATGTGCACGTCCTGCATGAATCAAATGTAGGAATTCCTATGCATTCACTAATCTTGTGCCAAAGGATGATTTCAGTCCATGATTTAACCTGATGCAGAACAATAAAAACATTTTTGAATTAAGAGGACAATCAGATATGAGTGTTTAGTTGTAGGTCAGATGACCTATCAGATCAAAGATCTGATGTGAGCCAGATGATTACGTAAGAATTGGTTAACAGGGTGAATTTAAAATACTTTAAAGCAGTGGTTCTCAAATTATTTTTTGTATGCAGAGAGTTGAAAAATATTTAACTTTGAATAAAACACAGAGAGCCAGAGCAAATACTTTATATTGTATCAGCATTTTTATATTCTGAAACAAACTTCCAATCTTCCAAATCCGATACTATAGTAACACTTCCATGGATATTCTGTATCATAGCAACAAAAGAGTCTTAACTGAAAAAATGCAAGGCATTTTCAGAAAATCACCTGGTGTTTTCAGCTGGCTAAAATGCTTTGGTTGACACACAGCCTTATTTCATTCAAAAACTCTAAGACTTTCTTCTCTGAAACACACACACAAAAAGATATTTTAAAGAATGTTTCAGCTGTTCATGAAATTGAATGGGGTCCAGAACAACATCAGACCCCACTGACTTTAATTACATGGGCACAAAAAAAAAAAAAAAAATCCTTTTGTGTTTTACTTGAAGAAAGTCAGTCATACAGATTTGAAACTCATAAGGTTGAGTAAATGATTAAGAGTTGGGGGAACTATCCCTTTAACATGCAACAAATAACACTCTTTAGATGTGTTAACAATTAAGACCAGCAACTTTTGCCTTAATGTCTGTATTTGCATGTAGAGCTTCACTCGAGGACGCACTGTGAGGAAGAGGAGGGACAAGATGAAGACTGAGGGTCGAGCACAGTCAGTCCCTCGTGATGAGATGCTGCCGAGAAAGGTAGAGGAGCAAAACTACACACCCTCTCTCAGACACAATCAATACAGAATGAGCAACCATACTAGAGACAAATCAAGTTCAAACATGCTGTCACTGGATGTGATGCAAGCAATAATTAATGACAGAATGTTTAATAATTGAACATTTATACTCTCATGGTAATAAAACACTTCAGATGTGCATAACATTTTTAATAATTCAAAATTCAGATTGTTCCACATGTATCTCAAGACTAGGGGGGCCTGCAAGATTTTATCTCAGGGTAGGCACAGAACTAGCCTCTATATGGCAGTTTTTCCCCATGGTATTGATGTCAAAATTGTGGCCAGTGAAAATGCTGAGTGGCAAGTAACTTTGGAAAACCACTAGCCACAATGGCTGGTGAGTAAAACATTTAATGTCAAGCTCTGCTTGTAATGTTTAATCAAAATGCCCTAACTGGACCTTCTAGTGTAAATTACAGACTTCACGCTGGTGATGGTTTAATGTGCTCAAACCCCAAAAGTGCATGCTCACATTCATCTCCACCTCCACTTTTGAGTGCCACACCCACACCTCATCATCCAATCAACAACCGACGCATAAAATCAAGTCCCATCCCTACTTTTTTCCTTTATCATCACAATTATGTTTCATTACAGTAAATGTGTAGTACTCTCAGTTCTGTTTAACACATTTCACCATGTTTAAATCCAGTATGTAGATTTTGCTGGTCATTGTAAATGGTGTGACTTACTCCTGTGTTTGTGTAGGACAGTGTATCTCCAGCCAATGATACTCACGGCAGTGACAGTTCTCTCCGCCAGAATGACAATGTGTTTGTCACAGAGGCATGTGCAAACAAAAACATCAACAAGAAAGTCAAAGAGAGGGTACATCATGTTTGCATTTTCGCAATTAAGAAATAATGTATAATTAACTGGGTATTATATGTGAATATATTATATGTGAAGTGGAGTGTCTGGGCTATTGATCGACTCCTAACAAGTGCCGCTTCCATTGACTGTTTTCTCACATTAAACATCTCCCTGCATTCTGATATCTCATGGATCCTGTACTGTTTTGTTTTTTTTCAGCTATCACCATCAGATGCCCTCATTCGAAGACAAAATAAACACAGCGATCATAAGAAGAAGAGTAAAACAGAGAGATCATGTCCATCAGCTCCTCCTCCTCCTCCTCATAACTACAAGGCGTACCAGCTCTATACTCTCTACAGAGACAAAGATGGCAAGATCATGCAGGCAAGGAACCAAAACGGTTTCACAATCAGATTAAACTCATTCATTTCTCAATTAGCACTCCACTGAAAACTTTTAATAGTTAGGCTGTCAAAGAACCTTTAGAGTATATTTGTATGTTTGGGTTATACATATTTATGGACTATTCTCCTATTGAGGACTATCAAACTAATATTACATTACAATCATACATCCTTGAGCTGTTAATAGATTACAATAATTAAGGGTGTTCACTATAAAAAATCTCCTAAAAATGACCTATTTTGGGTTTTTGAAATCTAAAAGAATTGTTTAAAAAGAGACTTTGCACTTTTCAGTCATTTGTTGTGTGTGTATATATATATAAAGAAAAATAGCCATATTTAAAACTTTATAAACTATAATCACTGGCTTCCGGCAATGGCCGTATGTGAGTTCATGACCTCTGACCCTGTCAGCAAGCCCCAAGGCTTATCCAAATATTTCATGCAGTAAATAGTTTGATTTTTGACTCTTGTCTATGTGTTATTTCTATTAAAGGCCCCATTGAATGGCTGCAGGTGTGAGCCTCTCATTAATAAACTGGAGAATCAGCTCATGGCAACTAAAGAGGAAATGCAGTCAGAGATTCACACTGTACAAGAGCTTATGAACAGCAAGATGGGGCAACTGGACCGCAAGAACAAACATCAGGTGCATACAGCCTAGACAGAACATCTCATGACCTACCAACATAAACATCTAATAATCCATGTGTCCTCCAAGCACTGATATTTACTTTTCAAGGTCACTAGTCCAATTCACATGAAATTGGCAGTGTATCAGTGTCTCATGAAAATGTTGATTTGTTAAAACATTTCCCAGATACAAGCTAATTGACTTTTTGGCTGTGGCCTATATTGACTTGTTGAACCATATCTGAAAAGATAACCAGTGCAACTTCAGCAGCCCATAATTTCAATTGTTAATGGCCAATCATCATGCTGCTTGCACCTATATTCATCAGTTTAAACTTTTATCAGACAATTTATTTAAATGTTTATTTATTTGATGTTTTTGGGTTGATTATTGTGTGTTGATTTTCAGATCAGAGCTCTAGATAAGATCACTTTAGAGAGAGTGTCTGCTGAGAGGATTGAATGTTTACATCGAATTGATAAGAGAGCCACACAGGAACGCTTGGAAGGAGAAAAAAGACAGGTAATATTCACCAAAACCTTTATATGCAGAAAATCACATTTGCATAAACCATTTTAATGCAAGTTTTACATGCTTTAAAAACATAAAATCAAAGACTTAGATATACCAAGATGGTGCACTCATATTGACATCACTATGAATGGGGAAAGTGCAACACAATGTGGCAGAATAAGCCCCGCCCTCTAAATAAAAGATCCAATTGGTAAAGTCATCGGCTGAGTCCGAAATCCCACACTCTCTTGAGTAGGTACTTATTTTGAACAAGTAATTACTTCATGGCTGCTAAAAAAGTATGTTTTGTGAAGTACGAATGTGTGTAGTATGAATGTAATCTGGATCTACTACATTCACCATGCTGTCATTATCACATGACCTTCCAGTGTCAGTTGTGTCATTTCACTGCCATTTAGAAATCTACTAGCCTCATAGGATAGTAAAACATCCATCGTATGCACACGTATTCAGTCTCTCAGAATTCAGAATCTCGCCAGAAATAGGTCATCTGGGTACTTTTTGCCTACTCTTTTGAGTACTGTGAATTCCAACATGCTTCTTTTGTCACATACTGTTTTCACCTACTATGTAGTAGGGAAGTATTTGATTTCAGATGCAGCCAAAGTGTCACTGCAGATGTGTGTTTAGGACTGCATCAAGCAGTAATATCCCACGTAGAAGGCGATGTTCTCAGGACCTTGCGCATTCTGAACCTTTACAGAACATTCGGGACGTTCCTAAAACATCCTGTTTTGGTAATGAAAGTGCTGCAGTTCAAGGTTCCTTATATGACTTTAGGGGGACGTTCCATTTTGGTTATTTTATGGTCAGAAAAGAACATTACAAAAAGGACATTTGGGACATTAACAGAATGTTCCCACACGGTCCTCTGTTGGTCATTGATAACGTTCCCGATATGGGTTTAGGGGGACGTTCTATTTTGGTTATTTTATGGTCGCGCGAGAACGTTACAAAGAGGACATTTGGGAAGTTAACAGAATGTCCTATAGTAATAGTCCCCTAAACATTCCCAGAACATCCTGAATGTTCCCTGAAGGTCCATCAAATAACATCCCCCAACCCTTAAAAGAACTCCACATCGTGACCGTCTCTGAATGTTCTGGGAACGTTACTAGGTGACAGGTTACCCCGCTAGAAATGTTACATTCCCAGAACATTCTCAGAACGTCCCCACTGGTGTTAAGGACGTGGTCTAGTAACGTTCCCAGTATGTTCAGAGACGGTCATAATGTGGAGTTCTTTTAAGGGTTGGGGGACGTTATTTGGTGGACCTTCAGACCTTCATTTGATCAGGTTTTTTCAATTTTTTTTGTAACAAATGTGCTTTAGAAGCACACAGTTGCAACAATTGGAGAAAAAGTAAAGTTAAAACATCAAGGGTCAGGAGCCCAACTAAAGCAAGCGCTTGCCTCCGTAACGGTGACATTTATAAATTTTGATAAAACATCAACATCTCATTAAGAATATTTGTATGAAAGAAATAAAGTCAGAGTGGTTTGTAATAAGTGAATATGCTGAGATCTAGAGAGATCTGTTAGTGTTTAATGTTCTGTTTCTGTTATCTGAGTTTTGTGAGGTCACCATTGTGCTGGAGAGTAGAGCCTGTGCTTCAGTCAGTGATGAGCCAGAAACACTGATGTTATACTGCATGTTGCTTTATTTAAAGGCCGCAGTAACTGTGTAGTTGCTGATGCAGTGATACAGCAGTTACATTAGCTCATGTATGTGCTGTTGTCAGCTAATGACTTACTGCAAGAGATTTGCTTTTAAAAGAAAAGGTTTTATAATAATAATCCAGGAAATGCCTGTAAAGAGCTTTTTTTTTTTTGTAAGACATTTAAGAAAAATTTGTTTTTGTTTGAACAGCCACTTTTGTTAGTCAATTTAGCTCTAATTTTCAATTAAATTTTTGGACAAGGGCAGCAGAGACGTTCTAAGAACATTTCCAAATAAAACATGGTTCCCTAAACGTTCAGAGAACATTTTGAATGTTCTGTGAAGATCCTCCAAATAACGTCCTCCAAACCTTAAAAGAACTCCACATCATGACCGTCTCTGAACGTACTGGGAACGTTACTAGGCAACGTCCTTAACACCAGTGGGGACGTTCTGAGAATGTTCTGGGAACGTAAAATTTCTAGCGGGGATAAGCTTTAAGAAACAACATTTATGGAATAGTTAATGTCAGATTTTGTTGCCGATTCGAAAGATGTTATTTAAATGTGAGTTCAGCAAGCAGTTTTTGAGATTTCAGGATTCCCCCATTCAAGTAAATAGGACTTGGTCTTGGATGCCTGAAATAGCTGCCCAGAGGCGTTGCAAATATAGCAGCCAAGTGAATAGACTTTCCTTGAAAGGCACTTTGATGTAATGGTTTTTGTCTTTGTCTAGATGTAAAAGGAACAATATCTGGCTTTTAAGTGGTCAGGTTCATTTAGGGCTTGGCGATACAGCTAATAATCTGGAGATGTTTCTGCCCTGTAATGATATTTGATGTATTTCTCAGATATCTGTGGAGATTTAATTATAAGTGACTGAATGAATCGGTCAAATAGCAGCATGTAAATATCAAATCTTACATTGATTCTAGTTATCATTGTGATGCATTTTCTTGTCAGTCTTAAAATATATTAGGATGGGCTGATCTTTGGATTATTTATTCCATCTCTCTGTTTGTAAGCAGGCTTCAGTGGTCAGCGATCTCAAGAACTGGTGCCTTTCTAAGATCCAAAGTTTGGAGACGCGTCTCTCTGGCGATCGCTGCAACACCAAGTTACGGCGCTCCTCGTCCCTCACCGACACACTTTCAGATTGGGATCCCCATTCCCACACAGCTGTACCGGACACATCTGGGGGCAGAGCACGTTTCTCTCCATCAACAAACCAACCCGAGGCAAAAGATGGAAGAGAGACTGCAGCAGCGACCACGTGTCCTGAAGATGGATCTGCCGGTTACTATGTGATCGAGATGGACGTCTCACCGGGTATGACACTCATGACTGAACAATCACACACACACATATATACACACATATTCAACTGTGTTTCTTTTGCTTTTACACACAGCTGAGCAAAACAGATTTTCTGGCTCATCTCACATAGACAGAGCAACATGCAGCATTAATGGTTTTTCTGTGTTTGTCCTCATTCAGTTAAAGGCTTATATAAGTGTTATATAATATAAATGTGACGTAGGGTTATTAGAGGTAAAATATACAACACAGAACATCTTTACACACATTGGAGGGATATCGCAAACAATAGTATTTATTTCTTAAATAATGTTTATTTTCATGTATTATTAGACTTACAGTATAAATACATTAAAAACTGTTGCAAATGTTGAAATTAAATTTCAGCATAAATGAATAAGGAACAAAATGTATCTAACTATGTCATATATCACCACAGGGCATGTCAACTATCCATATAACAGAACTTGAGATGTGTTTTTAGTGTCTAGGAGGTTTTCTCTCTAGTATCTTCAAAAACAGGTTGAATCTCATGCACCACAGGTTGAAGATCCTTTCTCAAGGATCCTTTCTCATACATTAAAGAATACTATTATACGGCTCTTGCCTACGCTTCTTTCGTTATCTCTCGTTTCGCACTGCAGATGGACACACTCTCTCTCGTTTCATTCGAACGCAGCTGCTGCCATCTTGCGCCTCAGTTATCAACTGTTAGTCTCGTTGCTAGAACATGTTCTGTACACTGTAATGGATTATAAGATAAACAGATAGGATTTTAAAATGGTTTCTTCAATCAATATTTTGAATGTCCCTGTCATTATGCATATGTCAAGTCATCTTCATTTATATAGCGCTTTTTACAATACAGATTGTTTCAAAGCAGCTTCACAGTGATAATAGGAAAAGTAATGGACAGAGATTGTTTTGGCTTTACAGCAGCTCTCTTATCGAGCTAAAGTAAGTTTCTGATTTAATCACTTCCGTTGTAAAAATCATTAATTATTAACTTAAATGACACCTTTTTAACTGAAAACAGAAGACTTTTAATGCGTTCTTGCCATTCACTTATGTGTTTAGTCTATAGGTATGTGCGTTTGAATGTGTATGTGCGCAGACACTTAGTCTTTCTTTACAAAGTGACATCGCCAAATTACTTGTCTGGCCCGCATAATACAGAATTATTAGTGGTTTCCGCAGATCCATGCGAACTCGAATAATTTTGATAACGTTTTTTATCTATACATAGGGAAAGGAAAGGGAAGGAGGCCTTCACAGTCGATAGTTTAGTTGACACTTCAGGGCTGCGTTGTCGTCGTGTCTAGGCACAAGTCCTTCATTTCCTCTGGATATGGCCTGGATTTGGCAGACTACAGTAAACCTCGGGATAAACAGAGAGAGACTAATATTAGTGTAGACGCCATTCTTCTTATGATGTAGCGAGTACATCAGGTGTTTTGGGAAGTGTTCCTGGTTCCGGCTGACCTAATTAATGCAGCCTAACAATTTACATGATTTGAATTATAGAAGTAGATGATGTGTTATGTGTATGCCAGGTTAAAGAGATGTGTTTTTTAGTCTAGATTTAAACTGACAGTGTGTCTGCTTCCTGAACAATGCTACAGACGTGAAGGACTATAATGTGTTAAGAGCTCGCTCAAGTACAGCGGAGCTAAACCATTTAGTGCTTTGTATGTAATTAGCAAGATTTTAAAATTTATACCATGTTTAATAGGGAGCTAATGCAGTGTTGACAGAACCGGGCTAATATGGTCATACTTCCTGGTTCTAATAAGAACTCTAGCTGCTGCGTTTTGGACAAGCTGGAGTTTGTTTATTAGGCATGCAGGGCAACAACCCAGTAGAGCATTATAATAATCTAGCCTTGAGGTCATGAACGCATGAACTGTTCCGCATTTGTCATTGAGAGCATATGTCGTAATTTAGATATATTTTTTTTTAATGTATGTGGTGAAAATCCATCAGATAGGTGATACAACTGAACATGATCACGTAATAGTCCATCTTGCTTAGTTTGTCTTAGGCTCTTTTTCTTTGAGGAAGCTTTGCATTTAATGAGCTAATAAAATTATAACTCTAATGTTAATTTTAACCCTTTGGGGTGATACAAGACAACTAACTCAAAAAGAACTGAATAACAACCTTCAGAAAACTCTGACAGAACCGGCTCATTTGGTTCTTTTTGAGTCGGACACAACTGCCTCAGTTAATTTCGAACCACTTCTTTGGTACAATAACCCACCTGGAATGCTAATTGCTCATTCGGTGCTGCACAAGGAGCATTAGTGCTGCTTCAGATGTGGGTCTTACGTCATCAGCCCAGAACTGAACTTCAAGAATCGAACATCACTACTTTACACTGGGGTCCTTATTGCCCTGTTGGGGTTTATTTTGTGAAAATAACTTGCCGGTTGTACATTTACTTCATCACAATTGCAGCTGGTGCTAGTGTCAAGGACAAAATCTTCTTAAGCTTTTCTCTTTCTTTTCAGATAAGCAGTCGTCACAGAATCAATCTGCGCCTCAGTCTCCTTGTATAGTCCGGCCTAAACAACGATCACGGGCTTGTAGTGACCCCCATAGAGTGCAAGATGAGCCTCAGGATTCGAGTCTGGACCTAAGACGTGTCCCCGATCAGTGCTGCGAGCAGGAATCTGTGCTCGATCACAGGAACCTCAAAAGACGCACCCAACAAAGAGCAAAGACCAAACAAAACGCACAAACCTTGACAAGTTTAGGAGACCACCGCACCACTGAGGCTTCCTTCGCCCAGGAGCGGGAGAACATGCATGCGCTGGAGGTTACGCAGTACTTTTTTGATGCCGTGACTCTGCAGATGGAGCGCTGGTATGAACGGAAGATCGAGGAAGCGCGCCGGCAAGCCAACCAGAGAGCCCAAGCCGACAGAACCGCCCTGCTGGACAGAATAAGCTACCTTGAAAATGAACTCAGACTGCTGAGAACTAACAAACAGGAGGAGAGCTAGTATATAAGATAACACTGGTGTAGCAGACACTGTAACTCACGAGGTTCCGGATGGATTAGTGAAGTTCATTAGAGCAGCTAACATATGTAGATAACAATGCAGTAACAAACGTCAGGAGTAGTAGCATCTAAACAGAGTTTGAGCTGAAACATACTCTACGCAAGTGCTTGAATGCAAACACTTCTCGATTTCGCTGCTTGTGTTCTGAAATTTGTCAGAACACAATTCATAATGAAGGGCAATTAGCAGCACCATACAGTTGAATTCTGGAAGTAAAATACCTATTCATTTTCTCCCTAGGGGAATTGAGTTTTTTTAACGACAACTTAGCAACCTTTAAAGACATACCTACTGTGAGATACAAGGTTGTTAACTGTTATATGCTTTTGTTGAAGCCATCTGTTCGCATTATTTCAACGTATTTTTAAAATACTTGTTTAACAGCTGAATTCATGGTGAAAAAAAAACTACATTCCCCATGATGCTGTCCATAAAATTTCACCAATCAGAGAGTTGCAGAGAGTAAATGTTTGTAGGAAACGCCCACTACCATAATGCACCACAAATGACTATGCTGTCAAAATATTTAAAGTCATTCTGAAATCAAAATTGACCATTTTTATTTTTTTTATAGACCGTTGCTGTTTATTATAAATTATTTATCCATGCACATCATTATTTTTTTTTAAATTCATATGCCTTCTTTAATCAAAAACGTTCACCTCCCCCTCAAAACGACTTGTGTTTTGGCGGAGGGTGGGACTAAATATCCTCCACAACTGACTGCAAGCTGACATTCAGATCTGCCTCCATATTTAGTTAGCAATGCCCAACTTCCTACAATCCAGTCAATTCCCAAAGAGTAAAATCAAGTCCCGCCCTACATTTTTCTCATTCCAGAAGCCATTTCACTCGGATATACGTCACAATAGGGAAGAAAAGACTAGCACAACTACCGTTTCATGCCGACATTAAATATTTGTGTATATATATGTATGTATACACACATATAAATGCATATTTTGCAATAAGCTTTCTATAGATATAATCAATAACTTTAAATGAGTAGTTTTTATGTCTCCATTTTTAATTTGAATTGCCATTTGCAGTGCTTCATGGGATTGTAGTTCTTTCCCTCATCAAAGCTGTTTTGTCTTTTTGTCCGATTTTTAAATAATTTTTTGCTTCAAATCAAAGTTTATACTGTTGTGATTCACCTTGTAGCTGGTTGGCTTGTTTCATAGCTTATAATTCTTTAACGGAGACTTTTTTTTAAAAAGAAAATTAAAGGTGCACTATGTAATATTTTCTGTCCGCTAGAGGTCGCTAGAGGCCTACTCAAAACAAAGGCGTAGCTTAATAACGCCAAGTTTAAGCGCGGAATCTTGGGACATGTGGTCTTCATCTCAGCGGTCGGTAGAAAAGAATCGGGATAGGACTCGGGAACAAATCATGTTCATGGATGCGATTATTAACATTACTGTAGTATGAAGCAGAGCAGGACAGAGTGTTGTGGGAGTTGAACGAGGCCGCTGGAGCGATTGCGCAACACACGCCTCACGAGCAGCGGAACTTTTATTATGCCACAGTCGCTGGCGCCGCTTATGCTTTTCCGGTCATGAGTATGAGGTAACGCAGCTCTGTTTATCATATTAGATACATTTGAGTGTGCTGAAAATTGTTATAACGTTACTCAGTGCGTTCGCTCGGCTGCTGCTGTGAGACACTTGTTGCACAGTAAGAATTGCCTCATATTAAATGCTGGATGGCTTGTGTTGATAAATGGCATGCAGTTAATTTTAAAATGTATGACAATAATTAGGTTTCTGTCTATAAATATATCAAAACAGTTGTTCCATTGTATATTAAAACATGTAATATATTAAAGCGTCTTTGGTGTTTCCATGGTTTCTACAAAATAAAACTGGAAACCGAGGGTATGACGCAATTGACAGGCGAATCCTCACGCATCCCAGAGCCTTGGTTAAAATTGCAATTTTCTTACGATTTACAAATAGTTGGAAACATTTGGGGTATTGTAAGTACTCAAGTGAACAAAATATATAACACTGGGCTAGTGGTTTTTGTATATTTTACTGCAAAATTCTTACATATTGCACCTTTAATGAAAAAAATACTTCCAAAGCCAATGCCACTGAAAAAGTGGGTGGGCAGCACTGTGGCACTCTATAGTGTTGGCATAAACTGTCTGCTGAGGTTTTTCGCCACCACAGAAAAGCAACACACTTTATGCATGCTTTCAAAGCCCTGTTCAAGAATTTGTGTCTGCATTTGTGTACTTGTGTGAATTATGTGTCTGGCTTTGCAGTCATCATGACAAATCATAACCACCAAAGATCTGTTTAAACTCCAGATTTTAACCTCTAGTAAACCGCTTCTGATTTCTAAGCTGCATAGACATTTCTGTTTCATTGTGAAAAGAAAATTCAAAGGACAAAAACTGTTTTCCTAATTATATAACGTAACATTATAACATAGCATTAAGAATATGGCATGAACACAATTACTCATTTTAGTTACAAATTTTTATTACAAATTTAGTCAAAGGGTCTAAATTATGCCACTATTTTCATGGATGTTTGCAAGATCATATAAAATCAGTGAACAATGGAACAGTGACAAAAAAAGTAAAATATATCAAAACGAGTATTAGTTTATTTTGACTTTCTACTTTCTTGCACAAAATGAAATGTCTTAACCTGTGATGTTTACTTGACAATATCAATGTAGTTTGAATTGAATAGTGTGAATTTTCACCAATGATTCAGTTGAGCCCAGTAAGTGTCATTTCATTTTGACTTCCAAGATTCACAAATGTTGACTGATTCTATCACCACTGTGCACTTGATCAAGACACTTCACCTCACACCACTCCATGAAGACTGAACATGTAATCTGTAGATCGTTGTTAGTACTGACATCAAAAAGAAATGAGAAATCATGGTCACTATGATTTCAAACCGCCGTATAAAATTTCTTAATTGACAGTGATTATTGGTGATTTTGAACTATGTAATCAATGTGTTTGACTGTCCTGACAAATGTTAACAACTAATATGTAATGAACACTTTTGTTTTTTATATACATGTACAACTACTATAATTGTTTACAGCTGCTTTAAAGGGAAAGATATTATTTACTATGTCATACAGCTGTATGATCTGTAAATCAAAAATGAATGTTTAATAAACTACATCCATGTAGACAAAAAAAGTGTCCTCAGAGTTTTTCAGTGATGGATGGGCCAATTTTTGAGTCTAAAATATACAGTGTATATATAAACTTCACACAACACTGAAATTGTATTGTTTCATACATAGTATATATTTTTTTTCATTATTATAGATTGTTAAAGGGTCAGTTCACCCCAAAATGAAAATTCTGTTATAATAACTCGCCCCGGTTGCCTTCATGTTGTTCCAAGCAGTTGTACTTTCATTCATCTTTCATGAAGATCTTTTTGATGAAATCTGACAGAGACGCATGAGAACAAACGTCTTCTGGAAATGAAATCTGAAAGATGTCTGTCCCATAGGAACTTGATCTTTGATGCTTCAAAACGTTCTTAAAGAGATCATAAAACTAATCCATATGAATCAAGTGATTTAGTCAAATTATCTGAAGAGACTCAATTGCTTTTTATGATGAACAGATTTAATTTAGGCTTTTACTCACATATAAACCTTGATCAGCGAACATAAACGGATGCTCAACCGAACTTGAATGACGCACGAGAACAAACCTCTTCCGGAATCGCAAATATGCTGCATAACACACTAGAATGAACCTCATTGGTTATGCAGCACGTTTGAGCTTCCAGAAGAGGTTTGTTCTCATGCGTCTCTGTCAGATTTCATTAAAAAGATCTTCATTTGTGCTCTGAAGATGAACAAAAGTCTTACAAGTTTGGAACGACATGAGGGTAAGTAATTAATGACAATTTTCATTTTGGGGTGAACTAACCCTTAAATATATTACATATTAAGCTGTGTGCACTAGTCCATTACTTGCCTTTGAGTAGTTTAAATACAAAAAAACAATGGCTAACATTTTGCAAATTTCCTCCAACAAAGCAGTTAACATCTTTCCCCTGATGCTTGAGGGACGTGGCCAATTTGCAGAGATTTACGGTTGTTCCACATTTTTCTTCAGCTTGTAATGATGGATTTTAAAAACGCAGCTGAGGTCGTCGTGCCCTAACAGGTATTTTTCAAGAACGGTTTCAGATCTGCGAGGAATGATTATTGGTGTTCAAGATAATAACACATAACATGGGTGTATAATTCTGAAATTATGCAATATTTCAACTACACCCCAATTGATTATGACTCAGAGAAGTCAATGTTTTGCTTTGGTTTTTATTAATATTTAGCAAATGAAAAGAAGTATTCATGTATTATAAATATAGTAGATATTTTATAGTAGATATATATACACAATAAAATCTCTCATTATAGTGTACTTTTTGTTAAAGGGTTGGTTCACCCAAAAAAAGAAAATTCTGTCAACATTTACTTACCTTCATATTGTTCCAAATCCATAATAGTTTCATTCATATTCAAAACACAAAAGACATTTTTAATGAAACCTGACTTGAGATTTTTGTCCCTCCATTTAAATTCTGACAAAGTCCTCTAAATAGACACAATCACTTTTTAAGATGAATAGATTTCATTTATGCTTTTATTCATGTATAATCCCAATCAACTCAGAGCACATCAAATATAGTAAACGGAGGCTCAAACATGCTTCACTGATGCCCAATAACCAATGAGGGTTTTTTTCCCTCATGTATCATGCAAGTGTTTATTTGTTTACCATATTTGATGTGATTTATGTACTGTATGTGCGCTGATCAATGTTTATATATGTATAACAGCCAGTGATGGGAATAACGGCGTTATAAATAAACGGCGTTACTTTTTTCAGTAACGAGTAATCAAACGAATTACTTTTTCCCCGTTACAACGCCGTTACCGTTACTGACAAAAAAAATGCAGCATTACTATAATTGAGCTCACTGAAGCGGTTTTCATCCGAGTAGGCCCTCTCTCAGCCATAGGACCTGCAAAGTTTTTTCTCTGGTGTGTGCGTGTTGGACTAGTAGTTGTTCATTTAAGCCATTAGTTGACTAATCACATTTATATTAATTTGATTTCTTAAATACTGGAGAGAATAAACTATAATAATGAGGGTTTACGTAATATAGGCTATATATCACTCAAGCGCACGCATAAAGCTTGCCATAAAGAACCGGCAAAAGTAATGATTATGAATGTGACAAAAACAGTAAAGCAGACATTTTAATTGTTTATTAATAAACTAATGATTTCTGAATCCGTGTTGGCTGCAAAGATGAAGCTGACATTGCTGATTCTCATCATCTCCGTGGACGCTTAGAGAGAAAATGCACATTTCATTCGGATTGCATTATCAGAGAGTAGCCTATTCCTTTTCGTTTTGAATTATTTTGTTTAAAAGTAGACATTTCAAGCTTTCTATAGATATATTTCTCATATCTGTGAGGCAAGCAGCCGCTGAGTTTCGGTTCATTTAGCCTATAAAACGCGCTCCAGTTCACGTGCAAGTAATCGCGCCAGCACCATGATTATATTGTCATGATTATATTTTCTGCTGTATTCGCTTCCTATTTATTAAATCCAGGCAACTGGTTATTTGAACATTGATTAAAATTAAGATACAATTTTTACAAAACGAAATTCACTTTAAAGAAAGACTTTCTACAAAACAAAACTTAATGAAGTGGTCAAAATCATGTCTGACCCACTCCATGTCCTCCGATATATTGCGCATCTTTTGATGTATCCTGTCTTACTCATGTTGTTCACTTTTCATAATCAAATAGATTAATTTAAAACATAACATTTAACAAATAATAATGAATTTTTATACATATTTAATATCGGGGGCATCCAAGTTAATTGACATATTTGATTTTCTTTTTAAAGTAACGCAATAGTTACTTTCCCTGGTAATTAGTTACTTTTATAATGATGTAACTCAGTTAACTCAGTTTCTGAACAGTTGCTATTTGTTAGAAGTAACTAATAACTATAACTAATTACATTTTTAAAGTAACATGCCCAACACTGATAACAGCCTAATTAAATCTGTTCACCATATTAAGCGATCATATCTCTTCAGAAGACTTGGACTGAACGGCTCGATTTATATGGATTTTACCGTTCGGATTATTTGGATTATTGTACTGTTTACAGTTACGATGTCTTTTTGTACTTTTTAAAAGCATGACATTTTTTATGAACTTTCAATGGAAGGACAAAAAAGGAGGAGAGATTATCAAAAATATCTTCATTTGTGTTCCGATGATGACCAAAATTCTTATGGGTTTGGGACGACATGAGGGTGAGTAAATAATGACAGAATTTTACTTTTTTGGTGAACTATCCCTTTAATAAATGGTGAACATTTCAGTTTAATTTCCAGTTAAACTCAGAATTGATAAGTCTGTGGTAAAATGCAGTAGTGCTGCTGATCTTCTAGCATCCAGCCAACGAGAGAGATTTTCTCAAGTCCTCCAGATGATTCTGTGCTTGAGTGATCATCATGCGAATGACATCCTGAGGAGGAAAACAATATTTACAATGAATATAAAGGGGGGATGTCGCAAGTAAAACTTTTGCCAGCAAACTGATATCATTCATTTTCTATGAGAGCTCGTGATTTCCGGCTACATGTGCGACAGCGAACTTTGGGCGATGTGACAAAGTTGAGTTCAACTTTATGCAAATGAGAAGCAAAGAAATGCAGTGATTGCCAATGGGAGCACAGATAAAGTGATCCGCTGCATAATATATTTGGACACTGTAGTATGGCAGAGTAGAGACCACCTACTAGAAACTCGCTGATCTCCTGTCAGTGTGAACACAGTTTGCAGCAGAGACCAAGGAAGACATTCGTTTTATATTTATGACCTTATATAATCATAAACTTTTTCCAGCAGTGGTTTTAAATGTTAGTTTCACTGACTTAAATGATCTTAAGTTAGTATCATTAATGTGAATTCTATGCTCCAAACTAAATTTCTGATATCATCACAATTTTGTCATATCTTTTAGGTACTGCTAAGCTACTGCTTTTCACAGGACTTCAATCACACCTGTCTGCGACAGCGCAAGACTCTGTAAACAGCAAACAGCTGACCACAAGCCATGGTCAGATTCCTTGTTTATCCAAATTAAAGACTCTAAGGTACTTCCTGCTTGTCAATCAATTTGTGCAATCACAGGACAGCCCATATACAGGAAGCAGAAGCTGAAAGTGTGGAAGTGTTCAACTAACTTGAACATGAACAAAATCTACGTGGGGAACTTTGTCATCCTCCAGTAAATCACATGAATTCCTATCGAAAAGACTGGATTTCACACCTTAAAGCAGAGTTCACTGTTCACGTTTTCTGGCATTAAATTTAAAACCCCCTTTTTTTTCCCCTTACACACCTCTGTGCATACACACATCTTTGGAGGGACAGTTTTGGAAGGAGGGCGCGTCTAATTAACTGCCGTAAATTGTTGTTGGTACTATTTAAATAAAAAGCCAAAAAGCAATAAGGGCATTCACGAGTTCACACTTACAAAGTCAGATAGAGTAAATGGTATGCGTATTTGGCGTTCTGTCTGAGGAGAGGGCTCCGGGCCTGGTATTTGGCGCGAACCCAGAGTACTCCCCCCGTATTTCTGGCTGTGGTTGGAACCAGCCAAGAGTGAGGAGTTGGGGTGGTGGAGGGTTGCTGAAAACTTTCGAGGAATGTAGATGAGTCGACAAAAAAATTAAAGGAACACTTTGAAAACACATCAGATCTCAATGGGGAAAAATATCATGCTGGATATCTATACTGATATGGATTGGGTAATGTGTTAGGAGTAAAAGGATGCCACATCGTTTCATGGAAATGAAAATTATCAACCTATAGAGGACTGAATTCAAAGACACCCTGAAAATCAAATGAAAAAATGATGCAGCAGGCTAGTCCATATTACTGAAATTTCATTGCAGCAACTCAAAATGGTACTCAGTAGTTTGTATGGCTCCCACGTGCTTGTATGCATGCCTGACAACGTCAGGGCATGCTCCTAATGAGACGACGGTTGGTGTCCTGGGGTATTTCCTCCCAGATCTGGACCAGGGCATCACTGAGCTCCTGGACAGTCTGAGGTGCAACCTGGCAGTGTCGGATGGACCGAAACAATGTCCCAGAGGTGTTCAATTGGATTTAGGTCAGGCGAGCATGGGGCCATTCAATGGTATCAATTCCTTCATCCTCCAGGAACTGCCTGCATACTCTCGCCACATGAGGCCGGGCATTGTCGTGAACCAGGAGGAACCAAGGACCCACTGCACCAGCATAGGGTCTGACAATGGGTCCAAAGATTTCATCCCAATACCTAATGGCAGTCAGGGTGCCACCGTCTAGCCTGTAGAGGTCTGTGTGTCCCTCCATGGATATGCCTCCCCAGACCATCACTGACCCACCACCAAACCGGCCATGCTGAACGATGTTACAGGCAGCATAACGTTCTCCACGGCTTCTCCAGACCCCTTCTTGTCTGTCACACGTACTCAGGGTGAACCTGCTCTCATCTGTGAAAAGCACAGGGTGCCAGTGGTGGACCTGACAATTCTGGTGTTAAATGGCAAATGCCAATCAAGCTCCACGGTGCCAGGCAGTGAGCACAGGGCCCACTATAGGACGTCAGGCCCTCAGGCCACCCTCATGAAGTCTGTTTCTGATTGTTTGGTCAGAGACATTCACACCAGTGGCCTGCTGGAGGTCATTTTGTAGGGCTCTGGCAGTGCTCATCCTGTTCATCCTTGCACAAAGGAGCAGATACCGGTCCTGCTGATGGGTTAAGGACCTTCTATGGCCCTGTCCAGCTCTCTTAGAGTAACTGCCTGTCTCCTGGAATCTCCTCCATGCTCTTGAGGCTGTGCTGGGAGACACAGCAAACCTTCCGACTATGGCACGTATTGACGTGCCATCCTGGAGGAGATGGACTGCCTGTGCAACCTCTGTAGGGTCCAGGTATCGCCTCATGCTACCAGTAGTGACACTGACCCTAGCCAAAATGCAAAACTAGTGAAAAACAGTCAGAAAAGAGTAGGGGGAAAAAATGCCAGTGGCCTCCACCTGTAAAACCATTCCTGTTTTGGGGGTCATCTCACTGTTGCCCATCTAGTGCACCTGTTGTTAATTTCATTAACACAAAAGCAGCTGAAACTGATTAACAACCCCCTCTGCTACTTAACTGACCAGATCAATATCCCAGGAGTTTAACTGACTTGATGCTATTCTATGATTAAAAAGTGTTCCTTTATTTTTTTGAGCAGTGTATTAGTACTGGGCAGTATATCGGTTCATATGGTATACCGGTTTCAATTTTGAGACCGATATATATCAAAAACAGCTGCTGTCTCTATTCAATGGACATGAATCGCTATGTAGAGCGTATAGAGTGCAGACTTCTATTAACTGCATACCCTTCTTACACTAATGGAAACAACTTTATAGCACAACAATAAATAACTCACAAAACTAACTCTTTAATACTGCAAATACCATGTAGAGCCACATGATTTCCGCGATGCAGAAAACACGGATGAAATCACGGAATCCAGTCACAAGAACTTAGTGTATAAAGCGAAACGTCACAGAATTTGGCAATTTTTGGATGAATAAATCAAAAGTCGGGCTGTACAATGAATCAGATATCAATATGGACTAATGTCTGTGAATATTAAAGCTAAAAAAAGACTGCTATTGAAATTTGAAATCTGTATGAATGAGCGTCGCATTTTCGTCTACTACTACACATACTGAAGCACGCGATGATTTCAGTGTCTGCTGCCTCACTCACTATACATGAACTTCATCTGCAGAGCTGCTTCAAGAGTCACTTTATGAACATTTCACCTTTTAATTTGATAAAACTATCGACATTTGTCGTATCATATACACAGGAAGTCAAAGGTCTTCACGACCCTGTCAAAATAAAAGTTCGATATAACTTGAAATAACAAATATACTAGCTATTGTACGATCAAGTATACTTTAATTTATGGAGATAATAATAATAACACCGTTTATTAAAACACAAACTCAAAGGTCTTCATTGAAATGACAATAAAATGAAAATAAAATGTAGCCTACTTATTAATATTATTAATTTAATTAAATATTACAATTATTTGATTACATTTTAAACTAAATTGTTAGTTTTATGAACTGATTTGATTAAATTTTTAAATAAATTTTTATTTGTCCTTACAATGTTTATTTAATATATTCCCTGTACTCCTGACAGTAAAATATGCCAAAATAAAGGTCCAGTGTCGGCAGCGTCTGGGTCCAAAGTTGCCCAATTCTGCACCTGCGTAAGAAAAAAATGCCTTTCCATACCAGCAGGTGGCAGTAGCTGAACAGCCAATCAGAATGATAAGATGGCCCGACTGACCGAAAGTTCCGACACCGAATCGGCCGAAAAAAAGCCGAAGAACAAAAACTGCATGACGGCCGACCGTCAGCTTGGTGTGTTCCGGGCTTAAATGGATGACATGTTGATTGGATAGATCATTTGGATTGGATTGATTGGATAGACATGGATCTTTGAATCTCGTTGAGCAAAATGAATCAATCTTTATTAACTCTTTCCACATTCTCGTGTGTTATGCAGCACGTTTGAGCTTCCGCAAGAGATTTGTTCTTGCACGTGAAGCAGGTTCGGTTGAGCTTCTGTTTATGTTCACTGATCAATGTTTATATGCGAGTAAAAGCCTCAATTAAATCTGTTCATCATAAAAAGCAATGGAGTCTCTTCAGAAAATTTGGACTAAACTTTTTGACTGCGTCAAACTTTTTTTTGCGTCAAAATTTTAATTTCGTAGCTGTCTATGGAGGGACAGAAAGCTCTCATATTTCATCAAGAAGAACTTCATTTGCGTTCCAAAGATGAACGCAAGTCTTACGGGTTTGGAACGACATGAGAGTGAGTAATTAATGACAGAATATTCATTTTCGGTTGAACTAACCCTTCAAGGCCTCATGAACGCAATGAACGATAACTATAAAAATAACCAAAACTATATTAATGTCCACACCGACACAAGCTAATATTCTGTTTATTATAAGCACGCAGCAGTTTTGTCTTCTGTCTGTCAAATGCTCAAGCTCTTTAAAGCAGGATGAATTCTGATTGGCTGTCAATGTTTTTATCATTCATCAGCTGGAAAAAAAACATTCTAAAAGTGATTCTACCATTATAATTTCTCTGTGCCATTATTGTTATAGTTGTGGTGTGAACTCTGCTATTCTGTTATATTTAGAATGATTTTTAAAATGTTATCTTTATGGTTATAGTTATCATCCTTGGTTTGAATGCGTCTTTAGGGTCTGAGTCTGCACAGGAAACAGAAATGATTAGTTCACCTCCCAAGTCTCTCCTTCGAGCCTGAGTCCCTTTTGTTCACATGATGCTACTCATCTCTGTATGTAATGTTGCATTTATTTAGGAATTATCATTTAATTATCATTAAAATTATGTTATGAGGAAAGAAAACTTGACTAACAGTGAAACACTAGACTTTAGTGAAATACAGAGGTGTAGAATATGTCCATTTGAACAACAAGTAGAGCCCACCTGGTCTGTTTCGCTCTTGTTCCTCTTGAACTCTTCTCTGGCCCAGTCTCTCAGATATCTGCGATCAGACTCCAGCGGTATTTTGCGGATGGTTCGGAGCAGATCTCTGTAGATACCCAGAACCTTCTGTCTCTGCAAAAACTGACCACAATACCTCATGAAAATATTTTTATCCTACAGCTGTGTGTGGCTGTCATTTAATCAATGAAATATTATGAAAACAGTCATTTTAATTCAAGTATCAAGCATTAAGTTCAAGGGACCAAAAAACAAAAAAAAAACAAAAAAAAACTTAAGTACAGAAAATAATACATAACAAATTCTGATATATTGACACTTTCTGAAAGTTTTGACACTTAAAAAAATAGTGTCATAATTAGGCAGTTAAAGTCATTTAGAATGATTATTTTTGAGTATTTCTTTAGGAAAATGTATATTTATGAATAAAATATTCTGTATTATAATTCCAACGAGAAAAAAAAAAAAAAAAATTATATCACATGTTAAGGCAAAATCTGATTCGAGTATTTTGAGGCAAAGAATTCTGATAGATCAAACCAAAAATCTTTTATAAGGGGACATTAAAAAAAAGATCGATCGACTCAAGATTTTTTATTTTTACAATTCAAATGATGATTACCAAATCTATACGTGATATCGTTAGTTAGCTATATACAGTATTTTATGTAAAATTCCAGTAGGAGTAAAATCTGGGGATACAAAATTTAAATATTCTGTTAGCAAATTCCAAAATAATTTTGTTCCCTGTGATTCGCTTTCTTGAGAGTAATAAATTTCTTGTAATTTTATTTCTACATGTATGCATTCGCCTGTCACATAAACGTTTTTGGTCGTTGAATCCCATTCCGTTGTGTCCAGCTTTTTGAACGCGCCCTAACTGCTTTTATTGTAGAACTTATCGTGATCTACACAGATGTTTTAGTGCTTAGTTACAAGTGATTTTTACCTGTTTGAGACTCAACGCAGCTGATGGTAATCGAGACACTGCCATGTTGAAGAGCAAAGGGGGCGCAGCGAACCGATCCAGACGTTGTTTTTGTTTTTTTATTGGTCAGAATCAGTGACGTCGCAATGTTCTTCTTCTTTTTCTTCTTCCGTATTTTATGGCGGTTTGACTACCTTCCTTGTATACCGCCACCTACTTGAATAATATCTAACTGTTAATCACATTGATTGCATAACTGGTTTGAGTTTGAATTTAACGAAGCTGAAGAGGAGTAATTTAAAAGGAGAGTCCAAGTGCTGTTACTTTGCCTAGAGAACACTTCAAATATCAACTGTGGTAAAATATTTGCCTTCTTCAACTGTGAAATTGTTTTTATATACTGTATTATTCTATATTATTTATGTTTTATTGTTTATATTCTCATTTTCATGAAGGGTGCCAATTTTTCTGCAGGTCAGGTTTTAGCTGATTATATAAGCAACATAATAATGTATTTCACTTATTAAGCAATAGCTTTATTTTATGTGTTAATTTTGACTTAAATGGTCATTTTACATTTATATGTGCTTCTATTAAAATTATTATACAATTATCTATATGAAGCATGCAAGAGTCATATACATGTCACTTTACTCTAACCATAACATAGAATACCATTATTCTTTAACAAGAGTTTGGAATAAAGTGTCATATAAACAAACAAAAATGGGCAAACAACCCTAATATATAAATGTATACATGTATCGTTTTTGCAAATTAACTCTTCACACATATATTATATATATATATATATATATATATATACACACACACACACACACACGTGTGAAGATATGACTAAATGTATGTAACATATTATATATAAAAATTGATGTTACATATATTTAGTCATTTATCAATGTTTATAGCACTGACAAACCTTTGTCATTACCGTTTTATAGGTTCTGTTACGAAGCCTCGATTACATCCTCACTAATATTTTTATTGAATGTGTTATAATAAATGATGCCAAGATCTACAACTGCATTTTTTATTTTGCAGAACACATTTAGTTCTTGCCAAGACATTAAATATTTGAGCAGAACTTTACTATTTTCAAGAAACATTTTTTTTCCACATGCTGTACATTCTCACTATGAACACACACTATTTTCCTCTCACACTGAATGTTCATCTGAAACAGTGAAGTCAGGCTTTAAGAAGCGGCTCCAGTGTCCGGCTGCAGCTTCTGGAGGGTCGGGCCTGTTCAGACCTTCAGTTCATTCATATAACGCTGGTACGGGCCGTGCCGAGAACAACATTGTCAAAATGAGTTTTCAGCAGGGTGTCCACATAGTCTAAAATGAGAACAGAATTATTGATATGACAAAATTATTATTTTTAAAAAAAAAAAAAAAAAAAAAATCACATCACAATCCCATGGTATTTCTCATGCAAGATCCGAGTCATCGGTTGACCTTTTTTTTTTTTTTTTTTTTTTTAAACATAATAAAACCCCATTTTGTCAATAGATATACTCCAAATAATCAGCACATGCATAGATGTATAACAACTTGAGTGTTTTTCCCAACTTACTGTATATCAATGCCATTTTCCTGATGAAAAGGATTCACCCTTTTGAACTCTGGCCATCTTCAACTGACATATTCCCAATCTGCGCTTCCATCATAGTAGTGAGCAGCAAAGAGTGATCTACACATAATAAAAAATAAAAAGATATATACAGTATTGAGGAGGCTTGAGTGATACATGTATTGGTTCTTAACATGTTCAGCTGACATAACATGTACCCAACACACTTTTGCAACTGAATAACTGCATCCAAATGGTCAAAAGCAATTGGGTCATTCCTTGACAACTCAACCAGAGGTCCCCAGCTAAAAGTTTGGTTTGATTTATTTAATTTTTTTCTGGTGAAAGAAATACATAAATGACAAAGCCAAAATACTGAATGTCCTGGATGTATATTTACTGAGTAATCCACTATTTTGTGGAGGTGGGTCAAAATGACAGTTTTCATCTGAGATTTGGAGGGGGGGAAATGACTTTATAAAGAAATGACTTTAACATTGTCATTTCATTTTCACACAGAGATTGGTAGGTCTAGTAATAAAATCTGGTGACTTTCACAATCTTTACTGCATTATATACCAATGATGACAGCTTAAAAAAAAAAAAAAAAAAAAAAAAAAAACCCTCAAGGGCCTGGTTTTACAGACAGGGCTTAGATTAAGCCAGGATTAGGCCTTAGTTCAATAAAAGCATTTAGGTAGCTTTTTATAAATGTGCCTTACTGGTGGCACAAATAAAATCATTACTGGTGTGCATCTTGAGACAAAACAATGGCACTGACATATTTTAAGATATCAGTGCAAGTTGCTTTCAGTTAAAACAGCTCAAACATGCATTTTAGTCTGGGACTAGGCTTAAGCCTTGTATGTGAAACCGGGGGAAGTAGTATTAAAGATTTCTTAACATCCTTTTGGATTCTGGTTCTTAAACTTTTCTTTTGGTATTTTAATTTTCAAGGCCCAATATTGTTAATTTCCAGAGATACAGGGATGCGGTAACAGTCATGATACTGCATATTTGAAATCTTGGTACCTTCAGAAGCTGTTAAAATCTCTTCTTCCAAATATCCTGAAACTGATTCAAATATAGATTCTTATAATACACTTTTGAGAGAAAGTGTATGTCTCATCTTGACTGTTTAAGTGTATTTTTGGCACTCAGAGAGGTACGTTCTTTGCAATACATTCCCCTTTAAATGCAATAAGTATCAGCTGTTATGCAAAGCTGTATACTCAGAGTTGTTTTTTGCTCATTGAAAATGGGTAAGATTCAACAATTTGAACATGGCGCCACATTCTATGGATTTGAACCATACAGGGCAGAAGTCTCCAAACTTGGTCCTGGAGGGCCACTGTCCTTCAGAGTTTAGCTCCAACCAGTTCCAACACACCTGCTTGAAAGTTTCTTGTATGCCTAGTGAGACCTTGATTAGCTGGTTCAGGTGTGTTTAATTGGGGTTGTAGGAACTTTGCAGGACAGCGGCCCTACAGGACAGAGTTTGGAGACCTCTGATATAGGGCCTGAAGACTGAATAAAATATAGATTTCAAAAGAAAAGTTTGTTAAGAACCAGAATCTAAAAATCACATTAAGATAACATTAATACTTTTTGTTACAGGCACACAAACTTTGAACTTTGGAAAAAGAATATTTATGGAACTCCGATAGAAATGTTTTATGCAAAAAAAATTAGATAAATTTAGATAAAAATTTGTTTTTCAGATATTCCTCTTTGAAAGAAAATAGTATCAGCTGTATGAAAAGTGACCCACATTTGTTTTTTTACCACTGAAAATGTGTTCAATTTAACAATTTACTCATGAAGCCACAATGACATCCCCATATCTCTGGAAATGAACAACATTGGGCCTTGAAAATTAAGATATCAAAAGAAAAGTTTCTTAAGAACCAGAATCTAAAATGATATTAAGAGACCTTTAATAATCCTTGAGTTACAACACAAGAAAAAGAAAAAAAGAAGTGCTTTTCCTCTTCGTCTTCATTGGCATATAATGCAACAAAGAATGAGCAAGAAAACAGATTTTAAGTTTGAACCCAACTGTGGTAAGTGTCAACTGCGATATTTGAACAGATGGAATACATGCAGTGCTCAAGGGCTCCAAGATCACGACTAATAAACTCAACTATAAAATGTAGTTAAGGGAATAGTTGCCCTAAAATGAAACTTCTCACATTATTTACTACCTCTCATGCCACCCCAGCTGTGCCTGACTGTCTTTCTTCCCCTGAACAATAAGGTTGATTTCAGTTGAATATTTCAGCTTTTAAAGTCCATGCAAATGAAGTAAAAAGCTACAGAACTCTGAAGGTCCACAAGGCACAATTAGGCATTTTAATAGTAGTCCACAGGACTCCAGTCATTCAATTAAATGTCTTCTGAAGCTAAATAATAGGTGTGTGTGTGTGTGTGTGTGTGTGTGTGTGTGTGTGTGTGTGTGTGTTTTGTGACATATCAGGACACAATTGTATAATGACATGGGTATTACAAGGAGAGGGTGACTTATGAGGACATTACCCCATGTCCCCATTTTTCAAAAGGCTTAGAAATCATACAGAATGAGTTTGAGAAAGTAAAAATGTGCACAGTTTCCTGTGATGGGTAGGTTTAGGTGTAAGGGTAGAGTAGGGGGATAGGCAATACGGTTTGTACAGTATAAAAACCATTATGCCTATGGAATGTCCCCACAATTCACAAAAACAAATGTGCACATATGTGTGTGGACATTGAATGTTTGATAGCTGTCTATAACTGTCTTCTAAAATCTAGAAAGTTCTTCACAGTGGGAGCTGATAGCCTCAAAGGCAATGGGTGGTGAGTTTGAGTCCCGGCTTTGGTACCTTTTCCGATCCCATCCTCCCCTTTCCTCTTTCTGTCCCACTTTACTTCCTGTCAGTTCTCTATACTACCCTTTCTTAATAAAGGAAAAAATGCCAAAAAGTGTAAATTTAAAAAAAAAAAAAAAAGCCCTACACAGATGGGATGGCATGAGTGTAATTGTTTTTCTTTCTTCTCTAAACATTATTTATAGCACCTCCCATCCAATTAAATCACAATAATCTTTGTGCTTTGTTACTTTTGATATAAAACAAAGTAACAGCTTTTAAATTCTATAAACTTCATAACAAAATCCAAATAAGAAATAAATACCGTTTTGAATTTAACAGTTTGGAATATGTTGTTAATTTTAACCTTTAGTAATACACGAACTGACTGGGTTCCCTGTATAGTTTAAAACTTTAGCTGATTTTTTTTTTTTTTTTTTTTTTTCCTCTTAATTAAGAAAAATGTACATGTACATTTATATACAAGTGAATCGATATTGAATCGTAATCAAATCTAAAGCGCGTGAATTGGAATGGAATCATACTCATTATGCAGATCAGTAAGATTTTACACAACTCCAATTTACCATTACCTGCAACAATGTATATGACACATAAACTTACGTTTCACTGTCCTGTTGACTGACATCGGACTCGTACGTGAAATCGGATACTGCCGATTCCTCTGTGCTGCTCGACCAGGTCTCATCGATCTCTTCTTCTTTAATGCGCGGCCTTTTGCTCGTTGGAGAACATGTTACATCGAGGACGGTGCCAAGATGTTCCATAGAGCAGGACATACCAATAGAGAGGGACGGAGGTTTCACCTGGACCGCTGAAATTTCAACACACAAATAAACCTCAAACCAGTGGAACAAACATAGAGAACTACCACAACTAGCCAATTAGTAGAATATAACTTTGCCTTTACTCCGTCGTTTGGGCTTTGGGTTTGAGCGTGCCGCCTGCACTGCAGTGCTCTTTAAAGATTTGGGGGAACACTGGCAACCCACATCCCGTGTAGGTGGCTGTCGGACGAATGAAGCACACGAAACATCAAAACGGCATTTCACAACCTCCAAGTAAAAACGTTATACGATTGTTTCTAGGTAGCTCATTTTACTAACCTTCACACTCGGTGACGCTCCGACTGTGTACACAGACGGGATAGCCGTGTTTGACAAGAGCAGAAGCTTGACGAACCCCATTTCATGCTGTCTAAAATTCTTGAAGCTTTCCTGCGTAAAGTGCCGGGCACACAAACGCGTGTTTTCCGTTATCCCTCCTTCGTCAAAGTGTAAAAATTCGAGCCAGCGGGCACGCAGCCAGGGTATTTTGGGGATAGGGAAGAGGGTTTGGGGAGGGGAACAACCTAAAATACACCTCATCACCATGATGTTGTTGTTGTTGTATTTGTCGTCTTCTACTACTACTACTACTTCTTAGTTGGTTGTCAAATAAACTGTTGGTGCATTTCCGCCACCTACTGGGATGGAGTGTGAAGAAGAAAAAAGATTAAAACATTTATATTATAATACAATGTATTTATTTTATACAGCTTAAACTACCATTATATACTTTATAAGAATGTTTCAGAATGTTGTAACTTCTAGCATTTCTGGCATGTTTTTGTTTACTCAACAACAATGTTAATTTTTCAGCAGTCATGTCATGTCCTCCATATTTACTGTCATCAGTTTAAATTCTGTGATCTGCAATACCCAACTGGTTAAAAATATTTAGCCTAAAATGCTTCCTATCATTTGCCAAAAAAAAATATATTTTTGGCAAATGTAAATGCCTTTTCACACATCAAAAGTGCAAAAGGAAATGGAAATTCATGTCTGTACAGTATGGGCACAACTCAAACCTTTTTCAGCTGTGCTGCCATTCTGGATTGCAGAATAGAATTAAAGCGAAATTTAGCTCTTCAATAAACAACATGAGGTATGTGAATTTGCTAACTATTGAGTAGTATGATAAATATTAAAGTATCATGGAAAACCACATGCTCTAATAATGATTTTCTATTATGGTAATAATACCTCTTTTGGAGATGATTGTTTTATGACAATCATGTATTCTTATTACAGCTGCCTTTTTCTTACATGTAGCAATCTTTTGACGTGTACATTTTAGTATAATTAACTATTTTCTCTTAAGTATTTTTTGAGTAGTATTTTATCTAGCTACATTTGCTTGCCTAAAACTGGTCAATTTGCAAGACTAGCAAAGTCACTTCCACTAAGATTTAATGAACTTTAGGTTGGGTTTCTGATCAAAATACAATACAACATAATTCTTTTCCTCAAAGCCCCACCACCTCTAGGAGCAGTTTCCTGGACAGAGATCAAGCCTATTCCTAGACTAAAATGGCCTTTTAAATCAGATTAACAGAAATCTGATTTAATCTGAAATTTTCTGTTGTGAATTTAAATAGTCCTAGATTTAGTCTAGTCCAGAGTTTAATAAGTTGATTTCCTGGAGGAAGATCAGAGCTACTAATTGAGGTTTAAATTAAACCTAATTTATATACCATGATTTATATACACTTTAATGCCAAAAGTTTTGGGACGCCTGCCTTTACATGCACATGAACTTTAATGACATCCCATTCTTAATCCGTAGGGTTTAATATGGAGTTTGCTCACCCTTTGCAGCTATAACAGCTTCAACTCTTCAGGGAAGGCTTTCCACAAGGTTTAGGAGTGTGTTTATGGGAATTTTTGACCATTCTTCTAGAAGTGCATTTGTGAGGTCAGGCAATGATGTTGGATGAGAAGGCCTGGCTCGCAGTCTCCGCTCTAATTCATCCCAAAGGTGTTCTGTCAGGTTGAGCTCAGGACTCTGTGCAGGCCAGTCAAGTTCCTCCACACCAAACTCGCTCATCCATGTCTTTATGGACCTTGCTTTGTGCACTGGTGCGCAGTCATGTTGGAACAGGAAGGGGCCATCCCCAAACTGTTCCCACAAAGTTGGAACTCCAGAGAACACGTCTCCACTGCTCTAGAGTCCAGTGGCGGCGTGCTTTACACCACTGCATCCAATGCTTTGCATTGCACTTGGTGATGTAAAGCTTGTATGCAGCTACTTAGCCATGGAAACCCATTCCATGAAGCTCTCTATGCACTGTTCTTGAGCTAATCTGAAGGCCACATGAAGTTTGGAGGTCTGTAGCTATTGACTCTGCAGAAAGTTGGCGACTTCTGCGCACTGTGTGCCTCAGCATACGCTGACCCCGCTCTGTGATTTTACATGGCCTACCACTACGTGGCTGAGTTGCTGTTGTTCCCAATTGCTTCCACTTTGTTATGATACCACTAATAGTTGACCACTGAATATTTAGTAGAGAGGAAATTTCACGAATGGATCACGGTACCACACGTGAATTCACTGAGCTCCTGAAAGCAACCCATTCTTTCACAAATGTTTGCAGAAGCAGTCTGCAAGCCTAGGTGCTTGATTTTATACACCTGTGGCCATGGAAGTGATTGGAACACCTGAATTCAATGATTTGGAAGGGCGTCCCAATACTTTTGGCAATATAGTGTATGTGTTCTTTGAAACACACCATTTAACAAAAGCTTTAAAAGAGTTTGCTGTTCAGTAAAGCATTTTTTGATTCTCTCTTTCTGCTGCCATTGCATTTGCTTCTCAGTTCCATACAATTTTAAGCTTTTCTTGGTTTATTCCTTGTTTATAGGCAAGCTCAGTCATGCTAATTCAGATTAGCACAGTTGGTTTTAAATTAATCTTGTTTATTTTAGTTCAGGACTTCACAGTCCAGGTGATAGTAATCTGTACTTAATCTGTTTCAGAAAGCCATTTTTAAGACATGATTAACTATTCTAGATTAAGGCCTACACCTGTCTTAATTTAAGCCTAGTCAGAGAAACCGCCTGCTAATGTCTGGTTTCATAGACAAGTCTTAAGACTAGTCCCAGGCTAAAATGCATGTTTGGGCTGTCTTAACTGAAAGCAACTTGCACTGACATTTCTTAAAATGTGTTACTGGCATTGTTTTGTGTGGTGTAATTAAAAAAACATTTGGAACATTAGTTTTTCATCAAAACAAAGGTTCTAATTCTCTGAGCTGAATTCGGTCTCTCATTTGCCTTACTGTTTAGTAGACTCCACATTTACTACAACTGACAGAATCATGCTTTCCTATTATATAAAGCGAGTCATTTAGTGCAGTGTCCAATTCTTAGCCAAGATGTTATCATATCATCATTGCCAACAGCCATCTTGTTTTTGAATGCTTTACAGATGATGCTCTTTATTAATCCAATCTCTCGTCAAATTCACAGCTACTTTAAATATTTGGCTAATGACTTAATAAATGGTGCATTTGTTATTTTTGGATGTTTGAGAGCCTGCTTAGCTTAATTATCTCATTAACCTCCACTCCAACTTGAGCAGTCAACTGTAACTGCATGTTAAATAAATATTAAAAATAATGATATGCACTAGACATGGACACTGAAGTATGTGGTTTGTGCTTTAAGGGCTTTTACTTATCACCACCCCATCCTTTCTCCCATTCAAGACAAATTTACACTCAAAGTAGCTAGAGATGCTTTTCCTGGAAATAAGACCACCAGTTTAATCAAAGAAAAGGAGTTCCTTATTACATTCAGAGATGCACAGGATAGATTTCAGGAAAAAAGAAAATAAAATTATGTTATGCGACCGTTCTCGCAGAAAAACCGAAGCCTTTGGTAGTGACACAGCAAGATCTCTTCGTAACAAGGAGAGAAACCAGAGTAGTGTTTTCAAATGTGTTTTGCTCAGGATCTGAAGTCATATGTACCGTAAAACATGTTTTGACATCATATCCTTTGGGACTAAGAAGAGGGAAAAAAGTACAAATTTACACCGCATAACTTATATATACAAATTTTGTGTGTATAAATAAAAAAAAAATACACAGAGCAACAATTAACAATATTTTTTTTTCTTGGGAACTTGTATAATGAACGGTCAGCTAAATTTACCAGAGAACAGGATGATCTCCCTCATAGTTTTGGTGAAAGAAGGCATAAAGTCATAGTCCCTGTGCAGTCTAGTGCCCTGTGCCACTCAAAATGAGAAACAAATCCACACAATCATAAATAAAGACATCATCTGAGGAAGAAAACACTCGACTCATTTCAACTACCATTAAAAAAAGTCTTTAAATAAATTAAAGAGGAGTAAAAATACAGAGCTCCACTGCATCATTAGATTCTCGGTTGTTTAAAAAGGCACCAGACAAGTGCATCCTGAACAAAAAAATAATAAATACAGCACAAAGTGTCAAGGCAGACTCAACCAGTCACCACCGTAACTAGATGGAAGAGAGATCACACACAAACATATAAAAACACCACACACACATCCTACACGGGTCCGTCTCATGAAAATATGCCCCCATAAATCAAAGAAATAAGAAATGATATCCTGCATAAAGAAAATCAAGACAATTTTAAGACCTATTAAAACTGTTGGCATTTTCATGAGAATTAAATACACCCCCCGCCCCCCCCCCCAAATTCCAGTTACGTGTCCAAATGAATATAAAATTTGTTACTCTAATAATTTTTAATATCATAAAAAATTACTATAATGCAAAGCCATTCTTTTTTTTTTTTAAATCAGCATATAGAGGCAGTGAAAAATATACTACCATGATGTGTAATTACTAATTACATGATGTCTAATTTAAATAATACATATTTGTTTGCATTACAGTAATGAGAAATTAAGGTTTTAAATGTTCTTGACATTGTCATGAAAATATCACAATGCTGATATGAATGGTCCTGTATGTATTTATGTTCATGCAAAATATAATTTCTTGATAGTTTCTTTTGATTTCTGGGGAATCTTGACTAGTTTTGTGAGATTCACCCACACACGCATTCACGCTAAACATAAACCAGGTCCCGGCCCTGCTCCGGCCCCAACCCCTTCGAAGGGTCGACCGACTCGTCCTCTTCCACGTCATAATCCTCACACTCGATGGGCTTGGGATAGCTGTACGGGTGGCCGTTATCGTCAAAGAATCGGCGGAAGGTGAACTCGTAGAAGGCGTGCTCCGGGTGCTTGCCGTTCTTGAACCAGCGGTTGAGTGTGTCGTTGTGGTTGCCGTCAGCATCGTCGCTCCAGAGTTTGTCAGGGTCAACAGGGTCAAAGTTGGAGGTGTCAGTGCAGTGTGTAATTTTGGGGATGTAAGGCGCATGGTGTTGTTGCCGCAGATCTGTGGAGAAGTCGATGCTTTTGAAGAACGGCTGGGCTTTAATCTCATCAGCTCCATTTTTCCCAAGCCGGTCATCCGGGCCACGGCAGAGCTTCAGGATTAGGTCAGTAGCCTCCGGACTCAGCTTGGCCTGCAGCGGGATGTGTAGTGTCGTCTGCCAGTTTATCACCTGAGATGGACACAAACACTGAGCAACATTCTCAACGACCTGCTAATTATATAAATAAACTGTGTACATAAGCAAACATACCCTTATAAACGTATAAAAAAAAAAAAAAACAGATTAGTGTACACCAATGATCAGAAAGCTGGAACACTGTTTTAATGAATCCACATCTAGGGGCATCTGGTTCCTACTTACTTTTTTGCTTTTTGTACTTTTTGCAATCAAAAGTAACATTGCACCTGACTGACAGAATCTGTTGATTTATTTGCCCAATGTGTCAAATGTGATATCGTCTAGTTAATGTGCATATGTGCATTATAAAATCATAAACCAGCATATATTCTCACCTTCATCTGGGTCTCAAGAGGAGTTGTTGCCAGAAAAGGAGGCTGACCAACTAACATCTCATAGAGGATAACACCCACACTCCACCAATCACAGAGCTGGGTGTAACCTAGGATTAAAAAAAATGAAGCAAAATAATCAAATCACTTTCATCAATTTAAAGGGTGATGAAATCTCAAAATTATAGCAGTGGAAAGTTCTGTTGTGCTTTACAACACAGTCTAAACCAGGGATGCTTGGAGATCTACCAACCTGCAGAGGTCAGATCCAACCCTGATCCAACACATCTGTCTGTAATTATCAAGTGCTCCTGAAGATCTTAATTAGGTGCTTCGGTTATGTTTGGTCAGGACTGGAGCTGAATTTTGCAGGAAGTTAGATGTCCAGGAACACCCCTGGTCTAAACAAGCAACGTGACTCAGAGGGTCCTATCATACACCCGCCAGGCGCGACGCAAGTTTTTTGCTAGTTTCAGCCCGACACAGTTATCATTTTCACGTCCTGTTTAAACGTTGTTTAAATAGCAAATGCTTTTGCACCCATTTGTGCGCCCATGGGCATGCTGGTCTGAAAAAGAGGTGTGTTCAGGGCATTGTTGGTGCTTTACTATTTTGAGGCAACTGAAACGTTGACCATTGACCAACAAAAACCTGGTCTAAAGACAATGGCACAATATTTTATGTTTTGTTATTTAAAGAGCGCGTTAGTAATATGCGCCTATATGCGGGTGCACAGCGCCTGTACACTCTGCTTATTGCACATAATCGGACGCACAGCAGAACACAAACAAGCCAAATATTAAAAATAAAAGGATTACAATGTAAAAGATTTTTATTGTGTGCATAAAGATAAAAATGCTTTGGTGGCTTTTCCTGTAGATGGTCTGCTCATGGGCTTTAACATCACGCACGAGCAGATCCGTTTCCTCACTAGAAAAGCATTCAGTTTTTCTGCTTGCAAATTCCACCATGTAAATAGTGAATCCGCCATGGCACGAGCGCAACTGGCTTTTAAAGGCAATGGGAGAGGAGATGCTGAATGGTTTATTGCACGTTATGCCCAAACCACACCCATGACTCATTAAGAGAATAGGGTCAACCCTTTTAGACCATACGCCGGGTGCGCCAACCATTTTTCCCGTCCTTAAACTAGCAAAAGTGGATTCAGACATGCCCCAAGTGCACTTGCGCCATGCGCTTTAGACCATGCGCTTAGATCGTTAAAATAGGGCCCAGAAACTAGATCAGAAATTGATCACTCATAGCAATAATATGTGCAGCACCATTATAAATCAGCAAAACAGTCTACACCGCAAGCCTTCCGAAAAAACTAAATTCCTGTTTTAAATGTATATGAAAAGTGAAATATGTGCAATTAAATAAGTAATCTGATTAAAGGAATTTAAAAGAATCCAATTAATTTCAGTCTAATTGTAGAAAAATACTGCAGCACATGGAGTACATTCAAAACAAAAAAAACTGGTACATTCAAGATGAATTGTGAGCGCATCACAGTCCAAAACCAGTGAGTGTGTTTAAGCACTTAGGTACACATATTCCATCACGTCTTCACCAAATGAAATATACTGTATTTATGCAAATCAACAGCATTTATACAGCCGAGAGTATGATGACTTTTGAATAACCCTGAAATGTTGAAATACTCATTTAGGTCCAGTGTATGGGGGAAGAAAGATGGAATGAAAGTGAATGATGACTCTATCATCTACTGAGTTACACTAAAGAAAGAAAGTCATACATGTTTGGAATGACATGTGGGTGAGGACATTTTTTTGATTATGTGTGAACTATTCTTACTCATTGCACATGAAACATGCATTTCTTTATCAAGCACTAGGGGTGTGCGATAAATACTGTCTACGATATTATTGTAATTGTTGATTTAACGATGTGTGATCTGACATTATTGATTATGTCCCACACTTTGCAAAAACCAAAAAAAAAAAAAAAAACACGCAGAGAGAGTCCATACATAGACTGCATGAAGTAGCTCAGTCCAACCCTGGTCCTGGAGCACCCCCAACTCTGCACATTTTGTATGTCTCTCTAATCAAACACACCTGATTCAACTCATCAGCTCATTAGTAGAGACTTCAAGACCTAAAATGGTTGTGTCAGATGAGAGACAGTATAAAATGTGTACTGTTTGGGGATACGCTACAAAGCATAGACTGAAAGGTCGATTCTTGAGATTTAAGGCTCGATATTGGTTCTTTAAAATGAGAATCGATTAAAATCTAGAAATTCATTTTTTTTTTTTACCCAGCCCTAGTACATGCAGACATGTTGTGCGGTACATACCTGTGCGCAGTAGGACCTCGGGTGCGATGTAATTGGGAGTGCCCACCAGTGAGTGAGCCAAGCAGCGCTGATGCTGTCGAGCGGCTCTGCGCTCCAGTGGCTTCAGTCGGTCCCCACAGCGACAGCTGGCAGGATCTTCCCACTCCTTACTGAAGTCCATACTGTCCTGACGCACATGATCACCTGACAATACGCAGATAGATAAAGTTCAACATTAATAATTATTCATACATCTCATGGAACAAAATAGCAAGGGTCCATAAATATTAACAAAGTAACATAGATGTGATTTTGCAGTGTAGATGACTACTTCCCACTAAAAAAAAAAAAAAATCCACTTTTGAGTAGGCTTTTTTTTTTTGTGGGACATGGATCTTTCATTATTTGCTAATGTAATATATTTGAAATGGTCATTACATCAACGTTAATGTAATAAACACATTATATGCATAATGCATTAAATGACTGGCAAGATTTTAGAAAGGCTACATTACCAACAACTGTAGCCTAAAACAATGGCTAAGTAACTATTGGTTTAATGGCACAAAATCATGTCTTGGTCTTTGAGTAGTTGGGCTTACCGCTTTGGTAGTATTTGGAGTCATGAGTCCATCGGAAGCCAGTGCACAGGCCAAAGTCTGTCAGTTTGATGTGTCCATCACGATCAATTAGGATGTTGTCAGGTTTGATGTCTCGATGGATAAAACCCATTTTGTGGACACTTTCCACAGCACAGGTGAGTTCTGCGATGTAAAACTGAGCTAAGTCCTCTTGGAAAATGCCCATTCTGATCAAAAGACTCATCATGTCCCCACCAGGGATATAGTCCATGACAAAATACAAGTTATCTTTATCCTGGAACGAGTAATACAACCGGACGACCCACTCATTATCTGCTTCAGCGAGAATATCCCGCTCAGCTTTCACATGGGCTACCTGGTTTCTTAACAGGACGTCTTTTTTACGGAGGGTCTTCATGGCATACAACGCTCCCGTGTCCACTTTCCGAGCCAAACACACTTCTCCAAACGCCCCAATTCCCAGAGTCTTGATCTTATCAAACATGGATTTGTCCATTTTGGCGCGCTTGAGGCGAATGTAGTTGGATTCTTTCTGGGACAGCATCATGCGCATCTGTTCCTGTGCGTCGCCTGAAAGTCCCACCTGAACACACAACACATGATGTTGTTATAACAGCCGTCATAAAATAGCTACTTGTACATAAAAACAGGCCAACTTGCTCACACAACACAAAGACACAGATTAACTAAACTTTTGAAATCATTTCAGGCAACATACACCATTCAATCATGTAATATTCACAATCACAACATTGGCAGGCAGCATCCAGCACTGAAAAACAGCAAAGCATGCAATGCACAGGGTTTCCTACAGTGATCAAAATTATTAATTACTACTAATTTTAGTCATTTTTTTAGTGCATTTACTAGTTGTGCGTGTTCTTGCGCAACTAGGAAATGCAAATGTAAACTGAATATGCAATGCCGCTTGAATTTCAACTGCAATCTATCTGGATTTCCCTACATTGGATACACTGGAAATCCCTGGATTTCCCTGCTTTTTTTTCTTTTTCATCATATCACATGTGTATGCATCTCATCAACTATAATTGCAAGTTCTTTCCTGCAAGAACCTTGTTTTCTGTTATCCAATCAGTTTAGATTTCCAAATCATATTTTGGGCCCAGATTTTCAACGGGTGCAATTTTTGTGCTCCCCTACTGAAAAACACTTTCCATTATACATTCATATAAATTTGGACCTGAAATATTAACATTGATTAAAAAAAAAAAAAAACCTCAGACGTTATAAATCAACCTTGTTGAATAAAAGAATTATAAAAACACTTTTTGCTGTTTTGAAAATTGGTAATTTACTGAAATGTTATCATAACCCTACACTGGAACACATTATAATGCAATGAAAACATAACCAGCAGCCAAGCAGCAATAATAAAATACATGGTGGATTTTTATCAAACATGCACCCACAGAATTCTGCAGATTTAGATCTATGTCTATCATTCTACCTAATCTGTCACCCACTCCACCCTGTACCCCACAATCAGCACAGAAAATTTGAAAACACTGGATGGATTCCATGTGGGCATATATGTGAGCTTAATTCAGAACTGCAGGAAACCCTTAAGAACATAGCTCCGTTCTGAAACCTAGTGAACTGCCTAAATAGTTAGCTTTCCTAGCCATCACAGAACCTCCTAAGTGACCAATCTAAAATGCTCTTCATATGCAGAAACTCTGTGTGTCATACAAACAGCACTCACAAAAGTCTTGACTTACTTAATTAAAAAAAAAAGTAGAGTTTGGGATTAGTGAAAATATTCTGACGGGCATAAAAATACATATAGGTATAAGTATTCTTTTATTGCCACTGCTGTAAAGCTTTTAAACTTTTAAGGTGTCTGAATGTTGTTTTTGTGTGCATTAGGCAAAAAGAAAATATATTTTTAATTATTTTTTTAATTTAATTTAATTTGAATTAACTCACATTGCATTCTAGGACTGCATTGTGCAACAGACACCTAGCATTTTTGCTGTACATTTTAACCAATGATATGTCCATTACGCTTCATGCCTTTCTAACATTAAGGCTAAGACGCTAGGTGACGACGATGTCCAAGTAGGCAGCTCAGTAGAGCTTTAGAACAGAGCTCATGAAAACATTTGAGGAAAAGACTCATACACATGCTGTCCAACTGACAGGGCCTTACTTTACCACACCTGAGTGACGACTACTCCAGAAGAAACCTTTAAACTATGAAAACCAGATGATCAGACAAAGAAAAGAGAGAAGGCAGCTTACAGAGGAGATCCACAAACTGAAAGATATGGAAGACAGACAGACAGACAAGAGAAAGAGAATAAAAGGGCAGGAAATTATGACAGGAGAAAGATCAGAAAAGTCAATAGGAGCTAAACAGTGGAGCAGAGGAGCAAAGAACATTGTGAGAGGATGTGGCAGTGAAGAAATGCATGCTAACCCGCTGCATCTCGCTCTCCAACTGCTTCTTCCTTCGGATCCTCTGCTGGTGATTCTTCAGGATGTTCTCCACATGCTGCTCCATGAAGAACTTGAAAGCCTGTGGCGAGTACATGGGAACTCTGCTTTCCCCTTTGCGCTCCTCATCGCGTTTGTTACGCCGCACCGGCACGGGAGATGTAGTGATCTGTTTCTTCTCACGTTCCTCTGAGGCCTCAGCACGCTCGCTGGAGGAGCAGGTGCTGTCCGTGTCGTTGTCATTATCTGCTCCGTCCTCCTCCTTGTTGCTGAGTTTTGGTGTGGGGCTGGGATCATACCCTGGCGGAGGTGGCTGTTGTAGCAGGTGTTTAGGATAAGGAGGGGGTGGGCCCTGGTAGCTTGGGACTTCTGCGGCTGCTGTGAGAGCAGGCGGCTCTTGATATGCAGTGGGCGGAGGGGGTGGCTGCTGCAGCCAAGGTGGGTGCGTAGGGGCAACGGCGGTGTGCAGCTCTGGCTTTTGCACCCGCATACTCTTTACCGGCTGCAGAATGGGGGCCTGTGTAATGGTGGTGACGGTAGTGGCAGAAGGTTGAGAACTGGGCACAGAAGTGCACTGACGCCCACTTGGCTGGGCATTGGTGAAGGAGTTAGAACGGCCCGGCACACTATGGGGCCACGATGAAGGAACGTCCTGATTGGTGCTGTGGCCGGGCGAAGTCTGAGGCTGCTGCACAGACGATCTGACCTGAGGAAGCACTCCAAGGTTGTACATATCAAGGTTGTGGCTATTCCGGTTGGGCACCAGCATGCTTGGGGGAAGGTTGGTTCCATTTGAGGGTGCGGCAAGAGCGCTGGATTGCATTTGCTGGGCCGTGGGACTGTTAGCCTGGTGCATGGGATATGGAGGTGGCGGCGGCTGCCGGCCACTGCTATTAATGCCCATGTACTCACCTTGTATGGCTCCATTCTGGGGCCAGGATGGGGGGAAGGTGAACTTGTTGCTCCCAGGGTTTTGCATGATGATGGGTTGCCGACCCACAGGCACTGGACTGAGCCCTCGTTGCGTCTGGGATGGAGGGTTTATATAGCTATCGGGTCGGGGCCCCTGAGGCACAGGAGAGATCCGGGGCACCAGGTAATCCAAGTTCCCAGAATATCGCTTGGTTGAAGGATTGGAGTCCCATGAGGATGGAGGAGGAGTGACGCTACGCACCTGCCGTGGGTTTACTCGTTGGCCGCTGGCTGCAGCAGCAAGATTTTGAGGAAAGGTAGCAGGCCGTGAGAGGTCACTTTGTGGTCCGGGGCTACTAGGACGGTAAATCATGCCATCAGTCATTAGAGCACTGTGTCGCTGTGGGGCCAGTGATTCCTTCGAACCCTTCCAGCTTGGGCGCCGCAACACTGTCTGTTGAATTTGGGAAGGACCTAGAAGGGAAAAATCCATACATCAACAATGCTAACAGGAGCTTGTGCAGAAATTTCATAAGCCCTGTTAACAAGCCTGTTTATTTACATTTAAGGGTCCAACTAAACCTAGGCATATTAAGATGCATTTACACTGACGGATCATGTGTGCTGCACTGTATGCACACCCATCAACAGTTGCATTGTGTCACTCACTGCACATTTGCATGAAGTTGAACTTTGCTCAACTTTTTTGTTTTAAATCAACAAATCAACAATTCCCAATGAAAATCGGCTAGGGCTGGCTGGATAATTACAAAATGTAACCCAATTTCAATTCATATGCTTTTGATCCGATTCAATAAATTAATTTGGGTCAGAGTTGTCCAAGGTACTGACTTTGGTACCTATCGGTACTGAAATTGTAATAATGTGACGCTTTGAGCGCTGTTGAACAGATTCGTAAACACCTCTGATTGGCCAAAGTGTTGACATGCTCATCGGATATGTCTGTGATTGGCTACAATTATCAATGCACGGCAGCGATTAAAAGCACACGGAAGTGTTTGAATTTGAAAGCGTTTAAAAGCAGGCATCTATCAGCGGAATTTATTTATTTTACAGAAATTGATGTTGTGATATTCAAATGATGTGGATTTGAAAACAGATGGATTGTAAGGTAATAATTATTTATTTCTTAGCTGGCAAGTATTCAGTGAAGTGATTGATGCCCATGAGTGTTACGTCTATGTTTATAGTTCTAATATTCCAAATGACAGCAAGCTTAAGTCCATATTTTTTTTTTTAATCAGGAAAGGAGTGGTTTTGATGCACAAAGTTGATTTTATTGTCTCTAACAAAAATCTTTTATAAAATATTTAAAGCCATTAAAATGCAGATCCTGTTGTAATAGTGAAATATAACTTTTTTTTAAACTGTTGTTCCATTATTACCCCTTAAAAGATTTTGACTCATTTATGGAAGTGGCTGTTAGTGGTGTTACCTACCTGCTTGTTTTAGTCCCGTGTTCACAGGGCGTGCAGCAGCGACTGTTATCTGCTCCCTCACAGGCTCCTGGAAATTCATCCTACTGATGTACTCTATGGCTGCCTCCACACTACGACTGTTTGTCTGCTTCAGAGCATGAACCACCATGTCCTGTACAAACACACATATAATGATGATGACGACTGTGTGACATCCAGATATACCATATACACTTATAAAGAACTGGCATTTACAATGAATCTGAAGACATATTCATATTCATTGTTGCTGTCAATACACACACAAATAATCTGACCTAACTTTTATCTAATATTCAAATTAAATATTGTTTTATTACTACTAATGAGAATTAATGCAACATGTTGGCACTCATAAAATGTCAAAAGAGGAAACAAATTGCACTGGTATCTCCGAGCTCACAGTACAGAGCTGCTAAAACAGATAACCGTTAGCTCCCAAACAATTAATTTGCATTTGTGCGATATGGATTTATTATTTCATGGCTCTCTGATTGGTCAATGGCATTCTGCGGTCAGATATTTGTGCATAATATAAACCGTACATCTGACGGCTGTCCCAGGCAATTGAATTCCTTTCACACCACTCATATTACAGCACACACTTGTCACATAATAACCTAATTTATGCTTGAATCACCATTTCATGTCCTTGTATTTTTAGTTATTTAGTAAGCGCAACTATGTAATAATTGGCATAACAAAGTCAGATGCTTCATATTGAGTCCTGATCACTCTGCCTGGGTTTATGACTGTAAATGATCCTTTATTAAAGTATACTAAAGCGTTTTCTGTCTGCCTGTACAACCTAGAGTTAGAATCTGTTTTGTTAATCTGCATGCATATCCATCTATTACACGAGAAATGCAGAGCAATTCATCTTATTGGAAAAAACAAAATATGTACATCACACCCACATTGTTATGAGGATTTGAATATGACACGTTGAGCTCGCTTCTACAACCAGAGCTGGTCTGGCAACATACCATGTCTTTCATTCCTCAAATAAGCAAAATTATAAAGTGACAGGAGGGAACATTCCAGGCACAAATGATTGATATGACACATTTGGGGGGAAGAGTATACAGTACAAACTTCTCATCTCAGTATGCTCAGCAACGATCAACTTCAACAAGGTACATTACCTCATCAAAGCCAGCATCCTGCAGCACTTGCAACATGTGTTTGTTGATGTCTGTAGTGTGTCCACTGGAGGTAGTTCCATTAGCAAAAGGCATGAGTGATTTGCGAATCTCCTGCAAGGCTCTGTGGTGGTGGGGGTTCCTGGGGTTGGTGCTGCGCCCTTGTTGTCTGGGATCGTCCGGCGGTCCCTTCCCGGCGCTCACGTCAGCCTTGGGAGCATCTGAGGGCCGGGTGAGGTTCCGCAAGCTCTCCCGGATCTCCTGCAGCATTTGTTGACTATTGCCACTGTAGTTGCTCGCAGGGAACGTCTTGGGTCGCATTTGTCTGTATCCCTCGGGTTTCTCGCCCCTCTTCATGTAAAAACATATGTTAAGTGCCAAGGTGGTGAAGAGACTTCCAGGTGGAAGAGTGGAACTGTCCAGATTTCAGTGTTTGTTTCACCTGCGCACTAGAGAGATGTCAGCGCATCAGTAAGCATGCATTATAAACAATGTAATTTCAATTACATGATTAATGCTTATAACAGCTACCTGGTGATCCTCAAAAATTAAAACAAGAAAATTAAGCCTAATTTAGAGCGATGTTGTTGTTTTTTTAAATAGTAAATATCTTACTTTAGTTTTTACTATATACTTTCAGTGATGATGACAGTTCAAAATCATATGACAGCATTTGTTTTTGTGGTAGATCTAGATATGCATGTCTAACGCTCACTAGACCACAAACATTTAAGGCTATAAATAAGACGCCTACTGGAACCAGTGATTGTGATGATCACACAGTTCGGTGCTAGTATGCGTCTGTAATCCAAGTACTGCCTACCTAGACAGCATCAGTGCCCAGAAAACCAAATGTTGACCAAATGTGCTGTCTAGGTAGGCATCTCTATAGGTTTTGAAACAGTCGCAGCAGTGTCCAATAGATTCACACACTGCTAACTCAGTTAGCCACTCACAGTTTGTTATGGGTTTACAAACGTATTGACACATAATGCCATTAAAAACGTTAAACATTATTCCTACCGTATAATGAACATGTTAGTGCTGATAAATCATTTATGAATCGGTACAACAGGTACTTGAGGCCTAAAGTTGAGGCGATAGCATAGTGCTATCATACACCGAATAAGAACGAATTACATTCACTTACCACTTAATGAGGGTGCGACATCATATTTGTAAATGTATCGACCTTTGCGTACTATTAAATCATGAATACCCCCTCTGCTCTGTCTGACAGATACGTGTATTTGTTGACGGACCGTCTGCTTCTCTTTGGTATTTACTGTCGTCTTGAGTTTTACAACGACTGTCATGCGCGTCACAAAAGCCCGGATGTTGTGACACTCCCTCTTCCAGAGAACCTCCCCCAGAGGAACCCTGCACGAGACAAGAGACCGTTCTATGAGAATGCAAGTCAATGCAAAAGGTTTGTCAACTGATAAAGTTTGTTACATAATAAATTGACCTCCTAGCCATTGTTCATGTTTAAAGGGTTAGTTCACCCAAAAATGAAAATAATGTCATTTATTACTCACCCTCATGCCGTTCCACACCCGTAAGACCTTCGTTCATCTTCAGAACACAAATTAAGATATTTTTGTTGAAATCCGATGGCTCAGTGAGGCCTGCATAGCCAGCAATGACACTTCCTCTCTCAAGAAAATGTACTAAAACATATTTAAATCAGTTCATGTGAGTACAGTGGTTTAATATTAATATTATAAAGCGACGAGAATATTTTTGGTGCGCCAAAAAAACAAAATAACGACTTATGAGTGATGGCCGATTTCAAAACACTGCTTCATGAAGCTTCGGAGCGTTATGAATCTTTTGTGTCGAATCATGATTCGGATCGCGTGTCAAACCGCCAAACTGCAAAAATCACGTGACTTTGGCGCTCCGAACTGCTGATTCAACACAAAAGATTCATAACGCTCCAAAGCTTCATGAAGCAGTGTTTTGAAATCGGCCATCGCTATAGCCTATAAGTCGTTATTTATTGTCGCTTTATAATATTAATATTGAACCATACTCACATGAACTGATTTAAGTATGTTTTCAGTACATTTATGGATCTTGACAGAGGAAGTGTCATTGCTGGCCACACAGAGCCATTGGATTTCAACAAAAATATCTTAATTTGTACTCCGAAGATTAATGAAGGTCTTACGGGTGTGGAACGGCATGAGGGAGAGTAATAAATTACATTATTTTCATTTTTGGGTGAACTAACCCTTTAACATGTTTCCAGCCCATGCCCTCATAGTAATGGCCATACATTAATTCTCAGAAACTGACTGTTTTTTTTTCCTTCTGTTTTTTTCCATTTTTGTTGTTTTATTTTAAAAGGCTGCTGTTGAGATTTCAATAAATGTTTTCCATCCTAAGGCCCAAATACTAACAGGACTGTAAACCACCATGAGAGGACATGAACAGGATCAGTTAAATTCAATTTGAACAGAACTGGCTATGTCCCACGGGATGATGAATTGGAGTTTTGGAGGGATTATTTGCTATGTGGGATAAGTTTTTCCAAATTCTAGACATATTTCTTATTCAATAGTTCAACACTACAAAACAGATTTTTATTTTGCATAAAGTAGGTACAAAATGTTTTCAGAAAACTTCAAAAAATAACTGTCATAGCCTATACCACACTAATCTCACACCAATAACAACTTTTAGGTACATTATTTTAAATAACCTGGCAAATCCAGTGAAACATGCACCAATGAAAACAGAGTTGTTGTTTGATTGTTTTTTCTTCATAACAAAAGGCCCACTAAGTAGTATCGTAACAACACTAGTGTAGGGTGCCACAAATTTTTGAAAATTTTCAAAGGGTGCCGTGACTGAAAAAAGGTTAGGAAACACAGATCTAATGGATCATATAGTCATTGCTTTTGTCCAAAATGTGTGCAACAAAGTACAAAGGAGGATAAATTGGACATCATCTTATTATTGTCACAAATGGTGTTGGGTTTAGTTTCATGTTTATAGTTTATGTCTCTTATTTTGTATATAATCATTGTCATGTTTCATGTTCCTGTTTGATATGTGCTTCCCTTGTTTGTCATGTTCTAGTCATGTGATCCTGCCATGTGCTCCCCTTGTCATGTGCTATGTTGTCATTGGTTCGTTGGGTTGATTGTGCACAGGTGTCCCTTGTTTTGTCATTAGTCCTTGTGCATGTTTGCCTTGTTATATACGGAGCTACATTCAAAAATGAATAAACAGTTAAAAGGAAAAAAAGTCAACTTTAGTTTAGCGTTTCCTTTAACATTTTTTTCTTTCTAAAACTGTGACATGTATGGTGTCAGAGAAATTCACTAAAATATAATGTCCACTACAGTGGACAAAAGTCTATTCCTGGGTCCCAGGAGGATATGATCTACTGTAGCCTAGTTATATTCACCGTAGATTTTCATATATACATGACTGTATTAAATTCAGTTAATACAGGTGGAGCTGGGGAAGGTGGAGGGATTCTGAAAGCACGCTGCACCTACAGCTAATGCTAACAAAGTATTTGAAGGTTGAGCATGCAAGCTTATTGGCTACAGCAGGAACCAATCAGCTGTGCCCTAAAGAGAATGATGTGATTACAGGCAGGTTGAGTTTAGGATCAGTCTGCACCATCTGGACTTTCATGACAGAACTTTTTGTTTTTGGGTAGGCTACTATTCCTGTAAGCTTCAAGATTGACCTAAATCTTTCAAATAAAACAAGAATAGCTTCTTTAACCTAAATAACCAATGGTGGTGTCATGCACCAAATTATATTATTATTGTCCACAGGCTCTAGTCTCATTTATTGTAGGGTTATGTTTTAGGCAGACTCTACAATGCACTGAAGTTTGCAACTATTTTTATTTATATTTTAATTTAGTTTTATTTCGGGAAGCACAAAAATAGGTCTTTCCCTTTTCACTTCAAAGGTTTCTCATAGGCCGAGAATGTTTAAAAGAATTTCATTTATTCGAATGATATATACATATATACAGATTGGTCATATTTAAGGCACTATATAAACAAAGATGACTTGTCTTGACTTTTAAAAACAAAGCAAAATGACTTTTAAAACAAAGCAAATGTGGCTGTGACGACTTGATGACTTCTTTCCAGTCTTGCAGTCTCTCGTGTTTTTGCTCGGACATGGACAGGCTCCGAGTTCCCAGTCAGGTTGGAGTTGGACTTTAGGCCTCGGGTCAAGTCTCGAGCTCAAGCCCTCCACCAAGGACAGCAAGTATGTCATTTCCTGTCCAATACAAAGATTATATGAACAAGTCAACTCATGAATTATTTTTTTAGCTGAAATTCTGGTTGCATCACTGATTTAGTTGTTTTCCTGTTTATGACTGTGAAGCCACTTTGACACCATCTGTACTGTATAAAGCGCTATATAAATGAAGGTGACTTGACTTGACTATAACAAGAACATTACAATGAACACAAATTTGAAAATCTCACTACAAAATAATCCAGAATTTCCAGACAAATGATAATAATCCTACTCTGTCTGTTACACTTCCTCACACCTGAAATCACTGATCGAGTGAATCTCCTGAACTTCTTCAAACTACAGTAGACCATCACTAAACCATTTATGAAGTGACATCTGCTCTAATGTTGGCCGTTTAGTCGGATCCCGGTCTAGGCACTTTCTAATCAGATCTCTGCATTCTGTACAAATTTTAATAAGGAGAGAGCTGGTTAGTCATGACCATGTGACTTGGCATCTATGAAAACAGCATCTAAAACATGATTAATATAATGTAAAATGTTACTTATCTTTACTTTAAAAGTGAAGTATGTAGTTTCTGTGACATTCTCGCTATACGTTGAGCTATAAATAAAAAATCTTACATACTTCACCTTTAACTGTTTCTGTACAGAGCCTTTGCTTCATGTGTGTGTTTATCAATATTATTCACTCACCTTTGGATAAGTTGGAGTTCTTAAACGTAACTCTGGCTTGTGTGATTTCTGTTCTATTGCAAAAAGGACGACATGCGTTCACCATGTTGTATAACAGCACTCCTAGAGCCCAGACATTTGCTGGGACGGCGTGGAATCGGGGTTCTGTCAAGACTTCAGGTGGGCAGTAATCCGGTGCTCCTGTAAGCAAGACATTTGCACATTGTTGAGCTTTTTTTTAAAGCATCAAATAATTATTAAGTCACGACATTCAGTTTTCCACACTCCCAAAATGCTCACCAATGTATGTGTCGCTCTCGTAGCCATCACTACTAAATAGCTGACCAGCGCCAAAGTCTATCAGCTTGAGCTCTGATGTTCTTCTCTTGAACAGAAAATTCAGTGCATGAATGTCGTTATGAAATACCCCATGCTCGATGCAGTGTTGTATTGCCCCCACAGCCTGTAACATGATGACCCGTGATACTGGTTCATCCGGTCCGGGTTCACGATTGATGAAGTCCAGCAAGCTCTCGCAGGGTTCCGGGTACTCCATAATGAGAGTGAATTTTCGAGGGTGTTCAAACCACTCGTATAGTTGTATGACGAAGGGGCTTATGGGTTCTCGCCTCATCATTATCAGCAGCGCCACTTCTGTAACGAGTGGTTTGGGATGCCCAGGCTAGAGAAAAGTAGTAGACAGAAGGGTAAATCGGAAGAAAACATCTCATTTTTAAATGTACTTTTCTTTGATCTTTTTAGATACGTTCAAAAGAGCCTTTTCAGCTCAAAGTTATTAAATGCCTCTAGGCTTATTTGTCAATCACATTTACACCTAATGCTTCTGACGGGTATATTACAATAATCTGCTCTTAAATACATATTCAGGTTTTGTCCAACTTACAATATCAAGATAACGATCGTTGTCAATCTTGAGCATCCGCTTGATGGCAACCTACAAAAAAAAAAAAAAACAGTTTCAATAACAGTAACAGTATTCAAGCACAAGTATTAAACCATCTGTAAATTGTTTTAAATATGTTTTGATGCATGCAAGAGCAAAATGTTTGTACAATTCTGTAAGATTTACCTTTTTGCCATCAAATTTCCGTGTTCCCTCGTACACCCTGCCAAATCCTCCGGATCCAATCATCGCTCCCACGTTATAGAGAGACTCAAAGGACTCTGAAAAACAAACAGAAAAATATGAGAAAGATATGAGCTTGCTAGATCCAGTGCTGCTTGTGTTGAGAAAATTATATGGGGAAAACAATATTAATATTCTCTGAAAACGAGCCTTAAGGTATTTTTAGTGGAAAACAAGACGACAATACTGTTTAAAATGATGCTGGAGAAATAATGACTGGTGATTTACCATTATTTGGCTTGACGCCGAAGTGATCTGGAGCAGGTGATGGTGGCTCGGGATCAGGCTCTGGCTCCAGATCTGGTGGAGGGACAAAGGGCTCCACAACATCCACAGCACTACAGTGGCAACAGCACTGGAAAGGACGCTTCATGGCCTTCCATAGCCTGTTGAGGAAAGAACGAATTCTTTTCCTCTTTGTACGTTCTGTAGGTTTTTCTGAAATGAAGAAAAACGATTGAAAACATAACTTTAGAAACATCTCTGATGTCAAATTAAGCAAAGATACAATGACTTACATTTTACTGTTAAATAATTGATTTTTAACATTGATTTTTATTAAATACATAGCAATGTCTTATTTAAGACATAACCGACACTGTAATACTCGGCACGACAGCCATTTTGACAATTTTGTGTGTATTTTACAATTCATAACCAATAAGTCGTGAAATAGAATTCTATTCGGGATCTTATGCTGTCTGAGAAGAGGCTTTCTGTGCGCGTGTTTCGGGGTTTGTGTCAGACAGTGCAAGTACCATTGATCAGTACACTTCACACCACCCAGCCTTATTTTAATATTACCTGTTGAGCTCTGGTTCACAGGAGAAGCCTCCATGGCACCCTGAGCAGTTAGGCCATGTGAAGTTTCTGCTGGCTCGACAGGAACTTGACCTGGCAGCGGAGGGCACAGCAACCCTTCGAGGCTGTCGGACCTGGACAAACACCTGTTGCTGCAACTGCTCTGGTCGTTTCGGCCATCCGCTCCATCACCACTCCACCTCCAAACGAGTTCGTATGAGCCTCTGCTGCTAAGGCTTAACAACTGATGACCGCTCTGCCACTCCCTCTTCCTGTGAGCCTGACCTGTGGACACAGAAACAGCCAACTCAGAAGACAGAGGTGTTAAATATCCAGGAAGCTCCTGGGTCGGGTCTGGCAGCAGATCCTGATCACGGTCATCAAAACATCACATTCAGACATTGCATAGTCATTAATATTTTAATAATAATCAATAATCAATGTCAGTGGTCAATTACAAATTGTTACCTCAGTTACTCAAACTGAAAAGTTTATTTCACATGCAAATGATCAAATACATGTGATCATTTGGGGAATCAAATGGGTTAGCTGGCACAATTTTCTTCACATTAATGTAGTCAATCATTGTACAACATCATACCATAACATACCATAAACAAATGAAAAACTAAAGCACTCACCTTCTCTTTCACCCATCATGTGAGCCATCGACATTCTCCTGCAAACTGCAATAAAAACAATACAAAAACACAATACAAAATACAATACAATAAAATGCAACTCTCCTCAGAAATACTCCCCCACCCCAAAAAAAAAAAATTTAATTAAAAAAATAAATAAAACCAAACTCCTAAAATAAGAATAAAACAATAAAATAAAAGTATCCTCAGAAATAATATGAACTCTTTAAAAAATATAACACTATATAAAGGATATATCCTGCGAAGTCCTTCTAGAATAAAAGTCTCCTCTCAGAAATCCTCCAAACAGCTTCAAAATCACAAGATTCACACAGAAAATACTCTGCAAAAGTCTGTGAATTCGCCTCGTCTCTCAACCAACAGATAGCGATCGGTTCGAGTGTTTATATTTAGTCAGAATTCATAACACGCGTCGCTATAGCAACTAAAATTTGAATCGCTCATATGCACTCACGCACGTGCACATGAGCAGAGCGCGTGAGCGAACATCAAATCTGAATTCATAACACGCGTCGCTATAGCAATTAAAATTTGAATCGCTCATATGCACTCACGCACGTGCACATGAGCAGAGCGCGTGAGCGCACATCGAATCTGAACGCATTTATTGAATAGTTACAAACTTAATTTTGACGTTTTCTTTAATACATATAGGATTGATTCTTTCTGAACAGTTCTTCTTATTATTATTGTTATTATTATAATCTGTGGAATTATTCGTGTCTAAAATCTTCTTTATTCATAATTGAGCAAAAGCGTCCACTTTGCAATTAAGGCACTTAAAGTATAACGTTTCCCAACCGAGATGCCATGTAAAAACTCCTTCAAACATGTTTAAATTGCTAAAATGTGTTTAAAAAAAATGTATTATGCACCATTGTAAAAGTAAAGTAAGGGATTACTCTTATTTTTCTGTAATTTCATTACAGTAACTTCTGTAATTGAACTAAATACAGTGTATAGGCTGTAGAACAATGATAGCGGATTTAACATCAAAATTTAAAGTCTAACGGTAAAATGCATTTTTATGTATCTTTCTCACTTTAAATACTTAGGTCATTTAATAAGAATAATTTATGTAGTATTATTTATTTAAAAGAATTAAAAGAGCCGTTTCATGTCTATCCTTGTATCACATTAACTAGTTGAGGTTGATATGGGATTTAGAAAGTAATAAGTAATTAAATACTTTTGGGGTAAAAAATAAAACCTCAGATAAACAAAAACACATGATATATCACACCATGTCATTATTTATTTAACAAAAATAAAGCCAAGATAGAAAAACCATGCGTGACAAAGTTAGGACACCCTGTGATTTAATTGCCTGTAGATCCACTTTTAGCAGCAATAATTAAAAAGTAATAATTTTCTCTATCGAGACTTTATCAGTCTCTCACATCATTCTGGAGGAATTTTGGCCCACTCTTCTTTACAACATTGCTCCAGTTCATTGAGGTTTGTGGGCATCTGTTAATGAACAGCTCTCGCCACAGCATTTCAGTCGGGGTGAGGTCTGAACTTTGACTGAGCCATTGCAACACCTTTGTTCTTTTCTTTTTCAGCCATTCTGTTGTAGATTTGCTGGTGTTCTTGGGATCACTGTCCAGTTGCATGACCCAACTTTGTCCAAGTTTAGCCGTTGGATGGATGGCCTCACATTTGACTCTTTGGTAGCCTATACAGAGGAGTTCATGGTCAACTCAATGACTGTGAGGTGCCCATGGTCCTGTGAATACAAAACAAGCCTAAAATCATCAGCCCTATACTCACATGCTTGACTGTTGGTATGAGGTGTTTGATATGCTCTTTTGGCACTGTGCATTTGGCCAAACATCTCCATTTTGGACTTATCTGTCCAAAGGACATTGTTCTAGAAGTCTTATGGTTTGTTCAAATGCAACTTTGCAAACCTAAGCCATGCTGTCATGTTTTTTTTAGAGGCTTTCTCCTGGAAACCCTTCCAAACATGCCATACTTGACATGTCTTTTTCTAATTGTACTGTCTAGAACTTTATCATTTAACATGTAAACTGAGGCCTGTAGAGTCTGAGGTGTAGTTCTTGGGTTGTCTGCAATTTCTCTGAGCATTGCATGGTCTGATCTTGGGGTGCTGGGAATTTGCTGGGATGTCCACTTCTTGGGATGGGAAGATTGGTGTCTATTTTGAATGTCTTCCACTTGTGAATAATCTTCCTCACTGTAGAATGATGGACTTCAAATTGTTTGGAAATGGCCTTGTAATCATTCTCAGATTGATGGCAGCAATGATGGCTTCTCTAAGATCATTGCTGATGTCTTTCCTCCTTGGAATTGTGTTAACAAGCACCTGAAAGCTCCAGATGCTCAAACTGCCAGAACTTCAGCTTTTATAGAGGTGATCACTTGTTGATGATCAGTAAATCAAAGGCATTTGATTAGCAGTGCCTGACTGTGTCACACCCTCACACCACATGGACTTTCAGTTTGTTTGTTTTCATCAGTCACATGTGCTCCTTTGTTCTGTTTTCCCGCCACAATCTATCACCATAGACACTTATATGCAGTTAATCATCTGTGTATATAAGTTCAGTTCAGTTGTTGTGTCTTTGTCTGGTCTCGTAACTATTATGGTTGTGTTGCTGCTTCTCTGTTAGATCTTACCTGTTTGGATTATTAAAGTTAACCTGTGACACATTTTTGTGTTGGTTTTGATGTTTGTTTTGGATCATTGCCCTGATGGAAGATCCACGGCCTATTATAGGATTTCTAGCAGAAGCGGTCAGGTTTTGATTTTTTATCTGTTGGTATTTGATAGAATCCATGATACCGTGTATCTGAACAAGATGTCCAGGACCTCCAGCAGAAAAATAGGCCCATAACATTAAAGATACAGCAGTGTATTTTACACTTGGGCTACTTTTTATCCTTGTGTGCACCAAACCCATCTTAACTGTTTGCTGCCAAAAAGCTCTTTTTAGAACCCGTCCCGTTTGAAGTTCCAATAGTGTCAGTTACTTTTAAAACGTTCTATGGTCAGATGAAACAAACAAAACAAAAAAAAGAGCTTTTTGGCAGCAAACACTTAAGATGCTAAAGTGGCTAGGCTTCCTAAATTAATTAAAAACATAAACAATCAAAACACCCCTGGAGCACATTCTTTGTTCTTCATTTTCTAGAAGAAGAGTTAAAAACCTTGCTGTATTTTTGTGTAGTTAATTAAGAGAGGATACTGCCATCTTGCTCCGACGTAAACATAAATTCCCAACTCGTAAATACGAACTTCCCAGGAGGACTTGAACGCAGCAGTCAATGGTATTTGGGCTTGCTGAGCCACAGAGCGCCCCCTGCATGAACGACCAGCATCGCAGCATAATGCTGCATTAACGGCTGCACTGATTTCAGTTCAGTTTCCAGTGAAAACGACAGGTGCAGGTGCTTTGTGCTGTTCTTTGATGCGCAAAACGGCGATTCTTACATCGTAAACAAATACTTTGAATTTCGAATGTGATGTGAGATATACGTACAATCGTTTCCATCGTGGGGAAGGAGCTTTTACAGCGCAATTATGTTTCATTCGGCGCATCATGTCCAGCGAGCGCTCATCTGTTCTGTTCTTCTCTGTATTACGAGGACGGTCATGATGACGCGGTCCTCTTCAACATCTGACCTCAAATCCAAAATATCCGGCGTGGAAGAACTGCTGGAGGAGTTCCGTAAGCAGTTACAGCAGGATGAGTCGGACTCGAGAGAGGATGAGGAGGATGGAGACCACTGTGTCAGTGGTTTTAAGGCGGTGGAGGAGCGCATCATCCGCGCCAGCGCCTCCATCGAGCAGGGCGCCGCGTTCCTGTCCGCCCCGCAGAGGGTGTTTAGCTGGAGGGACTGCGTGCACGCCTGCTGTTCTCACCCGCACTGCACATCTGCCATCATCCAGGAGGACCTCAAGCAGTCGGACGACAGTTTACGCTGTTATTTGTTCAACTGCACTTACAGAGGCAGGAATGTGTGCTCGTTTTCCTTTCAGCCGGGATTCAGCACATACAGTCGGGCAGACAACAGCACTAGAGTCCATGAGTCCTCCCGGGGCACCGCTGCCACTGGCCGTCCCAACACTTCAGCCAGGAGACCTGCATTTGGGATAGATGAGGAGGAATCCGTAATGCAGGGTGGGTTTCTCCGATTGTATGGGCCGCAGGATCAGGCCAAAATGACCACGAGAAACAATAACGATTTATTAGCTTATTTGGGGTCCCTTCTGACAGATTCTTTTATAGAATGTACACTACTTTCCAAAAGTTAAATTGGGGCCATGTAAGATTTTTTTAATAGCCTATTATTAAAAGAATCTAATACTTTTATTCAGCAAGGATGAGTTAAATTGATCAAAGTGACAGTAAATACTTTTATATTGTTACAGAAATTCTATTTCGAATAAGAGCTGTTCTGAATCTGAACTTTCTATTCAACAAAAGGCGACATAGGAAATTGTGTGCATGACGTCACCGTCTTCACAAATTCGCGTTTTTGTAGTTTACACGGAGACGATAACGATAACAATGTCGTTTTCAAAAACTTGTACTTTGATTCCCGTTTTTAAAAGTTTTCTTTTTTAAGCTGCAAAAGTGGTTTTTAGTTGAAAGTGGTGTTGTTTAAACAGCCCTGAGTTTACAAGAAGAGAAGAATTCAAAATTCACTGTTTAAATCTTTGACCACTGCCATACCATAACTGTTGCGTTTCGCAGTAATTTGAATTATTTACAAGAACAATATTTTTTCCAACTCAAAGGAGAAAGAAAATCATGTAAACATTTGAAATGGGCTGTTATTATGGCAGCAATTAGGCCTATACATTAAAATATAAACCAAGCAGCTTTATGTTTATCTCATGTAGACATATGAATGCCATGAGAATTATCACTGAGGTGACATGCAAGTTTATTTTTACGGTCCACATGAGAAACAATTACCGTTCGAATAGGGCTTAAGAATCCTGAAAAAACGAATCACAATTTCCACAAAAATAAGCAGGCAGCAGCACAACTGTTATAATAATAATAAAGTTTCTTGAGCAGCAAATAAGCAAATTAGAATGATTTCTGAAGGTTCATGTGACACTGAAGACTGAAAATTCAGCTTTACTTTCACAGGAATAAATTACATTAAACATATATTAAAATAGAAAAGAGTTATTTTAAATTTTAACACTTTTTTTGAATAAATAAGTAAATGCAGCATTAGTGAGAAAAATCTATTGAATTGTAGTGCACATTTAAAAATTAAATTTAAATTACTTCAGCTTATATTGCAGGCTATCAACTGGCCACCTATATAAAATAGAGAGCTTAACCAGTTAATATAATCACTATTATCATTCACAACATTTACTTATTTTTCAAATAATCTAACAATAATTTTTTTTTTTTTTTTTTGGCATTTCACTGAAGGATATGTTTTTGTAACTTAGGTTACAATTACCATGAAAAGGTGAAATGATAAAATATTTAAGAGCAATAAACTCTGAGCACCATCTTCAGGGCACTTTTTGATGATGTCACAGACTGTCAAATGACTATCAGTTTTTTATATGATTTCAGAATGGCTTCTTGTTCCTGTTATACTGAATGACCTCCAACAAACTGGATATTCGGGGACAAAAGTCCCCTGGTTATTTCAATACTTAAAAAAAACAAAACAATAAAACATAGCCAACGCTTATTTGAAAATATCAAGAAAACAAATATATTTTTTAACTTGGTATTTTATATATTTATTTAAAGATGTAATGGTAAAATCAAAGTCCTGACCATTACGCTGAATCACAATTTTACACTTTGAAACATTATTTCACCCATATTTTGAAAAATGAAAGTAGACACTTTACTTGAATTTAATGTTTTTTATGTATATAAAATCACTTTTGTAAATTTAATTTGATGTGGACACCAAAATAGTGACGTCTCGTCTTTGACCCTAGAACAAAAAGGCTGTAGTTTTAAACAATGTTGGCAGTTTGTGTTGTCACACAATTTTTTTGAAGTTGACTTTTTTTTTGTGGGTTTGGGTTTCACAGGTTTGGATGAGCCGCCCCGTAGTGATGCAGGTCAGGACTTGGTGGTTCAGCTTCCTACAGACTGGGCGGTGCTAGACGGCAGAGACAGCACTGATGATCATGACATCATACATTATGACTGGGCTCTTGTGAAAGGAGACCTCTCCATTAAAATGAAGGTAAACCTGTCATTGTCAGTCATCTCCAATAGTTTAACACTCAACATTGCTCTGTGTGAACATCCTGACCAGTCGGACATAGCAACATTGGCTCAACCAATGTGTCGCTGTTCTGTTGTTTTTTTTACTGATGTTTGGTTGGTAATATCATATGAGCTTCAATGATGGCACTCTTACTTGTAGTCACTGTTGAACTCAGATCAACTTTGTTGCTTGTGTCACTTAAAACTGCAAAATCTGACTTCCAGTTGCTTTATTGCTGCATATTGCTTCATGTGGAAAAACGTAAATGCTTATAACACAGCTGTCTATCTATATTGCAAATGTTTGTGTTGACTTGAAAGCTATCGCTTGCTATCCAATCGAGCTGTTACATTTATTTGTTTTATGTTTGTGTCAGTTACATTGTAATGCACTTCCACAGAGACTGCAAAATGTAGACCTGAGTAAAATCATGACCTAAATATCCATACCATATGTAGAATTCTTCTCCAGTTTTGTTCAGTCTAGTGAAAAATAGCTGTGATCCATCTTCTGTGAGATACAAGTCAAAAGTGGCCTTTACTGGTCTTGTTGTCTGATTTCTGCAGGTGACTCATCCAGGCCTGCTGAAACTCAGTGGTCTCAGAGAAGGAATTTACACCTTTGAGTTAACCGTCACCGACACAGCGGGACAGAAGAGCTCTGACAACGTGTCTGTTAGTGTGCTCGCCCCTGCACCAAACGCTGAAGGTCAGACATTATTTGTTTATATCTTCCTTCAAAATTACTTTTGTAATTTTGTATGCCAGTGTGTGCGAGCATACGTACAGTAGGTAATCAACCAAAATGCCGCCACGTGTACCGCTGCTACCTCCGGTCGCGGCTGTAAATGCAACCCAATCACGTGACACTCGTTTGAATACTTTGTATGCGCAAAAATAATACAAAAATAATTACTTTATTCAACAGTTTCTTCTCTTCCCTGTCATTCTCCTACACTGTTTACGTTGTAGACACAGTGCAGTGCTTCCGGGTTCTACGTCAGAATGCAAGCTCAGTATTGGCCAACGCTGTTCACATGAGCACCACAACGCATGCATGTGCTGCTGATGCAGGAGCCGCCATTCTGACGTAGAACCTGGAAGCGCTGCATTGTGTCAACAACATAAACAGCGTCGGAGAATGACAGGGAAGAGAAGAAATTGTTGATGTAATAATGCGTTGCAACATTATTGTCGGATCCAACGCAGTTGACTCTCTGAAAAGCCTGTGTGGAACGGTGCCTTGTTTAAAAATGAATCTGCAGTAAAATGAAGCGAACAAACAAACAGTGTCTTACTGACGCAATCTGTAACTTTGTTAAAAATAAAGTTCATCCACGCTTTCTTAATGTTATGATCACAAGGATGGCAATGCAATGACTGTTTTTACACAACTTAAACATCTTGTAATCCTCAGAGGCGTCTCTCTGGTTTTATTGCTGGAGTAATCTTCTATGCAGATCGGTGGGTGGGGCTAAAGAGGCAATGATGTAGAATTAGGCGTTGATTTTCTTCTGCAGGAGCGGTCTTTAAATGCTCTATGATGTCATGCTGAGACAAAATCTGAAGAGAGTCGTTTGGGAGCTTGGTTTCAATAAAAGCTGTTTTTGGATTAACAAGGAAGTTTTGAGATCTGAAACTTTTATAGGATACTTTAATAGTACAATGACCTCTTATATGTCAAAAAATCAGGAAAAAAAAAAAATCAAAAATTCAAAATTCATGACCCCTTTAAGATAATAGTGATGTGCATGTAAACATGGATCATAAGGTGTGTCTGAGGAGTAATATGGATTCTTCAGGGATGTTTAATGAGCAGTCTGACAGCTGTTGGAAGGAAAATGTTCTTTAATCTGGACGATTTAGCTGTCAGTGATCTCTCCCTGAGGGGAGCAGCTGAAACCAGTTTTGTGCTGCGTTAGATGAATCCTTGGTCCTTTTTTAGCATGTACTGATTTTCTGTAAAGCTGCTCTGAAACAACGTGTATTGTGAAAACGCTATACAAATAAAATTGACTTGATGTGATGAACAGAGATTTTGGGAAGTTGCATCTCTAAATTCACCCTCTTAAAAATACAGTTCAACCAGAAGAAATAAAAACACTAGTAAGAGGAAAATAATCTAGGTAATATTATTAGTTGTCCATCCTGACCTGATTTTCAATGTAGAATTCTATAAATTATTATTATTATTATATGTAAAAAAAAATATATTTGTTTAATCCTAATATATTACCTTTAACACTGTTTTTTTTACTGCAGTACTTTATTTAATGTCATGTGTTTTTGTTGTCTTGGTTTCTTAATGTATTGCTAGTTGTATTTTCTGACATTCTGTCTATTATGTGCAGATCACTTCCTAACTCTTGTAATTGCCCTGTGAGGATTTATTAACTGTAAACTTTAATCAATCTGTATGGACGTGACACAGATGTGTGTTTCTCTAAAGTGTGTACAGGTCACTGTTCTCGGTATCAGTTCATGTGTGATGATGGCTGCTGTATAGACATTGGTTATGCCTGCGATGGAAAGCAACACTGCCCTGACCGATCAGATGAAGATTTCTGCCAAAATTGTAAGCCTAGACCACCAAGCCATTCTCCGACTATCATCTTAGAAACCTTTTCAGTACCTGAATTATTTTAAGATATATAAAAAGTGTTTGGTCTGTTTTATAGTTGATACTGGTCCTAAGTCCTACCAATCCTCTAAACATGGAACAGATATACAAACTGAAGCAGCAGCCCAGACGCCCTCAGAAATACAGCTCACTGACATCCCTAAACCTGAACAACATCAACATTATGGCTTTGACAACCAAGGTAATGCATAAGATACATCATTCAAAGACACAAACACACACACACATTTAAAGGTATAGTTCATCAGAAGTTCCATTTCCAGTTCCATTTCCAGATCCAATTCCATTTTTTTGGATCTGAACCACGAACGTGTAAGGAGGAAAAAAGCACAATTCTGTCAAAAATAATGCACAAAATTCTGTCATTAATTACTCACCCTCATGTTGTTCCACACCCGTAAGACCTTTGTTCATCTTCGGAATACTTGGGAATTAAGATATTTTCATAAAATCTGATGGCTCAGTGAGGCCTGCATTGCCAGCAAGACAATTAACACTTTCAATGCCCAGAAAGCTACTAAAGACATATTTAAAACAGTTCATGTGACTACAGTGGTTCAACCTTAATGTTATGAAGCGACAAGAATACTTTTTGTGTGCCAAAAAATCGAAATAACGCCTTTATTCAACAATATCTAGTAATGGGCGATTTCAAAACACTGCTTCATGAAGCTTCGAAGCTTTACGAATCTTTTGTTTCTAATCAGTGGTTCGAAACGTGTATCAAACTGCCAAAGTCACGTGATTTCGTGATTTCAAAAGTATTCTCATCACTTCATAACATTAAGGTTGAACCACTGTAGTCACATGAACGGTTTTAAATACGTCTTTAGTAGCTTTCTGGGCATTGAAAGTGTTAATTGTCTTGCTGGCAATGCAGGCCTCATTGGGCCATCGGATTTCATCAAAAATATCTTAATTTGTGTTCCAAAGATGAACGAAGGTCTTATGGGTGTGGAACGACATGAAGTTGAATAATTAATGACAGAATTTTCATTTTTGGGTGAACTGACCCTTTAAGAGACGAGTGTTTTGCTGACCTTTAAAGTGGTGCGAAAAGCCAAAGCTTGTATTATCATTTCATCTGTGTCCATTGCAAATCACGCCGTTTTTACTTCCTTTTCAGCCTAAGCTTTCCCAGGTTAGTACGTCTACCTTGGGTTGTTTCTCCAAGTGTATAGTGTAAATGTAGATATCGGATATGGGTCACTTTCAAAGAAGATGTGAGCTGATCGTCAAAATAATCGAAAATAGTCAACAAATCGGAATTGGGTATCAATGCAGTGTAAATGTCTAGACACTTGATACTGTGTAGAGTACAAAAGTTTCTGTGTCTCTCTATGTTAGATCCCTGTGCAGTGCCCCCAGTGGCCGGCCCGTGTAAAGGTGTTTTCCCACGCTGGTATTATGATTCTGAAACAGGAGACTGCCAGCACTTCCAGTATGGCGGCTGCAAAGGAAACCACAACAACTTCCTCCAGAAATCTGATTGTGTGAATGAGTGCATTCAGAAACCATGTGAGACTTCACTACCTGACTAGCTGATTAAATTTATTAAATTAAATTTATTCAGTTGAGAATGCTGTGACTCTAAAAATTATTGTTTTGCCATCTTTCAGCAGTAACAAAACATCAGGCCACTGCAACACCATTACCCAGCAGGAAGATATACACATGTATGTACAACAATGTCAGTTTTCAGTTTAGGATAGACTATTTTGTTGTAGTTGGCTGTAGTTGTAACTTACATATCAGCATCTAAAATGTGTGTGTGTGTCTGTGTGTTTGTAAGGCTGTCAGATCACGTGTTGTTTCAAATGATTTAAACAATGTAAATCTAATGCACGCTCACTTAGTGTTTTCACTGATTTCAAAGAAGAAAATAGTATCCCCTTACAGTGAAATTCAGTGTGTGCTTTCACAAACAACAACTACTGTTAACATCAAAAATGCATTTAGTGTCTCATGTTTTTTTTTGTGTGTGACTTAAGTGATGTAGTCAGACTCTTTAATGTCTTTGTGTTAACTGTGCTTTTGATCAAATTAATTGGCTGCAGCATGTAATAATAAAAATAATTGCTTTTCTATGTGCAGCTCCCATAGTCTCAGTCCAGAAGGAAAAACAGCAAAATTCTCTCTTAGAGTCTCAGAATGCACTGCCAGCATCTAAAATATATCGTGCACTGGAAGGACACCCACCTCCTGAATCAGGTATGTTTTACTTCATGAGTACCCAAACATACTGCACTAAACACGTCACTTGTACTTGTTTGTGTGTATTTTCTCAGATATTTCAAGTGTCACTCTATGTGTGTGTGTGTGTGTGTAGGTGCAATCCTTCCCTTGGCTTTAGGTTTGATCATCAGCAGTCTGCTCTTACTGATGGTGGGCTGCAGGCTCTGGCTTGTACGTCACAGACTGAAGAAGGCTTTGCCTCTCACCACAGAAGAGTCTGATTACCTCATCAATGGCATGTATCTGTAGCAGTGCCAGCCAACCCTCCAATTTGCTGCACTATTTGTGCATGACTGTGTGTAGTAGAGGATACATAAGTTGTCAAAAGAATCTAATGCAGGAGTAGCCAGCCCTGCTCCTGAGGCCGGATGCACCAGCTGTAAGTAAGTTACAGCTACAGCCTAGTCGTGATATTAAGGGGCACTAAATTACGTCTTACGCACAACTAAATATCTTTGCGTTGCGCCATTAAAGGTGGGGTAAGCAACTTCGGACAGGCTAGCAATAGCAAGCTAGCTTTGAAAGCATAAGATTTCACCCTCCCTTCAGAACTCTCTCTCCAAATCCATGCCTCCTCCAAAAGACATGAATGCACATTTGGACTGAATGCAATGATTGGACGAACATTTTTTGGTCCTGAGACTTCCACAGAATATATGTACATGTTTTAAAATTTAGACCACTTTTATTATTGATTGCTATCCGGATGTGAAGAGAGTTTTAACATGTAAAACAAAAAGTGTTTATAAAACAAATTGCCTACCCTACCTTTAAGCTTATTTGACTCTACGTATAAACAAAATATTTTCACCAGCCTCAGCTGCAAAGCCGCATTTTGATTAAAATGTGGAATAAAACAGCAGATTAATTGAATTGCATCTTCAATCCTTAAAGGATTAGTTCACTTTCAAATGAAAATTACCCCAAGCTTTACTCACCCTCAAGCTACCCTAGGTGTATATCTCTTTCTTTTTTCTGATGAACACAATCTGAGAAATATTAATAAACATCCTGACACATCCGAGCTATATAATGGCAGTAAACGTTACCAAACAAGTATGAGCTATGAGAAAGTGAATCCATCCACATCCATCCATCATAAACATATTCCACGTGCCTCCGGGTGGGTTAATAAAAGCCCTTCTAAAGCGAAGCGATGCGTTTGTGTAAAAAACAAACAAAAAAAAAAAACATATTTAACAAGTTATGAAGTAAAATATCTAGCTTCCGCTAGACCGCCTTCAGTTTTCTACTTACGAAGCTCGGATGCGTCAGGATATTTATTAATATTTCTCCAATTGTGTTAATCAGAAAGAAGAAGGTCATATACACCTAGGGTGGCTTGAGGGTGAGTAAAGCTTAGGGTAATTTTCATTTGATAGTGAACTAATCCTTTAAGACATAAATGATGTTGACATTTAAACTCATTTACATTTTAAACTGTCTTGTCTTCAACACTTCTGTGTTCCGTGTTATAGATGCCAAATTGAATCGATCATAAACTTTTAATAAAATAAAAATTTATTAAAGTCAAATACAGTTTCAGAATGTTATTAGTTGCAAACCAGCTTGTAATTACCAAGCCCCTAGTACAGACGTTCTGGTTCAAGTAAGAACTTACGAACGGCTGGTGCAACCCTACCCTTGAGAGCTTCCATCCTTCAATGCTGATAAAACACACCTGAAAATGCATAACCAGGGTGTTCAGAATTATTTGGAAATTACAGGCAGGTGTGCTGGAGCAGGGTTGGAATGTAACTCTGTAGGAAGTTCGTTCTTCAAGAGCAGGGATGGCTACCAATGATCTATTGATTACTGGTTCTTGCTGTTGGTATCCCCTTAAGTGCAAAATGACACAACTATTTCTCCTATATAGTATGCCAAATTAGGTAAGTCAATCTCAAATCATGGTACCTTGAAAATTTGAAAATAAAATATCAAATGTGAATGGCATCCCATTTATGGGACATTTGCATTTGTACGTTATTTTGGTGGTGGGGGACCACAAACAATTGCATCATGGAAGATGAGGGATTTGCATTGATGCAGATGTGACTGCAACAAAGGTTACTGTGGTATAAAGATGTAGACGATCGTATGTCCAAATGCTGGCATACTGGCTTGCATACTTAAGAGTATGTACTTGTCATTGAAGTGAGAGAACTTGGTTTTAGCTTTATTTTTATTTTTTTAATGCAGCATGATACACCACAAGCCTGATACTTTTCCATCTGAATGACCTTAAATGAGTATCACAGAACATTTTTATCTTTAATTTGGGAGAATGTCTGAAAAATCAGCCTTAATAGGATAAACATTTTAACCATTATGTTTCTGTATCCTTACATGAACATATACTTGACATTACGTGTCATTATGTGGAATACAAGTTTAATTATTAGAAGTATTGGTGCCATCTTAAACGTTTTAGATTGCAACTTTACAATTAAAAACAGACCATGACAAGAATTCCTTGGTTTAAAAAAATATGGCCTTATATCAGAATATCTGGTTAGTACTCTGACAAAGATTTCAGTGTGGTTTGTATGGCTTACTGTGATATTAAATACTAGTCTGTTTTAATTAGTGTAATTGTGCTAAAATGTTTTGAAACTATAAAATATACACTACCAGTCAAAAGTTTGGAATCGGTAAGATTTTTAATGTGTTTCTTGAGCAGCAGATCAGCATATTAGAATGATTTCTGAAGGATCATGTGACACTGAAGACTGGAGTAATGATGCTGAAAATTCAGCTTTGATCACAGGAATAAATTACTTTATAAAACATATTCAAACAGAAAACAGTTATTTTAAATTGTAATAATATTTCACAATATTACTGTTTTTACTGTATTTTTAATTAAATAAATGCAGCCTTGGTGAGCAGATGAAACTTCTTTTAAAAACATTAAAAAAATCTTACTGATTCCAAACTTTTGACTGGTAGTGTTTATGATTGTAAAAATTTCACATTATATTTGAGTAATCTTGGAGAAATACATTTAAAAAAATCTATTAAAATGTGGACCAACTAAATGAGTATCCAGACTTTTCTTCTGTTTTGCATTTAGTCACATGCGTGCTTAACTGTGCACACATAAAAGTTTCAGATAAGTTTGCCAGCATGATCTAATGATGATTCAGTTCACATTTATTTGAATAGCTCTGTTCACAACACATGTCGTTTCAAAGCAGCTTTACAGAAAAATGCATGTTTCTACATTATAATTTGGAGTAATCTATTATCAGAGGTGACTGTGTCAAAGTAATGTTTGGCAGATATTTTGGCAGAAACAATGATCTCATTAGCACTTATTACAAGTTGTGATCATAATGATTACAATATATAGAAAATTTGGCAGTTGTTGTGTATGTTAATTCAGATTTGGCGTCATCTAGCTAAATTCGGTGAAGAGCCGATAAATTGTGTAGAACGATTTTGAAAAAAGTAGATTTTTAAAATTGAAACCATGGTATGTATTCAAATTTAGTTTGTAGAAACCATATTAGTATAAATAAGTTTCAGCTGTTGGAGGCACTAGAGGGTTTTAGAAAGAGACTCCAAATTTGCTATGGTAAATGTTTAAACTCTCTTTTATCTGTGTGCCAAATTTCATAACTTTTCTTTGTACTTTTCTATGGGCTGGTATAGACATGTCCTTAATAAAAAAAAGTGCTTGCATAAATTTGAAAAGTTTGAAAAATGTAATAGAGTTTGTTTAGTTTAGGGTTCGTGGATTACAATACGTAAAGATGCCTGTAAGTGGGGCTAGATTTTGTTATTCTCTGTCATTTTAAAAGACTACCCCCCAGTTTCACAGACAAGGCTTAAGCTAGTTCTAGACTAAAATGAGTATTTGAGCTGTTTTAACTGAAACTTGCAACTTGCACTGATATATCTTAAAATATGTCAGTGCTTTTGTTTTGTCTCAATATGCACACCAGTAATGTTTTTTTTTTCTTGTGAATGTTTATAAAAAAGATTTAAATGCCTTCATTGAACTAAGGCCTAATCCTGGCTTAGACTAAGCCCTGTCTGTGAAACCGGGCCAATGAGTTTTTGATGCTGCATTTTCAACTAACTGCAGCTTATTTATAGAGACAGCAGTGCATCCAGTCAGCCATTCATGCATTACAGTAATTAAGTTTTAGTGTAGGTTATGTGTCTAATATTCCTACATGAAAGGGCGACTCATTTCATTACCAAAATGTTTTTTCATACAAAAGTAAAAAATGTGCTTGATATCTTAATACTGTAACAACAATATTCATCCATGTTTAGAATGTTTATCATGTTTATTTATTGTTTCGGACCATCAAGGCAGCAGCCACGACTGCCCAGAGGCATCAAGGCATGCCTTGTGCAATGTTGTCCAATGTTTTAGATAAAGTGTGCCATGTTCCGGGGCCAGTATCCCCACCGCAAGGCCCCCACTCTCATGCACATACAGGTGAAAAGGTGTTTGTACTATTAATTGCTTGACGCAGGGTTTTGTCATACAAAGTCCAGTATCCATGCCCTGTATGGTTTATCAGTCCCAGAAAATTCTACATTTGCTTGAATGTGGCTGGTTTAGTAAATCTCTTTACCAGCTCCACTCTGCCTGGAGAGATTCTCTTTTGTCTTTCAGAGATAATGTGCCCCAGATAAGAGACTTATGGTTTTACCCACTGCAGTTTCTGTCTTGATGCTTTGAACCCTGCCTCTGCCAGCACATTGCAGACAATAATGGAGGCTTGTTCACAGTCTTGTGCTGACATAGCTGAGATGAGTAGGTCGTCTGCATACTGTAGCAAGCACGTAGTTGGATGCTAAGGGTTTTGTGCACGACTGCAGAGAACACAGAGGGTGAATCAACGTATCCCTGAGGAAGATGTGTCCAGGAATATTGTTGACCTTTAACAGCGGCTGTGTCTCTCTAGCCAAGGGAACACTGAAAAAATTAAGTGAAGTGTGAGAAATAAGAAAATATTAACAGTCTGATTGTACAGCCAGCCTTTGAAGCCAACAAAAATATAGAGGAATTGTTTTCTCTTCTCATAATAGTTGCTAAAGATATTTAATTTGCAATGCCTAACTCTCTCTCTCTCTATATATATACAGTATCTCACAGAAGTGAGTACACCCCTCACATTATTGTAAATATTTTATTATATCTTTTCATGTGACAACACTGAAGAAATGACACTTTGCTACAATGTAAAGTAGTGAGTGTACAGCTTGTATAACAGTGTAAATTTTTTTGTCCCCTCAAAATAACTCAACACACAGCCATTAATGTCTAAACCGCTGGCCACAAAAGTGAGTACACCCCTAAGTAAAAATGTCCAAATTGGGCCCAATTAGCCATTTTCTCTCCCCGGTATCATGTGACTCATTAGTGTTACAAGGTCTCAGGTGTGAATGGGGAGCAGGTGTGTTAAATTTGGTGTTATAGCTCTCACTTTCTCATATTGATCACTGGAAGTTCAACATGGCACCTCATGGCAAAGAACTCTCTGAGGATCTGAAAAAAAGAATTGTTGCTCTACATAAAGATGGCGTAGACTATAAGAAGATTGCCAAGACCCTGAAACTGAGCTGCAGCACAGTGGCCAAGACCATACAGCGGTTTAATAGGACAGGTTCCACTCAGAACAGGCCTTGCCATGGTTGACCAAAGAAGTTGCATGTGCACAGCGTCATATCCAGAGGTTGTGTTTGGGAAATAGACGTATGAGTGCTGCCAGCATTGCTGCAGAGGTTGAAGGGGGGAGGGGTCAGCCTGTCAGTGACATAACTGCAAACTCCAAAGTGGTGAAAAAGGTGGCATGTTTACAAAGTAAATAGTAGTAGGGGGCCTGGGGGTATCCTGCCCCTGGAGAAAATTTTTGTGATTTTAACATAAACTAAGCATTCTGGTGCATTACCACAAGAAAATAAATGGAAAAAACATTTATTGACACTAGTGCTGGGCATTGACACAAATTTCGAGTGGAAGAGGATTCCAGTGGCAACCCGTGAAGCTCTGGTGAACCCCATGTCCAAGAGGGTTAAGGCAGTGCTGGAAAATAATGGTGGCCACACAAATTATTCACACTTTGGGCCCAATTTGGACATTTTCACTTAGGGGTGTATTCACTTTTGTGGCCAGCGGTTTAGACATTAATGGCTGTGTGTTGAGTTATTTTGAGGGGACAGCAAATTTACACTGTTATACAAGCTGTACACTCACTACTTTACATTGTAGCAAAGTGTCATTTCTTCAGTGTTGTCACATGAAAAGATAAAATGAAATATTTACAAAAATGTGAGGGGTGTACTCACTTCTGTGGGATACTGTATGTGTTTGTGACCATATCAGACAAAACCTGTCAGCCATTTTTGGCGATGTGAAAGAGAAGGGCCAAAGACAGCTTTGTGGAACACATTTCATTTGTGATTGTTTGGCGTGCTGTTCGTAGACACTATTGTGGTGGCAATCTGACAGATTCTCCTCAAGGCATACTAAGAAGTGAAAACAAATTAACAGAGAAGCATTTTGTGGTTAAATTCTCAACATCTCAAGTCCATAAATAATTAATAACATAATTATGGTGATGAGTGGGTCTGAGAATTGACATCCTCATTTGTTTGTAAACTGTAAAACATCATTTCATACTGTGAGATTCTGTGAAAGAAGAGACAAGAGAATGAACCGATCATTGCTTAGCAGTGAGTTTATTCATTAAAAGCCCTGTTTGTGCGTGCAGGTAACACACAAACATGCACAGAGAATTGGCATTGAAAACCGCTTACAATCAAAGCGACCACTGAAGGTTTAGCTCAATCCTGTATGCAAGTGTGGATCTGAGTGGTACTTTACTTGCTTCACACATTAGATAATAGAGACAAGCTTATTTTGAGTTCTGCAGTGATGTGAAACGCATTTCATAAGAGTGAGCAGTAAGCATTGCTACACTTGTGCACCAAACTTGTGACCCAACTCTGCTCATATCATTCCAAGCCTGTGTGATTTTCTTGCATCTGTGAAATTCACAATGAGATGTTAGGCAGAATGTGCAAGCTTCTGTTTTCCATATGGTGATTTTTGCTGGCAAGCTCAAAGGACAAAAAACAGGGTTTTTGCAGGTCTTAAATTCATAGTTATGGGATTAAATGTTGCATGCACTGCAAAAAAAAAAAAAAAAAAAAAAAAATGTTTTCCAATACAAACATCTAAACATCTTTGATACACTTGAGATGCAAATGTAAAATTAAGTCTTGGGAAAAAAAATTATGCTTGCACAACAGGAACAAACATTTGTCAGTGAGTTCTGAGATAATTGGCAGATATTTGTTCTTGTTTTAATTTCATAGAAAACAAGACTATATTTTGTCATTTTGCATTTCAAGTAAATTAATCTGCATTTAAGAATCTTTATACAGTTGCACTGGGAAAAAAAAGACAAAAATGCTGAGGAAAAACTTTTTTGTTTGATCAGAAGGTACAGTAAAATATATATTCTAGTGGTTGGGAGCAGAGTGATTGAAGCTACTTTTGCTTTGTAAAATGAATTAAAAAGTAACTAATATCTGTTGGAGGTTGTATTTTCAAACTCTGAAGTGTTGCTAATAGAACTCATTGTGTTTCTCCCTAGACATTTACATTTGGGTAACATACTGATGTATTGTTTTCTCTACTTTGTCTTAAAATTGGCCATCACAAAACTGGCAGAAACCCTGAAAAAGTACCACAAAAGCAGTCCATACAAATAATGCACTATAATCCAAGTCTTCAAAAGATTTAACCTTCCCCTTCTGCCACAGCTTTCAAGTCTCACATTTATCATACTTGCCAAGAGCATGAGAACCAATGTTGTTTGGGGTCAACAACATCAAATTTGGTATGATTTAAGGCTGCAATGTTGAATTTAACTTTTAAAATCTTAACAGTATAAAACATCATCCACTTTCATCATGTGGAAAAGCATCTCCTTTTGTGTTTTACAGAACAGAAAATATTACGGGGAAGAAACGACAAAAGAGTAAATCATGACAAAATAGTTATTATTTCGGGTGAACTACCCCTTCGCACTCTAACGTTGATTTCTTAATTTTGAAATTTATACATGTAAACTAGTTCAGACTGTGAAGTCTGATTGGAATATTTTTTTTTTACAAATGCCTCGCAAAATACCCGCTGCAAAATTCCCATAAACGCACACCTGTAGCTGACCAGTCTATATTAATGTTGCTGTTTGGCAAGCGTAAATTTAGAGCTAATGGACTATATTACTTGCCAGAAGAGTTTATTTTCTTTTTACATTGTTATAATTAATAAATGTAGCTATTTTTTGAACATTGGTGTCTCTTACAATATTGCTGTCTCTATAAACACAATTTGTACATTCTGTTCTCCGGAAAACCTGATTGTGATTGGTTAATGGCAGCATTCTGTGGTTTGTACATATTTTAGTAATGACGCTAAAGTGAATTGACCCAGACAACCAATTTCTCATGTTCTGCACTGCTCACTAATTAAAGTAATTTCAACTTTTCAATACTTTATGTCCATTTATTTGGTAAGCAATCATCCAGGAATAATAGTTGACTGCACATTACCCACACAAAGCCAATCGAGACCGTCTTAGACTAATTTGACCACGGTTAAAGAGGTTTGCTTTGAATCAGACCTAAGAACGTCAATTAACCGTTGTAAAATCATTCTAACACATGACCTCTCATGGCATATTGCTTTACTCTAGAATCTTTAGAATTATCCAGTGCACAGTGGTTTATTCTGCCTGGGCAGCACATGCTTCAGCTGAAAACACAAGCCACTACTATTAAAATGGATTTGTAGAGAAAATAGATCCCTAAACATTATGTAGCAGTGAATTATGTTTTAATAACAGGCTGGATTCAGCACAAAGGCCGACCATGTGTTGTGTTTACAATACGCTGAGATGCATGAACAATCCAATTGACTGTAATACTGAAGTCATCACAAGAATAAGCACCTGCACGTCAAAAAAGAAAAACAAACAAAAAACTGCATTCAAGCAATTCTCAAACTGCAGGCATGAAAATCTCAGCACAAAGCCCAATTCCACTTTTTTTCCTTTTTAAATAAAAGAATCTGATCGATAGATCCATCTTTCACGACCGTCAGACTGTCACGGGTATGGAAATAGAGCATTTATACAAGCTCTCCTCAGTGAAGTCCATTTGGATGTTTGTGTGTGTGTATGTGTGTGTGCGTGCATGTGATGCGATGAGTATTGCCAGATCATCCTTTCAAAGTTCATCCCTATAAAAAAAAAAAAAAAAACAGAGAAAAAAAAATGTTATTACAAACATCAAAGATGCATAAAGATACATAACACAAAACATCACTGACATGTGCAAACTGTATAAACACAACTCGTGCAAAAATTTGTTTCAGCAATCTTGAATCAAGGTGCAATATAGGCTGTGTTCAAACTGCAGGCATTTCGTTTTTCAAATTCGATCTGCACTTTGCCTCTGATGAAAGAGGATTCAGACAGTGCACTTAATATCTGGTGTATCTACATTGGTCGCTATGGTAATGATGTAGGCGACAACGCAATGCCAAGAGACTTCCTTCTACAAAAACTGACAGTAGAAACTGTCAGTTTGATTGCATTTTTCCTCTACTTTTGCATCATGCAACAAAGGACACAATATTTTACACATTCACTTCTACACACTACTGCTTACTGTATATAAGACAGAATGGCAGCTGTCTAAAGAGCCCTGGGTATACTTGGTATTTTTAGTAACAGTTCAAACACACAGCCTTACAAAGTATACTTCATTTAACTTGTGTGCGTACACAGGCGTTCGGTGCATGCGTAGTTTTGAGCAATCTCTCGCCACGAGTTAAAACCCATGTAAATATCTTTGTGTTCTTTAATGCTAGAGTTGTACAAATAAGGGTACCTCCTTGCACAATCTTTCTTCTATGTAGGCCTCCATTGTCGCTGTAGCTTGCATGAGCTCCGGTCTGTTCTGTTTACGCCGTTTTTCTTTGACTACCTTGTGAATCGACGCCCCGAGGGCACAGCTGCCACCTTGTTAATAAACTAATTATTGCAAAAAAATTAAATGTGCGACCTGCGCGTGTACAGTACGTGTGTACTCTTCTGATGACGAAATTCATGTCGCGTGCACTGCGAGCTGACCCTTACATACTAAATGTGCCACAGAGGTCCTGAAAAGTAAAGCCAAAGCGTCTCAATCGCCCCCAGGTGGCTGGATGCAGTATATGTCATAAACCCCGCCCTCTCCATGTAATGTAATGGGACATGAGAAACTAAACAGTCAAATTACACGTCAAAATTTTTTTTTTCCAAAGATGGATTGACATTTTAGGCAGTTTTTATCATGCTGGTGTTATTAAAGTGTTCATTCTTTAAATGAGTTTAAGTTATTTGATGCTATAAAACGTGGGTTTTGACGTCATGATTGACAGCTGAGACTGACAGCTTCTCTAAGCGAAGTAGTCACTGAAGCAGCAACAGATTGGAGCTTTAACTTTAACTACATTTCCAGAACTGTTTATTTCACACCGACATAATGAGTTGTTCTGCAGTATTAACCAATTGTGAGGGACCTTGATATCACGGCTCCACTTCACGCTCACTACTGCGTAGACTCGAGACTCAAGATGGAAGAAGTGAAGTGAAGTATACTTTGGGCTTAACAGGGTAGAAATTTGAACACTAAATTAGCTGTGCAATTGTGCTAGGGTCAATAACTAATGTCTCAAATTATAACAACACTGCAATCAATCCAATTAAAATGTAACTGATTTCAGGAATGTTCAGACTTTCGTAGCTTCCCTCATTGAGATTGAAGTGATGTCATGGTTGGGTTAAAGTGTTAAAGCTGCCAATACTATATTTAATGAAAGATTTCTCTGGGGTTTTTTGCTGTTCAGACTACAAAAACCTAACCAGATTTGAGTCTGATCTGCCTTAAAAACTAATCGGATTTAAGCAACCAGAGTGAACAAAGCCATAATACCAAGTCTAAACGGGTTTTGATGTGTTCATGCTTTCATGTCTCATCATTCAGAAAGCATTTTTGAAGGGGAAAAACAAAAACAAACTCAAGCCCATTCCAGCAGTTAATGGCAAACTGGAAATTTAAAAATATTATATGTTTTTTGGTCAAATCAGGCTGGAGGGTTAAAGTCCAAAAAACCAAAAAACACAAAAACTGTGCAGCTGTTCATCATGGAATGGAGCAGCAAAAGAGATGACAAGCGGCAAACACATCCTCTGTCTGCTCCGGACCACACCGTTTCACCTGTGCCCTAGAAGAGAGAGGGGACAGAGGACAGGAAATCACTTCCACCTTGACCACTGCTTGTCTTTGTCTGTTAAAGGCACGTAAATCACGCCCATCAGTGGCTTCATTTTGGTACTGCCATCCTCCAATTTGTCATACTGCTCCAACATCTGATTCCCTCCAGCTGGGCCGACGGGCAGAATGAGACGGCCACCTGGCTTTAGCTGGTCCAACAACTGTAACGCAAACAAATACACATACACGTGAATCTCACCAAACCTCACAAGAACAAGTCATATTTAACCCTAAAATCATAAGAAAGAAATACACGCATGACACTGATGGAAAACTAATGAGAAGGACTTTGATTATACTCAGTAGTCACTTTAAGACAAGTCATTTCACTCGGCAGCCATCTCTGAAACGCCTCTCGGGCAGCTATTTCAGTCATGCAAGTATAGCTTCTATCTCTTTTAATGGAGAAATCAAATTCTCCAAAGCTCTTCACCAAGGTAATGATTAAATTTCATATCTGAAATCACCAATGAAATCTGACAACTGTGTCATAAATTTTATTTCTAACACACATTATGAAATAAATGTTTTTCTCCAAAACACGTTGGCCACAATTACTGGCACCCCTAGAATTTTTTACAAACATGAGGAAACACAAAGGCCAAATTCCCTTAATCATTCATCATAATGAGTAAAAACAAAGAATATAGTTCTGATGTGCAGCAAAATATTGTTGAGCTTCACGATTGTTGGCTGTAAGAAAATAGCTAAAGCATTGAAAATCCCCGTTTCCACTATCAGGGCAATAATTAAGAAGTTCCAATCAACTAAAGATGTTATAAATCTGCCTGGAAGAGGACGTGTATCTAAATCGTCCTAATGCATGGTGAGGAGGAAAGTTTGAGTGGCCAAAGACTCTCCAAGGATCACAGCTGGAGAATTGCAGAGATTAGTTGAGACTTGAGTCTCAGAAAGTCTAAAAAAAAAAAAAAAATCAAAAAGCATCTACATCCCCACAAGTTGTTCGGGAGGGTTTCAAGAAAAATCCTCTGCTCTCATCCAGAAACAATCTCCAGCAAATTCAGATGTCAGACAAGACTGGAACTTCAAATGGGACCAACTTCTATGGTCAGGTGAAACTAAAAAAAAAAGAGCTTTTTGGCAGCAAACCCACCAGATGGGTTTGGTGCACACATGGATAAAAGGTACCCCATGCCCACGGTTAAATATACTGCCGGATCTCTAATGTTGTGGGCCTATTTTTCTGCTGGAGGACCTGGATATCTTGTTCAGATACATGGTATCATGGATTCTATCAAATACCAACAAATAAAAAAATCAAAACATGACCGCTTCTGCTAGAAAACCAATAATGGGCCGTGGTTGGAGCTTCCATCAGGACAATGATCCAAAACAAACATCAAAACCAACACAAAAATGTGTCACTGAGCACAAATTGAAGCTTCTGCCATGACCATCCCAGTCCCCTGACCTGAACCCTAAAGAAAATGAGTGGAGTGAACTGAAGAGAAGAAGCACCAACATGGATCTGGGAATCTGAAGGATCTGGAGAGATTCTGCATGAAGGAATGGTCTCTGATCTCTTGTCAGGTGTTCTCCAAACTCATCAGGCATTATAGGTGAAGACTCGGAGCGGTTATCTTAGCAAAAGAAGGTTGCAAAAAGTATTGAATAAAAGGGTGCCAATAATTGTGGCCAACATGTTTTGGAGAAAACCATTTATTTCATAATTTGTTATGATTTTCCCCCCACTTTCAATTCTTTTCCTTCGATGAAAGGTTAGATTTTTGCTAATTTTATGAATTAAAGATCAAAAGGATAAACAATGCAGATTTATTTTTACAGTCATCTTTGATCATATTTACCAAGGGTGCCAATAATTCTGACCACCACTGTATATCTAAAGTCTTTGGTATAATGGAAATCACACACGCACGCACGCACGCACGCACACACACACACACACACACACACAAAAAAACGTTAAATGTCCAGAGGCATTACAAAATGGGAATTTTGGGGAAATAATATCTCTTGACATGAAAAGAGAAAAAATAAATACAAAATAAATACAAAAAATAAATAAAAAAATAATCACAAAGCCAAAAATCAAAATGGTCCTAAACAAGGCTTTATTTCCTTGATGCAAAATATAATTTCTTTATTTTTTTTTATTTTGGGGGGAGAATATGAAATGGATGCTTTTTCTTTAAACTGAACCACACAGGAACAAGACAGCAACCCACTGATTTCAAACAGAACAAAAACTTGCATTTAGAACATTGTTGGCATACGCTAGACCTCAAAGGGATAGTTCACCCAAAAATGAACATTAATTATTCATACTCATATTGCTCCAAACCTGTATAACATCATTTTTTCTGCGGAACACAAAAGAAAAGATTTTGGAAGTCATTAGACTCCAATGACTTTCATTTTATGGGCTTTTTTTTTTTTTAATTGTGTTCCAAAGAAGAACAAAAAAGACAAAATTACGTAACATGTCACAGACGCAGGCTGAGTAAATGATAGCAAAATTTTAATATGTGGGTGAATTATTCCTTTAAAGTTGAGGTACAAATATGGCTTGGTATCAAAGTGTATTCAAAGAAAACATACTGCTTGTGGCACTGTGGGAGCTGCGGCTCCGACATGTATGGCGTCATAAGGTGCTTCTTCTGGAAAGCCCATTCTTCCATCTCCAACTGCACACACATTATACACAGACAACATTACAACACAACATAGCCGAGCCCATATAATTATTCTGTTCTGGCCCCATAGTGTACTGCCTCTCTCTGAATATAACTGTCTGCTAAACAACAAATAAATAAGAAATAACTAGTACCACACGGAATCTGTGCACTGTGTTTGAAATTGTCTGCAATGACTATGAGAGAAAATTTGACGAGTGGATTTTATGAAAATATCAAATATGAAAAAAGAAAATGTTCATGAAATTTCTTTGTTACAAGTCTTATTTTCATTTTTTAATAACAAATCCTATTTTTTAATAAGTATATTTTTTAAGTGAAATTTCAGGATTCCAAATTAAAATGTTATTTTCTTATTAGTGTTTTTTTTCCCTTTTTTTCTGCTTCTGCAAAATATACGCATTAATTTATGTGTACATGGGTCATTGAATGAATAAAGTTCTTAAAAGTGTAAAAAAACAATGGAGATATAATTCATTTTTGAAGTTTTATTAAGTGTTAACAATGAGATTACATAGTTTTTATAATCAATTACCAGTGCTTTGGTCATTTTTTATAAGATGGACAAAATTTGTCACCAAAAAAAGTCATTCAGTTTAACCAATATTTCGGTTTTAACGAATGACACTTTTGGTTATACCGAATGACGATATTTTCAAACAATGCTAACAGGCTGTATTTAGCTTACTAGCTAGCTGGCAAAAGGACAATCAAACATTTTATAATTAGTACAAGTTTTTAAAATATTACAACATTTTCCATGTTTTATAGCGGTTGTACCGAATGACCTGATGTTTCGGGACATGTGTATGAGCAAGTGAAAACATTAATTTTTCAAATAGTTAAGAGAGAGTTAGTTACTTTGCTTCATGACCATGTGGTCCTGTGCAGGTGTCTGAATGATGTCACATGATACATATGGCTGTATTGGCCTTTGGACGGTTAAACCGAATGATCTTTTGACACTTCAAAATCTCTAAAATACCTTTATATGTAGCAAAATATAATTAAAAGCTTTTGGATTCAATAAAAGTGATCTAGTTGTACTACCTTACATACTTTGGATGTAATATCTTTGTTTATTATTATTATTATTAAGGCCTTTGGACAGAAAAATGATCTGTCACGTCATTGACCCACATACAAAAAGTCCTGTTTTCGTTCAGTTAAGTATGGGATATAGATACACGTACTATCACAGCTGTAGTACACTATAATGTTCTGATGTTTAAACTAGGTTATAATATAAAATTAACTTATATTTAAACAGAAAAACAGTATTAGCTGTTGGCCAATCAATATCAGCCAGAATTTAAATATTGTTGCATATATAAAAAGTTAACACATTATAAAGCACATCATTTAAAACAACCAAAAACAAAGTTGTAGACCAACCAATGAGTCTGATTCTCCCTGAAGAGATCAAACTAGGGTCGTCCTTCTTTACATTAGTTACAGAATCTTCCACCAGCTCCTTTATGTGATCAATGCCAATCACCTTCCCCCTCGGCCCAACCTGTAACACACCACAATACATTATATTGTTGTTTCTTTTTTCCCTCAATGAACATTTGATCACAAAAAAAAAGGTGCAATGATTGTCTTAGATTTGCATGTTGCTTTTACAACCTGCACAATCATAATGAGTAACAAAAAGAGTAACAAAAGTGCAGCTCTGATTCTGCAACCCTCCATCATGTTTTTGCTATCGTATAACATGTAGAAACAACAGAAACGTGATTCCGGAACTACATGCATGAATATGTATTATAAATATAAATATATTATTTATTGTAATAATGAATATAGAAAAATAAAAGGAAAAAGGAAAATAAAAAGGACTTAAACTTACAAGACTACATAAATGAAAGAATAAAGCAATAATATAATAAATAATAAGAAAAGCAATAATATAAAATTGCAGGAATAAAAAATTTAATTTTTAAAGAAATCAGTAAGAATAATAATAATAATAATAATTCTGTAAAATAATTCTTTTTTTTTTTTTTTAGTCATGTTCACCCGAAAATGAAAACACTATTTACTCACCCTCAAGTTGTTCCAAAACTGTATGAATTTCTTTCCTCTGCTGAACACAAAAGATAATATTTTGAAGAACATGGGCAACCAAACAGTTGATTAGCCCCACTGAAAAAATAAAAAATAAATACTATGGAAGTCTATGGGGACCATCAACTGTTTGGTTACCCATATTCTTCAAAATATCTTCTTTTGCGTTCAGCAGAGGAAAGAAATTCATACAGGTTTGGAACAACTTGAGGGTGAGTAAATGATGACAGAATTTTCATTCTGGGCGAACTATCCCTTTAACTGTTCTAATGTAGGAAGGTAATTTATATGCTATGATTGTTTGCATTCCATTACTATACAATTAATTTAACAGAAATGTGAAAATTCTAAGCAATCCCATGTATGCCTTCGGAAGTGAAGTGACTCACCATTCTGGCGAAGCAGACGGACAGGATTCCAGAGCCTGATCCCACATCCAGAGCCTTTGCTCCTTCATACAGGTGATCATGGAGGAGCTCTAGAGCATATGCGTGCTACAGCACACAAAAAAAGTGTTCATCAGCACCTACCTCAAACAGGCCAATGAGTGTATAAATAAAAGCTGTTTTAACTTACCATATGTGGTGCACTGATTGTTGCTTGGTAACCTGTACGAAATTACAAAACAAACCTTCATCCCAAAAAGAAAACACATCAACAGAATCACCAGACTAACACTGTGTCTACACTGGAAGGGACAGACAGCACACTGCACTGTAACAGCTTTAAGATGTCAAGATTGCTGCATATCACCTCTGAACATCAGCTTGAGACAAGCAATCCAATGATTAAATAAAATGCTTTTATTTCAGACATTCAAGGATAATAAATTGTCTGGATTAGCTGTGCATAGCACCAAAAACAGAAACCGGGTATTTCGTCAACAGAAAATACGTCTAAATGTGCTTTGGCCACTTTGGGCGCAAGAAGTATAGATTAATGTAAGCAATACAGTTGTAGATGACATTGTGTCAACAAAATGATAACTCTGGACCTGGAACTTACCTATAGATTGTGGCGAGTCCATATATGGATTACATCTGGAGAAATGGGCGCGGTCTGTGGCCAACATAACTTCATATACACGGTCCGATTTAATGATCCCATTCTCTGGACAAAAAACACAAATTCACACTGGTAGGTTTATACCTGTTTAATATGCATAATTACTTATGTATAATGTCCAATGTTTTTCAATATCACTTCTAAGAGAACACTTTTTTCATTGTATGTTTTAATTGTGTGAAAAAAGCAGTGTGAACATTATTCAAAATATCTCCTTTTGTGTTCCATGGAAAAAGATTCTTAATCTGTTCCTTTTTTTTTTAGTCAGTCATTCATTTGAGGTATCGGAAATGATGGAGCAACAAAACCTTGTGGCATGCCAGAAATCCTACACTGGTATTCAAAACTTACACACTATTAATAACAGCCTGTGCCTATTTAAACATAGTAAATACTACATATTTACACTCACATACTAAGTTGAGACCTTAACACATATTTATTTAACTTAATTCACTTTCTCAGAGACAAAATGTAGTTGTGCCAGGCTAATTATTTGGAAAAGTCCAATGGGGGTGAAAACTGTATATTTAGGCACTGTAGCTCTGTCAAACGCCAAGCTAAACCTCTGACCTGGATTTTCCGCAGGCATTGAAGCGTTGTAAATCAATAGCTGCAGTAGTGACACTGCATTTCCACCATCACTCAATGCACATTATTAAACACTTATGGATGCTGATCAGGGAGGAAAGCCTGGGTGTGGTTAGCCAACCGGGCCGAGAACGGTATGTAATCGTGCTGTGCCTTACCAGGCTCAAGTGGAAATATAACCGGAACTGTTCTTAGAACCGTTCAGCCACACAGTGGAAAAACAGCTAGAATCTATGAGCTCTAGATTCTCTTGGAGATTCTGCAAGCATACTAACCAAATACTGAATTACCTTTTTAATCCAAAGTGACCTTAATTACACAAACTGCAAGATGCAACAAAGAATTAAAACATGTTCCAGCACATAATAGTGAGAAAAACAATCAACTTCCACTGGCAGTTACAAGTTTAATTGTTAGGTTAGGAGTTTGCTCAAGTCGCTAACCCTAAGTATCAGCAACAGTAACAGTGATACTTGTCTTAGCAAGCACCACTAAATATAGCACACTGACCACTTGACCTCAGAATAAAGCCAGGAGTTCAGGAGGACGGGTTACATGCCAGATGAGTATTAGAAGTCTTTCTGGCCAATGGTCAACTGTTAAAACTAGTATTTTTAACTAATCTATGAATAGATTAGATACATTCACTGAGACTGAGCCAAAAACATACAATTATAATAACAAAATAAAATCACATTTTATTTCACATTTCAGGATAACTAAATATTATATAAGGCATGTTGTGTGCAGCATTAATATCAAAGCTCAAAGTACTAAACTGAGTGACGTCATCATACAGTGACATTAACAGCATGTGCTGTGCCACGCCCACTGAATAACTCCAAATAAAAACAGCACATGCAAGCATTAAACAACGGATATTAAGCATCTCGCGTTTTTGGAAACTGTTTCTTGCTTTCTTATTGTAAACAAACTGCATATACCTGCAGGAACGAGTAACGTTACGTTCTAGATTCAATAGATAAACGCTAAAGGGTGCTACTGTGTAATCAATGTGAAGAAAACCCACCACATATGTTTGTTCAGTCAAAGCAATGCAAAATATGAACCGAAATGAGATGTATCACATAATGCATGTATCACAACGATTATATAAAAAAAAGAACAGACTATTTGCAGGTGGTGAGAGTGACGATTACATTTTAGACTGCTAGCAGCTAGCTAACAAAATGGCACAGAAGCACACTGTAAGTTTTAAACAGCAGTCATGTGCTTGTCTGAAATAATAACACACGCACGAACAACGGTGAGATGAAGTCATCTCATGCTATCCTAACACGCATCAGCGCACTTTCCCCTCAGCTGTAACGCAATGCTAGTTCACACAGACGCGCACTTTCCCTCAGTACACTGACGTAAACAACCCCCAGTTACTAATCAAAACAGTAAGCAGGACTGCTTTTGCTCTTTTTATCATGCAAAACGGGTTAAACTCACTGCGGAGGTTGTTGACGAGCTCTGCATGGCTCGCTCCTCCTGATTTCCAGGCCATTATTGAACACACTCTGCGGATCAGGTAGAGTGCGGCTGTCAGCGCCGCGCCTGCGCACACCGCTCTTCCGACGACGGTTACCACTTCTAGCAGGGATACGTCACCAGACATGTCCTGTAACGCTCTTAACAGCTCACTGCTGCGTCATTCATTCTGTACGATGTTTTCCCATATGAGCACATTTGTGTGCATTTTCAGGGTTTGGCAATTCTATCAGTAGATTCACTCTGCTGTGCGCTGCCAGCAGGAGGAAAGCACGAGCGCATTATCAGGGTGACGTAAGGCATTATCAGGGTGACAGATTTGCCACGTTTTCTAAATGCGAAACGAAATAACGTTACATTTCTAAAATCAGTAGTGGAATGACCTAAGTGCTTTGGTTAAGCTGAGCTATTCGCATAAGGGATTAGTAAGGCAGTGTAGCAAGCATACGAGTGTCTTCTTCTCTGATTTTTAATTTTATCAAATATGACGCAGAAGTTATGCGTAACTTAATACGTCACTATTTTTTTTACAGTCTAAGGTCACTACAAGAAAAAGTTAATTTTTTTTTATATTCGCTTTATTAAGCTACTTAAAATGTAACTAATAATAACTAATTTAAAAATATTACATTATTATTGCGCCTTGCAAAGCTAAAACTACTTGGGGAACAAGTATTTTATCTTTTTAAAATTCTCTTTTATAATTTATAATAAAAATATATATATATTTTCATATTTTATCAGCATAATAGCGATTTTATAAAACAGAATCGCGTTTGGTCCTGTGAGGCCGCCGTACTAGGCGAAGGTGGTCGGAGCCGTGGCGGGATATATTTTGCTACATGTGAAGCACGCTAAACTGAACAACAACAAAACACGAAACCAGTGAGACCCAATGGATTGCATTAACGCCAAATACATTTCACAGAAAATCAGTAAGACGCGGTGGCGGCCTGTTTCTTCGGCTTCTTTGCAGCAGCCTGACGTTTTCGCCACAGGATCCTGGGACAACGAGGCGAGAGCGCTACTTCAGATGAGTTACATCACGTCTCACACTGATGTTTTGTTGTTAATCGTCATTCATTGTGTGTTTTCAGAATAACAAAGTGTCGATCTGGTCGGTGGGAGATCATGGAGTCTCAAACATAGATGGAGAGTTTGATGAAGAGCCTCAGTTACTGTGTGACTCCAAGCATGAAGGGGATGTATTGGACCTACAGGTGAGTGTCAAAACACTCCTGCTTATTCGTTATACTGTATGCATCATACACTGTAAATATGTTCAGTGTTTTGTGAGCAGGGGAGTTCAGGGGCAGCTGTACCAATCACTACATTTCCCCCCCAAAATATTTACATTGAGAAACTTTTAATGCAAGTAGTCACTGGAAAATATTTACCCACTGTATCACAGATAGGAGCTCAAAATAATAGTACCATTGCTTGAGAACATTATTGAATCGCCTTTATATTCTACTAATTCTTTCAGCCATGTATGCTCATGTATTTTTTTTATTATCTGCATAAATCTAAGCTTGAAATGTAGGCCAAGCCCTCTTGGGAGCAGATCCAAGCCATTTTTTAAATCCGCTATGTAATGCAGGGAGAAAAGAGAATGATATCTTTCATTTGTGGACTAGTTTGAGATTAATAAACCTGTCATCTGCATAATCTGTGTAGTTTCTAGATCAAGACAGGCTCGTTTCGGCATCATCAAGTGGGGCTGTGACGATTTTTAAGCTTCAGACTGACTGTCAGGTACTTGCTATGTTTGTTTGTTTCATGATATTTGCATCATCTGATAAATTTCATGGTGCACAGCAGAAACTGTCCATTGTAATGCATTTTTTTTGTGATGTTCAGGCTCTGTCATTGGCTCATGTGTGGGAGAGAGCTCATCAATACTCCTGTGATAATGCGCCCTGCACTGCAATAGTGTGCAGAAGCCCTGAAATAGTGTCAGTGGGTGAGGACGGTCGAGTTATTCTTTACAAGGCAGATCAGACTGAAGTTGTACGTGTTATTGGTAAGTGTTTTGTGGTTTTCTTTGTAGCATAGACAAAAGAGCTGCACGATTCTGGATAAATTGAGAATCTCCCATGATTATGAACAGACAAATAAACAAAATAAGAGGTTCTAACAAAATGTTAAATGCTGCGGTATATTTAAAATTTTTAATTAATCTGAATGAATAATTAAAAAAAAAAAGGTTTGATTGAATGATTCAGTGACTCACTCATAAAGACTTCAATTGTTTCATTATCGGATGAATCATCATTTGTTTAACAAATCTCTTGAATGAAAGATTCAATGACAAATACATTTATTACTTGCTTTCAAAAGGTGATTTGCTCTAATTTAATCACTACCATAAGCATCAGTGTTTATATCCGAACTATAAACTTTTATCTCAGTACTTCTGTTATAATATGAATATTTGTAACACAAAAAGACTGTTGTTTCATACCTATACATGATAACTGCTCTTTCTGGCTCAGTGGCAGCGCCAGTGCAGATATGAATGTTCACTGTGATTGTCAAAGTTTTAATAGACATAGGCGAGTCATGTCATTTAGGAATGGGATTGCGTGGGTGTTTGAATCGAGATCGCGATCTTTTAACGATTAATCGTATAGCTCTAAATGAAAATGAACTTGTATATAGATAACTTTATTTTTGCATTATTTTAATGCAAAAACAGTTTTACCTAAAATGATTATTCTGTTATAATTTACTTCCAAATCTGTATGACTTACTTTCATCCATGGAACACAAAAGATGCTTTCATATACAATGAAAGTGAATGGTGACAAGTTCCTTGAGGTTCACTTATGTTAATAATTTTTTTTGTGCACAAAACAAATATATACATGCGGAAAAATTATTTTCTTCAACCCTCATTTTGACCCTCTGATTTGTTTTTTTTAAAGGGATAGTTCACCCGAAACATATGCATGCAAGTCAAATTTAATTAAAGGATACATTAACCCAAAAATGAATATTCTCTCTTGATTTATTCCTCATGTCATTCCAAACATGTATGACTTACATTCTTCACTGGAACACTGGAACACTGGAATGTTTTGAATCCTACGATTATGACTAATAGCACTGTGTTATTGTCTTTCAACAGAAAATGCAGATAGCAGTACGATTCATGCCGTGACGTTTCTAAGGACGACTGAAGTACTCACTGTTAACTCCATCGGTCAACTGAAGATGTGGGACTTCAGACAGCAGAGCGACAGTCCTGCACAAATTCTCTCTCTGTATGATTTGCTCATACTAGATTAAAGAACCATATTAACATTATTCTTTGAATAAAACTGTATTCATTTAAATCTCGAGAAAAGACATCCATTCACATCAAAATCATAGTAGAAAAATAAATATTCTGCATGAAGAAAATGCCTATTTTTAGGACCAATGAGACATTTTCATTAATTTCCAAGTTTTCAAAAAAAAAAAAAAAAAAAAATAGCCACTCATTAGCCACTTTCACAAATTGCTGCATTACATTTTCCAATGAACACAGCATTGATACAGATTTTTTTTCTGGCAATGTTTTAACTTCTTAAGATAAGAAATTGCCCAAGCTTATTTGCCAGCATTTCGTGTCAGTCATCTCAATATCAATAAGTGGTACAATTTATCTGTATTCATTCTAGAACATCTAAAAGTTGGACCGTAAGTTGTTCTCTTTTCTGTTATCTTATTCTGGTTTCATATATTTTCTGTTCATGCAGCACCGGGGACAGAGTGCCCTTGCACTGTGTGGATAAACACCCAAACCAGCAGCACATAGTGGCCACAGGAGGGCAGGATGGGATGCTGTGTATCTGGGATGTGAGACAGGGCAATACACCCTTCTCTCTCATAGAGGCCCATTCAGCAGAAAGTCAGTACCCTTGGAATTATTTAACTTTTAAAAAATAAATATACTTGAGTTCTGTAAACACACATACTAGACATTCAGAAAATGTCATAAAAAGATATTACAGTAGGAATGACCTTATTCATGAGTTCAGTTTGGTCTTAGCAAGTTTAAAAGTTGAAATTTGCAAGGAATTAGTATCATTAATGAGGACCAAAGAAAATGGACAGTGTCATCTTGTATTTGTGAAATTGTCCTTCAATATTTGAAGATGTCAAAGCTTAAATCCCAAAGAATACTTCACTTTACTAGGGTGCGTGTGACATGAATTTTGTCTTCAGCACAGTATCGACACACGTACATTGATTTCTTTTTGCACTAATTGGAAAAAACGGAATAAACGGAAAAGACAGAAACGCATGCAAGCTACAACAACGAACGGCTCAGGCTGTTTGGATGAGAGATTGTGCGAGGAGGTCAGAAAGTACCTGCATTTGTACAACTTTAGCCTAAAGATTATAAAGATGCATGGCGAGAGATTGCCCAGGCACTGGTAGTGCATGTTGTCTTAATGAGTATGTGCCATCCGCTTGTGTGACCGCTGTGTGCATATGGGAAAAAAAAGTATACTTTGGGCTTAACTGTCAGAAACCTAAAAAAATTCGATAACACTGGCAGTGATTCTGATCTGTTTTCTGTTTTCTTCAGTGTGGGAAGTACATTTTCATCCATCAAACCCCAATCACTTGTTTACATGCTCAGAGGATGGGTCTCTGCTACACTGGGAGACGACTTCAGGATCAGACATGAGCACACTCCTACAGAGTAAGCCAACACTCCTTCACATCTACAATAATATTAATAATAATAATAGTATCTATCTGATTCTTATCTTATCTTTTAACTTCACAGAGCTTTTTCAAGCTCAAACAGCAACATTACACACTAAAGAAAGTTGAATATGTAAAAAAGCATAATGGGACCCCTTAAAACCAAAACCAGTGATTTAAAGCTCTCTTTATCCTTTTCATTTGCCTCCTTTCCTTTTTTTCTTGGTGAAATCTGATCACAGGAGATGCATGTTACATGCATGTTAATACCTGGAAATAGAAATGCATCTCGGGTGACTGCTTGTGATTAGGTTACTGAAAACGCATCTTAAAAGTGGAAGCAGGCCCATGCTATTGGAATCAAAATAATTTTTGTTGCATTTGGTGAACCCGTTTTTTTTTTTTTTTTGGTAAAGGTAAAAAAATTTATTTTTAAAGATGCAATCAATACGTTTTTGTTCATGTTTTGCTGGCTCTTTTCCCAATTTTACCAGTGGTTTTGGTCTCTGTACTGACACCTATTGCCCTGGATGCCTAAGACTGATGCTTCACATACAGCAAAGCTGTTTGTATATCTTTGATTCCTTTTTGTTTTGTTTTTTTTCCTCTCCTATTGTACACGTCCATATAATGAACTTTCTTGGATTCAATCCTACAGTTGTTTGCTGCACAATTGTATTACAATTTGAATTTCACTTATGTTGCACAAGAAGCAATGCTAGACAGGTTGGTCTGAGCATATGGGCTGTGGTACGACTATGAAGGTTTTGTTCTTAATTTTTATCTGGTACACACAAACTTTATTTTTTACTACTTATTTACTAATTTTATTGTATTTTTATCTTCATATAACTTTCTGTTTCCTTTTTTTTTTTTTTTTCCCCAGGGGGCTGGAACAGCAGGGTCATCTCGCATAGTGCCGTTCCGCAGGCAGGGGAGAATGACTCTGTGGTCAGTGCCTGGCTTGCTGGGGACTCCAGCAAAAGTAGACTGGAGGCGACTCATATGCTGCCCAGCCAGACACTGTCTGTCAACAGTCTTGATGTGCTTGAGCAGTGTTTAGTATGTGGGACTGATGGGGAGGCTGTGTACATCCACAGACAAGTTCCTGTTTGATTACTCACATAAAACGTATCAAAGACAATGCTTGGAATATTTTTATATATTAAATTGCTTTGTTCAATTAATTAAAACTAAACAATTAAAATTACAGTGTGTACAGTATTTCTGTTTCATTCAAGTTCTGTTGAAGTACTGAGTTACTTAACCTATAAGTGGTGTTTACTAAATCCAGAATTTTACGTTGATGTTGAAATTATTGCATATGCTTTGCGGAGATACGATGGTTATGGTGTTATCGTATGGTGTAGCCTTATGTGCACCAGTACACAATGCCATGACATATTCTACGCTATGCCATGACACAATACGATATGCCCTACATTATAACGCGTAGTACGTCATGTCATTTGTGTTCCCCTGAGAAAGAGGGAGGGGGGGGGGTACAATAATACCTGTGAAGTGTTCGTGATGTCATAGTAGCTGCCTGCTATTATCCACCACACATATAAGCAAAAAATTTTATCCACCACACGAATAAGCAAAAAATCAATAACCTAGAGAAGTCCATAACATATTGTACGCTTATTGAAAGCGTGAGAATATCAGATTATTAATGATTTAAAATATGATTTAAAGTATTAACAAAAGATTATTAAAACGATGATTTAAAATGTAGGTCTACTTTTAAAGAAGAACTTTAATTTGACATTATTACGAAGTGCACTTTTAAACCTAAATGTGTTAAGAAACAGTCACTTAAGTTGTCTTTTATTTTATTATATCATCTGCAAGAACTACAAGTGCACATTCAATATTATTGAATATTCATTATTGAATGAAAAACATAATTTCTATTAAGAAAGGAGAAAATGAACACATTGCAAGAGTAAAATACTTTATTGAATTATTATTATTTTTTTTAAAGTTAGTACATTTTAAGTTACAAAAAAAAAAAAAAAAACACACTTTAGTGAATAACTCTCTTATAATCTTTAGTTGGCTGTATTCACGACGCAGTAGCTGGTTGAAGGGGACCAAACCTCGCAGAAACACCTGACTTGGTTCCATTTGACCAGCCACAGCAAGGCGTGCTGCTTCAGGAAGAGAGAACGGGCAGGCAGACGGAGCTTATGTTGACATTGTTCAGCAAATCATTCTTGTTGCTTACCTGTTGAGAAGACAAAGAAGAAAAAAAAAACTTTTAAATATTTTAAAAATAAAACTGAATCAAATTGGCAACAAATTGCCTCATTTACAAATTGTTTCTTCAATAAGATTTTTATTTCCTGCGCTATTCAATGGATGAACATGAGTTTAGCATTGTTAATTACTGTATTTTTATTTAATGTGCTGAAAGCTGAGGAAAGAATTCAGCCTCTAGTGTCTTCTTTAGGAAACCCCATAAGGTTTGTATAGCTCTCATATGGATTAGTGAAGTAAGGGACAGCTGTATTCTGTCAATCTGCCCTGATCTTCAGTAGCTATGGGTCAGTGAGAGATGATCAGGGTGTGGAGCAGTGGAGGCCTGCGGCCAGCCAACTCACAGAAGCAACAGCTTTACCATCTGATCCACTCTATATACATGAATAATTAATGCAGCTCAAATGAAGTATACGTCTCAGAATACAAAATTACACAAATGTATGTCAACTTGGAGTTAAAACTGATATTTATGTTTAATTTATCAGTTTTTATCCATCACAATGTGCTTTATTTGCAGGATGATAGATTCCCCCTGAAACCACACACTTCCTTACATTCCATAACTTGAGTATTCATATGGGCATATAAGGAAGCATGTCTTCACAAGGGGCAAATTTCAGTCTCCCTCAAACAATAGACAAAGCTGTCAGGAAAAATGCAAAGGTCATACAGAGAGTTGATAATATTACAGTTTTGTATTTATTTTAGCAATTCATATTTTTCTCTGCTTCATAACAGCATTAAATTATATAAAGTAACAGCAAAATGTTAGATAACTACAAAAATGTTGGCCAGAATGATAATATTTTTAGCGTTCCTTTTCAAGAACATTTGTCCTTCATTAAAGCAAGCAAACAAAACATGGCACACTCTTTATAACAATAAAGCTCATGTGCAAAGAAAAACTGAATTTACCTGTATGTAGATATCCTTTCCATAATCATTCTTTGTGTTGACACGTATCTGTAGACAAGGAAGTACAAGGAGGAAAGCCAGCCAAGCAGAAGAGGACTAGCACATCTAGCACTCGAACATCTTTCTCACATTTAAATAGACCAGAAGCTTCCTCATTCTGCCATGTAGCAAGTCCAATATGCTCAAACTGCCCCTTTTTTACTCCTTGATGTAGGAGCTTGATTTACAGTAGATCAAAGAGGCACTATGACACCTCAGGTGAAAACCCAGTAACCCTCTCATACCTCCATTTCCTTTAACAGCACCATTTCCAGTGGCAGAGGTGTAAAATCTTCCATTTGCTGCCTCATAAAACAGAGAGATGTCATCCAGCATCTCAGTCCAAATCAAAATGGAGCTATATATAATATACATATATATCTTAATTCATATCTGCTAAGAAAGAAATAAAACATTTCAAAGAAGACATCCTTTTGATTCTGATAAACTGCAGGTTGTTCATCCCAGACAAGTGTTTGGCTGCTCTCATTAAATCTGAAATAATTTGAGGATATTTAATCTCGACTGCTTCGCTAATTAAAGAAAGAGAATTTTTTTTTTTGAAAAATAAATATATAAAAAAGTACTATTTTAATATGTTGTAACTGATATTATGCAAAAAAACTATTCCAATTTCAAAAAAATTATTCCAAAAAAAAAAAAAAAAAAAAGAACTCCCTGACTAGTTATACAAAACCAACCCAATCTACCAATAAATGAAAACACCTTTCTGTTCCCATCTTTCCTCTTCTGCTGAGTGCTACAGTGTATCGTCCTCTTTGCATGACCGGTGGATTCTGCCCAGACATGGCCACATGCTCCCGGCCTTTTCAAGCGCTCGGCCTCCCTTATACTCCCCCCTCTGCCCCTGCGGTCCCCCACCTGTTGGTGTCCTTTAGAAGCCAGGGCCTCTCCTATGCCTGCTGTCCAACCCAATCAGGGCCATGACAGCGGAGAGCGAGCCTGTGAAATCACACCTCTCAGCTGTTCACACTCGCCCCGAGACACCCTACACCCACTGCTCCCCTTTTTACACCGAATTTCAATGGCTCCTTTAGGGAGAGAGAAGGGAATCCTGGAAACAACTGTGGGCGAGTGACTTCTGAACAGTAGTGGGTTAGTAGTAGTCACAGCTGAAACAAGCTAGTGTGACTACTGTCTGGGATTTGGTAAGCCAGCGGGTTTAGGATCAAGGCTTGAATGATTTGTGTTCAAGATGCTTCAGTTTACTTTGTTGAATTGTGAATGATGCACTACAATTAGTTTTTCTGAGCATCAACACTAATGACAGCAACATGTTTTTGTATATTATTTTGTAGTATTTTACACAAATTATGTCTAGATAAAAGGCACTCAAGGTATTCCAACTTAATAAAATATAGCCTTTACTGTCCTTATATATATATATACTCTATATATATACTCTACCAGTCAAAAGTTTAGACACGGTAATGTTTTTAAAAGAAGTTTCGTCTGCTCACCAAGGCTGCATTTATTTAATTAAAAATACAGTAAAATCTGTAATATTGTGAAATATTATTAGAATTTAAAATAACTGTTTTCTGTTTGAATATATTTTATAAAGTAATTTATTCCTGTAATCAAAGCTGAATTTTCAGCATCATTACTCCAGTCTTTAGTGTCACATGATCCTTCAGAAATCATTCTAATATGATGATCTGCTGCTCAAGAAACATTTATTGTGTACAATTGTACAAAATATTTGTGTACAATAACGAAGCTGAAAATTCAGCTTTGATCACAGGAATAAATTACTTTATAAAATATATTCAAACAGAAAACAGTTATTTAAAATTGTAATAATATTTCACAATATTACTGTTTTTACTGTATTTTTAATTAAATAAATGCAGCCTTGGTGAGCAGACGAAACCTTTTAAAAACATTAAAAATCTTACCGTGTCCAAACTTTTGACTGGTAGTGTGTATATATATATATATATATATATATATATATATATATATATATATATAGCCTTTATGATACAAAAACACCTACTGAAAATGAAAATGTACCTACTGAATATTTTTTATATTGTGTATTTATAATGATCATGTTATCTAGCAAAAAGATTATGTAAATAATTTATTTATGAAATATTAATTTATATTTATGTAATAATTGTGAAATATTATTACAATTTAAAATAAAAATTTCAACAATATATTTTAATTTATTTTTGTGATGTCAAAGCTGAATTTTCAGCATCATTACTCCAGTCTTCATTACAAATCATTAAAAATCTTATATATATATATATATATATATATATATATATATATATATATATATATATACATATATATATATATATATATACAGTTGTGGTCAGAATTATTGGCACCCTTGGTAAATATGATCAAAGATGACTGTAAAAATAAATCTGCATTGTTTATCCTTTTGATCTTTAATTCATAAAATTAGCAAAAGTCTAACCTTTCATTGAAGTAAAAGAATTGAAAGTGGGGGGAAAATCACATTATGAAATAAATGTTTTTCTCCAAAACACGTTGGCCACAATTATTGGCATCCCTAGAATTTTTTATGAGTAAAATATCTCTGAAGTATATTCCCATTCATATTTACATTTTTTAGCACACCAGGGTGATCATGAACATGAAATTATCCAGCCATGACTTCCTGTTCCACAGGAGTATAAACATGAGGAAACACAAAGGCCAAATTCCCTTAATCATTCATCACAATGAGAAAAACCAGAGAATATAGTTCTGATGTGCAGCAAAAGATTGTTGAGCTTCACAAAATAGAAAGTGGCTGTAAGAAAATAGCTAAAGCATTGAAAATCCCCATTTCCATTATCAGGGCAATAATTAAGAAGTTCCAATCAACTAAAGATGTTATAAATCTGCCTGGAAGAGGACGTGTATCTAAATCGTCCTAATGCGCGGTGAGGAGCAAAGTTTGAGTGGACAAAGACTCTCCAAGGATCACAGCTGGAGAATTGCAGAGATTAGTTGAGTCTTGAGTCTCAGAAAGCCTAAAAAAAATTAGCAAACAGCACCTACATCACCACAAGTTGTTCGGGAGGGTTTCAAGAAAAATCCTCTGCTCTCATCCAGAAACAATCTCCAGCATATTCAGTTGTTAGACAAGACTGGAACTTCAAACAGGACCGGCTTCTATGGTCAGATGAAACTAAAAAAAGAGCTTTTTGGCAGCAAACCCACCAGATGAATTTGGTGCACACATGGATAAAAAGTACCCCATGTCCACGGTTAAATATACTGCTGGATCTTTAATGTTGTGGGCCTATTTTTCTGCCGGAGGTCCTGGACATCTTGATCAGATACATGGCATCATGGATTCTATCAAATACTAACAGATAAAAATCAAAACCTGACCACTTCTGCTAGAAATCCAATAATGGGCCGTGGTTGGATCTTCCATCAGGACAATGATCCAAAAACAAACATCAAAATCAACACAAAAATGTGTCACTGAGCACAAAATGAAGCTTCTGCCATGACCATCCCAGTCCCCTGACCTGAACCCTAAAAAAAATGAGTGGAGTGAACTGAAGAGAAGAAGCACCAACATGGAGCTGGGAATCTGAAGGATCTGGAGAGATTCTGTATGAAGGAACGGTCTCTGATCTCTTGTCAGGTGTTCTTCAAACTCATCAGGCATTATAGGTGAAGACTCAGAGCTGTTATCTTGGCAAAAGGAGTTTGCAAAAAGTATTGAATAAAAGGGTGCCAATAATTGTGGCCAATGTGTTTTGGAGAAAAACATTTATTTCATAATGTGATTTCCCCCCCACTTTCAATTCTTTTCCTTCAATGAAAGGTTAGACTTTTGCTAATTTTATGAATTAAAGATCAAAAGGATAAACAATGCAGATTTATTTTTACAGACATCTTTGATCATATTTACCAAGGGTGCCAATAATTCTGACCACAACTGTATATATACATTCACTACCGGTCAAAAATTTGGAATCTGTAAGATTTTTAATGTTTTTAAAAGAAGTTTCATCTGCTCACCAAGGCTGCATTTATTTAATTAAAAATACAGTAAAAAACAGTAATATTGTGAAATATTGTTACAATTTAAAATAACTGTTTTCTGTTTGAATATATTTTATAAAGTAATTTATTCCTGTGATGGTAAAGCTGAATTTTCAGCATCATTACTCCAGTCTTACCATCACAGGAATAAATTACTTCATAAAATATATTCAAACAGAAAACAGTTATTTAAAATTGTAATAATATTTCACAATATTACTGTTTTTACTGTATTTTTAATTAAATAAATGCAGCCTTGGTGAAATCTTACAGATTCCAAACTTTTGACTGGTATATATATATATATATATATATATATATATATATATATATATATATATATTATAAAACTATATTAAGTAGTGGTAGTATAACTATTTACACTACTATATAAAACTAACAATTCAGTCTCACACATTATGTGATGCTTGATGACCACATGATTTTAAGACCGACCTAGTTCTATGGAGGAAATGGGAGAGGTCTGGGTACATTTTCCCCTGCAACAAGCATGCCAGTACCCCTGAAGTCAGCACCTGTGTTCTAAAAGAAGCCCAGGCAACAGGAGACCCAGCCCTATTCACAGAGACCTCGGGCCAGAGATGAGGCTTACTCTGAAACCCAACACTCTGCACCCTTTTAACAGCATTAAACCACCACAAATAGCCAGCAGCAAGCATTGCTCTTCTCAGGAATAGCATCATGCATGCTCAACAATTACTGTTTCCTGTGGCTGCACATGACAGTAACAAATTAGACATTTCCATCTTCATCATTACTGAGGATTACAACATTTGCCGTCAGGTCATTATACACCTCAGTGAAGAATGATGTCAGTGAAGATGTTTTTGCTTCTAAAGCTATAAATCTGCTGTAATAATCCTAAATGTTTTACAGTTTAAATGAACTCTGGGTTTGATTCCATTTTAAAATATATAAAAATTGACATTGTTGGTTGTCATTTTCAATAGCTAATCCCATGGAAGCTGTGAAACAATTGTAAGGGTGTGTCTATAATGCACTACGGAAACAACACAAAGCTAGTGTTCATTTGGGTCAGCGGGAAAAAAGAAATGAGAGAGTGAGAGAATGCTCAGTGTTTGAGGAGAACGTAAGCTCCAAATCCGACCGCTCGATTTATTTTTAACACTGGCAGTCAAAATGGGCCCCACAGCGCTAATAACTTTGTTCCTCTCTGTCACTAGCATTTGGCCAGCAGCATCCAAGTTTATTCTAAGAGGTTATATAGCTCTCTCTTTTTCCGGAGGCTGACATATAATTTTTCAGGCAGCGCAATTTAAACAGCTGATTCCCAGGACATAGATGCACAGCACAGGACTTGAAGCAGATAGCCATAGATAACCAGTAGCTAGCCATAATCCTTTTAGGTTAAATTTCTGCTCAAATTAGAGAATCAATGATATTGAATGGAGCTTATTAAACATTTAACCACAGTTTTTACAGTATGAACACACATTTCCCCTCATTACTACTGTTGACAAATAATTTAGTTACAACTGTTGACAAATAATTCCCTTCTCTCAGCCAGACTCAAGAGTTTTTTTGACAGATGAAGGCTAAAGGTTTTCAAATCATTCTCGGTCCCATGTAGGATAACTTAGTTTGGTTTAATTAAAGAGATTTTTGACAGAAATATATTACTACTTTACAGTAGAATGTAAAGTAATAATGACAATAATAATACAGTTTATTAATTTTTTAAGAAATATCACAATGTTTCATTCATATTTTAATTTAAACCTTTAATTTTGTTGTTCAGCACTTTATAATGTCTGTTTTTTGTATACAATTAAAAGTCAATAAGGGTCCAATGTTGTTTTGAATTGCACTGATTTTTTTTTTATTGCAAGGACAAAACACTTATTTAAATAAATAGAATGTACTGTTCTACAGAATAAAGTAATTTTGGAATAAGATGAATGTGGGTAAATGATGACAGAAATGCATTGTTTTATAATCCATGTGATTTCAGGGTAGTGCATCTTGTCTAATGTGAAAGACATCAATACACATTTAAAAGTGGAGTTGGTCAAGGCACACCATAATTCTTCAGGTTTAAAAGCGTTGTCCTTCCTTAGGTATGACAGTTGCTCCCGCTGAGGTTGACACAGCTGTCTGTGAGAGTCTGGTGCTGCTCTGTGAAGCATGGGAATAGAAAAGGTCAAAGGACACTTGCATTTCAGTAGATGTCAAAACAGGTGCTAGCAATTGAGAAGTAAACAGCTTATTCCCTGTCCCACAAAGATGCTCAAAATGACTCTTTGAAGAAATTTTGCGTGATGTTAATTTACTTTTCCTGTGAGAAACTTTTCTGTCTCAGTATGTGATTTGCTGTGAAGTAATATATATATATAAAAAAAATACTCTGACTAGCTTTTCACATGCATTTTTCCAATCACAAGTAGGCTACAATTTTAGCAGACCAAATGGTCATACGGCAGGAAATGCACCTCTGACCCCATCCTGTCACTCCTTAAAAGACCTACATGAAACAGACAGGGTGTCAAAATAGGATGTGTTGGTTCAACTGGTGTTCAAACTCATTAAAAACAAGGCCAATGAATGAATGTGTGAGCCATGGTGGTGGACAGGGTAAAGTTGGGGTAACTAGGTCAAAAATGGCATAATTACACCGACTGACAATAGGTGTGTGAAAACCAAGGACTCTACATTAAGTTCTATTTACTGCAGGAGCTGTGATATGTGACAATAAAAAGTAATATATGTGGTGTAGCCACATCGGTGTTAAGAAAATAATTCACAACAATTGTCATTAAATGGATTTAATGCATCAGTCAGTGTTGTCTAAAAAATTATCATATTTGATGTCAGATCCTGCACATACAAAGACAAACTTTTTTTTTTTTAAACATAAAAGGGCACATAATTTTGTAGCCTGAAAAAGGCACACAAGTTAACATTATTTGTTCTTCAGCTATTCCTCTTTGAACGAAAAAAGTATCAGCTGTATGTAAAGTGACCCAAATTTGGTTTTTAACTGTTGAAACAATGTATAATTTAACAATTTACTCTTATAGAGCTTTTTGAGATCCCAATATTTCTTGGAATTGAACCTTGCTTTTAATATTAAGATGTATTTAGATTTAAAAAAAAAAAAAAAAAGCTTTTTATTCGAAGCACTGTTTGTTTTGTTAAAAAAAATCGAATATTAGCTATTGTGTTGGTTATTTGCAAATTTATTGACAACAAAGCATGTTAATATCTGACAGGGTTGGTCGCAATTGTAGAATTTTCACGAGAACTTGCTGCGCACTCTGTTACTCACTTCCTATGTTTACTACCGGGCAAGATGGCGGCGCCCATACAACTCACAGCACGGAGCACGTACAGTTTATAAATTAAGCTGTTTTTCGAGATGTATTCAGTTTGAAAACCGATTTAACCACCAACTTATCTATCTAACGTTTATTTTGGTGGATCGCGTACATTGTATCAGTTCATTTATCTTGTTGTACCACGCATTATTGGTCTGTGCTGTGAAATGTTCACGAGCATTCGTATTTGTTTAGATCTGCTGGTTAGCTATTATTAGTAAATATTCATCAGATCGATCCGGAGACAAATCACAGGGAAGATAAAAGTCCATTAATGCCTTTTAGTAGAAGTGAAATCAGGAAATTGAAGGCATGCGGTGTGTGAAGGCACTGCAGCTCACCCTCGCGGTCGTCAAACCAGATGCTGTGGCCCATCCGCTCATTCTGGAGGTGAGATGATGACATTACACCTGTTGTAATGGACAGCTGTCTGATTATATCAATAATTAAAGAAAAATTCAGTGGCAACAAACTAACCTCAGAGGAAAAAAAGAGAAAGAAATGTCCCTTTTCTATGGTTAAAGATAATTTTGTAAAATTCAAATAAGCTTCAAATATCTTTGTTGGAAAGGGTTTAAACAATGCTTTTCATACTTATTGAATGAACCACGAACAATTTTTGCACATTCACCTGTGGAACAGTCCTTAAGACACTAACTGTTTATAGGCGGTCACAGTTACAATAACTTGGGACTCTACAGGGAACTTTCTACTGACTCACCAGGAAAAATAAACTGCAATGTCCATAATGTAAGACACCTAAGACAGTACTATAGGGAGACAAGAAGGACAACTGATCATCTTTGCAGTGCCAAATCACACGTAACAATATGTTCGCCCCCAGACATGTTCAAGAAGTGCCTTGGTGGACGAGTGGGGTAACATCTCAAGAGTAAGAACTGGCAAATCTGCTGCAATCCATGAGGATGAGATTCACTGTAGTACTTAAAGCAGCTGGTGGGGACACCAAATACAGACTGCTACTTTTTATATTGAAACTTTGGTCATGTCTGTGAAACGTGTTCAGTTTATGTCTCAGATGTTGATCTTTTTATGTTCGTAGAAATATTTACACGTTACAAAATTTGTTGAAAATAAAATCAGTTGAATGTGAGAGGACGTTTCTTTCTTCTTTTTTTTTTTTTTTTGCTGAGTTTGTGGTAATGAAAATGCCGTCATCGTCATTAATTACTCACCCTCATGTGGTTCCAAACATAAGTTTATTCTGCTAAACAACAAAATATACACTACTAGTCAAAAGTTTGGACACGGTACGATTTTTAATGTTTTTAAAAGAAGTTTCATCTGCTCACCAAGGCTGCATTTATTTAATTAAAAATAAGTTAAAAACAGTAATATTGTGAAATATTATTACAATTTAAAATAACTGTTTTCTGTTTGAATATATTTTATAAAGTAATTTATTCCTGTGATCAAAGCTGAATTTTCAACATCTTTACTCCAGTCTTCAGTGTCACACGATCCTTTAGAAATCATTCTAATATGCTGATCTACTGCTCAAGAAACATTTATTGTGTACAATTGTACAAAATATTTGTGTACAATATTTTTTTTTTTCAGGATTCTTTGATGAATAGAAAGTTCAAAAGAACAGCGTTTATTTGAAATATAATCTTTTGTAATATTATAAATGTCTTTACTGTCACTTTTGATCGATTTAATGCATCCTTGCTGAATAAAAGTATTAATTTCTTTAATTTCTTTTCAAAAAAATTAAAATAAAAATTCTTACTGACCCCAAACTTTTGAACGGTAGTGTATGATGTTACAAAAGCTTTGTATTTCAGATAAATGCTGTTCTTTTGAACTTTCTATTCATCAAGGAATCCTGAAAAAAAAGTACACAACTGTTTTCAACATTGATAATAATCATAAATGTTTCTTGAGCAGCAGATCAGCATATTAGAATGATTTCTGAAGGATCATGTGACACTGAAGACTGGAGTAATGATGCTGAAAATTCAGCTTTGATCACAGGAGTAAATTACTTTATAAAATATATTCAAACAGAAAACAGTTATTTTAAATTGTAATAATATTTCACAATATTACTGTTTTCACTGTATTTTTAATTAAATAAATGCAGCCATGGTGAGCAGACGAAACTTACATTTACATTTATTCATTTGGCAGACGCTTTTATCCAAAGCGACTTACAAGTGAGGAATACAGTAAGCGAGTCGTCATGACGAGGCAAATAGGGACAAGAAGTGCTCACAATACAAGTTTTAGGCAGTGCTCAGAGTATCATAAGCTACAACAAAGAGGGATTAAAGGAAGTGAAGGGATAGGTATAGAAATTTTTTTTTTTTTTTTTTTTTTTTAGGATGAGGATAAGTGCTCACGAAAGTTTTCAGCTGTCTTTTGAATATTGCCAGGGATTCTGCATTGCGGATGAAGGCAGGAAGATCATTCCACCAGCAAGGGACAGTGAACGAGAATGTCCTGGAGAGTGATTTCATGCCTCTCTGTGATGGTACCACGAGCCTTCGCTCCTTTAGTGAGCGTAGGCTTCTGGTCGGAGTGTAGACTCGTAAGAGTGAGTGGAAGTAGGAGGGTGCTGAGCCTGTGGTAGATCTGTAAGTAAGCGTAAACGCCTTGAATTTGATGCGAGCAGCAAGTGGAAGCCAGTGGAAAGAGATGAAGAGAGGTGTGACGTGGGCTCTTTTGGGCTCGTTAAAGACGAGACGTGCTGCAGTGTTCTGAATCATTTGAAGAGGCTTGATTGTGCATGATGGCAGTCCAGCCAGAAGAGCATTGCAGTAATCAAGCCTAGAAATGACCAGGGCCTGGACAAGGAGTTGTGTTGCATGTTCTGTTAGAAAGGGCCTGATTTTCCTGATGTTGTATAGTGCAAATCTACATGACCGAGCTGTCTTTGCAATGTGGTCTTTGAAGGTCAGTTGGTCATCAAGGATTACTCCAAGATTTCTGGCCGAATTTGATGGGGTGATTGAGGATGTACCTAGCTGGATGCTGAAATCATGATTTAGAGTCGAATTGGCAGGGAAGACGACAAGCTCAGTCTTAGCCAGGTTGAGCTGCAGATGATGTTCTTTCATCCATGCCGAGATGTCCGCCAGACAGCTTGAGATTCGTGTAGCTACTGTAGGATCATCTGGTTGGAATGAAAGGAAGAGTTGTGTGTCATCAGCATAGCAATGGTAGGAGAAACCATGTGCCTGTATGATGGGACCAAGTGATGTAGTGTAAATGGAGAAGAGGAGGGGTCCAAGAACTGAACCCTGAGGAACCCCCATGGTCAGTTGATGAGCAGTGAAGTGGAGTACCTGTGATGCCCAGTGATGAGAGGGTGGACAGGAGGATCTGATGATTCACCGTGTCAAAGGCAGCAGATAGATCGAGCAGAATGAGAACTGCATGTCATGTGACCAACCATTAACTACTAAAATGCAAAAATTATTTAAATATTGTATACATTTTTTAAATAAATCCATAAATCTCAGGAGGAACTATTTTACTATTGTTACTATTTTAGGTCAGAGTTTCAGCTGACAAAAAAGTTGGTTTACCCCAAATAGTTATTTATCCTTCTTAAAAAAAAAGTGTGATAACTAGCACTTGTCTCTCCATTCTGCTGAATGTTACTATTTTAATGATAAAGATGGATGGCATGTAACTCAAAATATGTGGAGGCTTAAGGCTACATAATACTTTGTCTTTACTATTAAAACAAGCCAACGTCTCGCCTGATTTAATTTCCGCTCTTAGTTGCTTCAAAGAGATAAAGGTGCCTTTAATTAGCGACAATTTCCTCATGCAACATGGATTGAACACTGAAGCCTGGACTGCTTTAATTTACACCAGCGGATTCTAAATTAAATGTTTGTGTTTTCATTAGTCTAAGACGTACTTTCATCACTCAGCCTGTACCCTTGTTTTTTCTGGTTGATTAAAACTCTTAATTAACTAATTTTCTTTTTTTTTTTTTTTTTGCTGTGATCCTTTGTAATCTTTTTGTTGAGGGAAAAGATTAAATGAAAAGCCTACAGCAAAACTGCAACAGGCTTCCATTAGCATAACATTTTTTTTAACCATTTTTTAAAGGATTAGTTCACTTCAGAATTAAAATTTCCTGATAATTTACTCACCCCAAGATGTTCATGTCTTTCTTTCTTCAGTCAAAAAAAAAAAAAAAAAAAGTTTTTGAGGAAAACATTACAGGATTTTTCTCCACTTCACGGGTACAACGGGTTGAAGGTCCAAATTGCAGTTTCAGTGCAGCTTCAAAGGGCCCAGAAGAGGAATAAGGGTCTTATTTAGTGAAACGATCGGTCATTTTCTAAAAAAAAAAAATGTATATACTTTTTAACCACTAATCTGCGATTCGCAGCGCACGTTAGAAAGTTCACGCATGACGTAGGTGGAAGTACCATGGTAGGGCAGAAATCTCCATCTCATTTTATCCTCCAACTTCAAAAACGTCTGACATCGTTGTATTACTTTTTTTTGTAAAGGGCATTTGGCTTAGTCTTTGCACATTCACTTTGTAGACACTAGATGTGTACTTTCACCCACGTCACGCGTGACCATTCCAACGTGATTACGCCATAAGTGGTGGATCGCAGAGCAGTGAGAAGACGATAAAAGTATATAAATTTGTCATTTTTTTTAGAAAATGACCGATCGTTTCCTTAGATAAAACTCTTTTTCCTTGTCAGGGATCATGTAGAGCCCTTTGAAACTGCAATTTGGAAGTTCAACCCATTGTACCCCAGTGAAGTCCACTATATATGGAGAAAAATCCTGGAATGTTTCCTAAAAAACCTTAATTTCTTTTCAACTTAAGAAAGAACATCTTGGATGACATATGGGTGAGTAAATTATCAAGGAATTTTCATTCAGAAGTGAACGAATCCTTTAAAGAAATGCAGATGGCCATTGGAGCACAGAAACATATTAATATTTGTTTTTTTTAATTTCAGGCTCTTCATCAGAAAATTCTCGAAAACTTCATTATAATCAGAAAGAAAGATCTGATGTGGAGGACAGAAGATTCAGAAAAGTTTTATGCTGAACATGCAGGTAGAAATGGATCTTTCTTTCTCTGAGATACACTGCATGAATGAAAATGGTCTGTGTTTGTAACAGATTGAATGGTTAAGTACATGTGTGGGTGGGTGTCTATGTGGTGCGTGATTATAAACAGGGTGAGTCACAGTAAAGGCTTCACACAACCTGGAGATATAATGTTGAGACAGCATGTGGAGAGAGAACATGTTACTCAGTCTCAGCTTATCATACCCTGCATCCAAAGAAAAGCAGCTGCCTCGCATTCAGATGTCTGTATTATCTGTGCAAAAGCTTGCCCAGACCATATTAACAGATTGCAGCAAAAATCTGCTGCATAAACCACATCACCCTTGCTAGTTGATTCCTAGTAGATAAATTGATCTAAAGATAAATCAAAACAGTCAGCAGTTTGTTGTCATCATCCCTGTGTTTTATTTTACAGGACGATTTTTCTATCAAAGACTGGTTGAATTCATGTCAAGGTAAATGTTTATCATAATATTCTCACTAACCATAAAAGTGCCTACAATGCAACTTAAAGTTAAAGACTATTTATACAGGTTTGTGGATAATTATTCATATGTATTGATTAATTAATTTAAAACTGTAAGTCATAGTAATAAAAACCACAAATGATCATAAAATAATATGAAAACAAATCTTTTGTGTTTTATAAAATACACTGATCCAGCATTCAGTATAGTATTTTATTTTATTTTTTTTAATATTTTGAACATTTTAGTAATTTTGTTTGTTTTTGTCATTTTTAAATGTTATTGTTTTTTAATATGTCTAAATAGTTTTCTATTCATTTTTATTGCAGTTTTAGTTTAGTTATTTTAGTGCATCAGGTTAAACTAAAGCTAGCTGATATATTATACTAGCTGATATAAAATAAGTATTCTTATATTTTATTTCACTTAACATTAATTTTATTTCAAGTAACAAAAATGTTTTTCATTTATGATTTTACATTTAGTTAACTATAATAAGTCTGCTACTTCAGCTTTCCTGCATGATTTGCTCGGCTCAGGTTAGCCAGACTTCTGTTGTTGTTGTTTTAGGTCGTTTCGTGTGAATAGTGAACATGTTTCTACTCTATTGAGTTTCATCTATTCTGTTGCACACATATTTAGAAGTTGAGAATTCAGTATGCTGTTATGTGTATACATTGTTAACATTTCAGCTATTTCATGAATAAGTTCAGGGTAAAACCTGTTTACAACACTGGGAATAGGAACAACTGATGTAGAAATTATTGATATTGTTTGTTATTTGACTGAACATGCATTTATGGAGGTCAACAGTTAACCTTGTATCCAAGGTTGTAGCTTCACGAGTCTTGAATCTTCAGAAATCAGTTTCCCCAAATTACCCTCTGAGTTGATTATCCTACAGGTTCACAGAAATGTTTCATCAAAGACATTGAGTTTTAAGTCACTGCATTCAGAAAGAATGAAAAGATCTTCTTTATATAGCTTTTTGTTGTTGTTGTTGTTGTTGTTGTTCTACCTGAATATTTACACATACACTACAATTCAAAATGTGGGGTCAAGTACATTTAAAGAAATTATTACTTTCAAGTGACAATAAACACATACACTACCAGTCAAAAGTTTGGAATCTGTAAGATTTTTAATGTTTTTAAAAGAAAATTCATCTGCTCACCAAGGCTGCATTTATTTAATTAAAAATACAGTAAAAACAGTAATATTGTGAAATATTATTATAATTTAAAATAACTGTTTTCTGTTTGAATATATTTTATAAAGTAATTTATTCCTGTGATCAAAGCTGAATTTTCAGCATCATTACTCCAGTCTTCAGTGTCACATGATCCTTCAGAAATCATTCTAATATGCTGATCTGCTGCTCAAGAAACATTTGTGTACAATTGTACAAAATATTTGTGTACAATATTTTTTTTTTAGGATTCTTTGATGAATAGAAAGTTCAAAAGAACAGCATTTATTTGAAATATAATCTTTTGTAACATTATAAATGTCTTTACTGTCACTTTTGATCAATTTAATGCATCCTTGCTGAATAAAAGTATTAATTTCTTTAATTTCTTTTCAAAAAAATTAAAATAAAAATTCTTACTGACACTAAACTTTTGAATGGTAGTGTATAATGTTACAAAAGCTTTGTATTTCAGATAAATGCTGTTCTTTTGAACTTTTCTATTCATCAAGGAATCCTGAAAAAAAGTACACAACTGTTTTCAACATTGATAATAATCATAAATGTTTCTTGAGCAGCAGATCAGCATATTAGAATGATTTCTGAAGGATCATGTGACACTGAAGACTGGAGTAATGATGCTGAAAATTCAGCTTTGCCGTCACAGAAATAAATTACACATTCAAATATATTAAAATAGAGAACAGATATTTTAAATTGTAATAATATATCACAATATTACTGTTTTTACTGTAATAATGCAGCCTTGGTGAACATAAGAGAATTCTCTTATAAAACATTCTTTCAAAAAAATTCTTATCGACCCCAAACTACTGATGCTGTATGCTGTACTACCCCTCTTTCTTTTGAGGGGAATAATTAATGCAGATATATGATCTGTGGAGAGGGACATCAATGCTCGTTGTTAATGTAGCGGTTGATCCTGTTAGGACAGTGAAACGAGACCGATGTTACCATGGCACCCTGTCCTCAGAACATGTCTTTGTCTGTGGAAGATAAAACATTAGTGCAGCACACGTATTTTAGTCTACATCAGAGTAATTTAAAAATAAGCAGCTGATTATTCCATTTGTGTGCCGACATTGCCACTAAGTCAGTACTACTCATCTTTATTGACTAGGGCTATATGTACTATTGACGTCATGTAAGAAATTATCACACTTTCCTGTTTGGATTCAATTCTGTTTATCCATCTAGGACAAGGTTGTCACAGCTCTCTGTTTAATCCTGCTGTTTACATGAACTCTTATTCCCACAATAGTGGCCCAATGAGAGCGTACATCCTAGCCAGGGAAGATGCTATCACTCACTGGAGGGGGATGATGGGTCCAACAAAAGTGTTTAGAGCTCGTTTCACTTCACCAGACACCCTTCGAGGCCAGTACGGGCTGACTGACACCAGAAACACCACTCATGGTTCAGGTAGAGTTACATTGACCTGCTTATGATGAAGATTTTCAGAACTGAACAGTTAACTGGCTGAATAGACTAGATATGGGGTGCACAATCCTGTTTCTGGAGATCTGCCTTCCTGCAAAGTTCAAAACACAAGCAAAGCCACTTTAAGGCAAGGCAAGATTAGCGAAAAAAAAGAATATTGCCTGCAAACTCTGAGGTATGCAGGGAAAGAGACAAGAGGCCGTTTTTTTTTAAATGGATGTCAATGGAGAAGAGGCTTCACTACACTGAATAAACCACTTTTGTGAGGAAACAACTTATCATTTAATGAATCGACTGCCTGTCCGCTAATCTTTAACATGTTTTACGCTAAACAATACATTTGATGGGAACGATATGTGATAAAAAGGTTATAAGAGAATGCAGAGAAGGGAATGTCGCAACAGGTAGGACTCATTTACGGCATTACCATAGTATTTAATAGTAATATTGAGTAAAAAATATAGATGTTTTCTTTCTTTGGCTTTCAGGTTTTATCAGCTATGATTAGACTTGAATTGTAAGGACTATTATAACTGCATGTATGCATATGATGCTGATATTATGCATGTTAATGAATAAAGAGAAAACAAATAATTTAATTATATATATTGTGTTACATTGTATGTTATTTAATGAAAATAAAAAATGAAGTGTTCTTTCTATCGCTGCCAGGTTAGACTTGTATTGTAATGATTTATGACTGCTGTGTGCCTAATGATTATGATATAACGCCTTTTAATGAATGAAGGTAAATAAATATATATAATTTTAATGAATTAAGTATGTATTACATTACAATTAAGTTTTTAGTGTAATAATCATAAATGTAGTTTTATGTGCCCAGTTACTAGCTATTTTCCGCAGTAAAGCACATTCCACAAACAATGCAGTCCTACTGTACGTTTACTAGCGATATAACACCAAATATAGAACATTTATTCGCAAGACCAACGTGCTATTACACGATAGGCTGAGGTGCCTCATGTGATCCAAGTTAGCCGTTACACTTTCTCCAATGGTAAGAAATACAGACCCTCTCATCTCCACAATAATAAGACGATCTCTGTTTCTAGTTATCCTGAAGACATTGATTAGCTGGTTCAGGTGTGTTTGATTAGGGTTGGAGCTAAACTCTGCAGGACAGGGGCCCTCCATGACCCAGTTTGCCCATTCCTGTCCTAAATCTCAGATTTTGTAAAATAAAGACTCATTTCTTAACAATTCTAAATATTAATTCATCATCGTCTTATATTCTTTTTTTCAGATTCTGTTGAATCAGCCAAGAGAGAGATTTCATTTTTCTTTCCAGAATTCAATGCAGATGAGTGGATGGCGAGGGAGGAGCCACGTTTTAGGGTAGGATTTACTGAATATAATGAGGAGAGACAAATTCATACTCTTCAGGACACGTGATGATCACTAGGCTGATGGTACTTCTGCAGTGCTACATGAATATGATTTTCACCCAGAGTTTCTCTTCTGCTGCATGTGATATTACTCTTTTGTGACTACTAAATATCTGTACCTCAGCTCTGCCAACAATATATTCATTTGTATGTGTTTTATATATGGACGTATATATGAATATATGTACTAGCTTTGCAGGAAATGTCAATAAATGTTTTACTCAGCGTAGCAAACTCTAAGCTCAATTCTTTGGACTTTTTAGGTAACAATAAAACAAACAAACAAATAAATAAAAGGTTTTGAAACATTCCTTTGAAAAAAAAAAAAAGATGGAATCCGAACAAGAGCTATAAAATTCTATAATGATTGTTCAATGTTCAGTGGACACTCTCAAAAGATTCCTTTACAGTGGGTGGTTTTGATTTCAACTTTATGTTGTTAACCCATAAATGAAAAATATACTGACAAACATTATTCTATAGATTAACTGCTAATACTTTACAGTAAGATTCAATTCATTAACATTAGTTAATGGATTTGGTATTTATTAGAGCTCAATAAACAATGCATTTTAAAGCAAATGTTAAAGGGGTAGTTCACCCAAAAATGAAAATGATCTCATAATTTACTCACCCTCAAGCCATCCTAGGTGTATATGACTTTCTTCTTTCAGCCAAACACAATCAGAGTTATATTAAAAAATATTCTGGCTCTTCCAAGCTTTATAATGTGAGTGAATGGTACCCGAAGCCCAAAAAATCACATACATCCATCATAAAAGTGATCCATACGGCTCCAGGGGGTTAATAAAGGCCTTCTGAAGTGAAGCATTGCGTTTTTGTAAGAAAAAATATCCATATTTATAACTTAACTGTAATCATTCCGGTAATGGTCGTCCGCGCATTCACGAGAGAGTCGAGTTCTGACATAGGCGTAGCATAAGCTCAGTGACAAACATGGAAGTGCAGAGGATAAAGCAAACCAAAATGCTGGTCACGAATTAGAAGTCTAAAACAAGACGTTTTAAAGAAAAATGTTGGAGGATTTCAATATAAGAGGAGCTACGTCATATGTTGGGTCAGAGGTCACCCTTCCACCAGAACTCGACTCTCTCTTGAACGCAAGTACGTCTGTTGCCAGGAAGCCAGTGATTATAGTTTAAGTTTTAAATATTGATATTTTTCTTACAAAAACCCAACAGAAGGCATTTATTAACCCACTGGAGTTATATGGATTACTTTTATGATGGATGGATGTGTTTTTTTTTTTGAGCTTCAAAATCTTGGGTACCATTCATTCCCATTATAAAGCTTGGAAGAGCCGGGATATTTTTAAATATAACTCAGATTGTGTTTAGCTGAGGCTGAGTAAATTATGGGATAATTTAATATTTTTGGGTGAACTACCCCTTTAATTTATAAATATTCATTGATAGTTTAGGTTTATTATAATAAACTACTCAAAAATATTTAGGCCAAAATATATTCAAGATTTAAATGCATATAAAATTTCCAACCATTTGGATTAAACTGTTTTAATATAATAAACCTATATAATTTAATAATAAACCTAATGTGATGCATATTTGTCAGTCAAACATAAATGAAACATTTACATTTACATTTATGCATTTGGCAGACGCTTTTATCCAAAGCGACTTACATTGCATTATACTATACATTTGTATCTGAGTATGTATCTGAGTAAACGATTAAGAATGAGATTTATGTAACGTTACTAATAAAACTAAACCAAATATGTTTTAAATACACAATAACCAGATTTATACATTTATCATTAACAGATTAACTGAAGCTTGCTTGTTCTACAACTAGCCATATTTTAACTATTTTCATACTTTTTACCTGATTAAATTGAATTGTTTTCTAAATTAACCAAATTAACGCTGATTTTAAAGAATTTGAAAAAATACATTTTGAAAATTTGATTAAATAAAATCACATAGACGAGAATACAGTAATAGTTTGACTTGTAATAGTATATGTAATAGTGTTATGTAATAGTATTGTATTCATTGTAAGTTCATCTTACCTAATGCATTAATGTTAATATATAGAACCTTTGTATTGTAAAGTGTTACCAATTAATTTTGAGACTGGACCAAGAAATAGGTTAGGATACAGTAGAAGTTATTATGCTCTTCCAATTTACCACAATAAATATTTAATAACTCAATAAATAGCATCTTCCAGTCAGTAAAGCAGTGATGTATCAAACAGTAGTGGAATAATGGAACGGAGCTTCTTATTCTTGCACACGACCTGTTTCACAGTAGTGCTAGCTTGCTACAGAAACTGTAATTAGGTTTTGAACAAAAGTTTGCACTTGTACCTCAAAAATGAAAAAAAGCATAACTGTCATAAAAAGGCAACATTAGTGTGGTAGTAAGTGTATGGGATGTACAAAAGAGCCCTGATTTTCAAATCCAAAATCAACATTGAAACAATCCATCAACTTCGAAAAACTTCTTTAAAAACACTTGTGTTGTTCCTATGTTTTTAAATGATTTAAATATTTCACAAAATCTTTCAGTAAGCCGACCTCTCAATTACCCTTCCTCATCTATCCTGTGCTTTGAGTGTATGTACAGTAGATGCTTTTACTAAGATTATATTTGTTGGCATCTGAAAATGAAAAACATTAAAGAACATTATGACAAAGACATTACAGAGGAAAGATGTACATAAAAATAGACATTATTAAAGAAGTCGAATGTAACTGAATGATGAAACAAACAATTCATTGACCCTTGAATGAAAGCCGTTAATCACTGATTAAGCACTGATGAACTTCTTCATTTAGGTCATCCCTGCTTTTTACTTCTTTGGTCCATGACATCACGAGTTTTTGCTTATCCACCTCATTGAGGCACTGAGTCAAGTGCTGAGTCCATCAGACCATCCACCGGTTTCATGACCTCATAGGTGGTTTGTGATGTCTCCTTGATCTTCCCGCTCTTGTCCACCTGCCGTATACTTTGAGTCACAGTGATGGTCACTTGCTTGGTGGACATCCTGTTGTCCTGCCATTTGGTCTAATAAAGATGGCATTGAAAGTTTATCAGACAAGTCTTTTTAACATTTTATTACAGTTTTCCTTCAGTTGCTTAGACATTTCCTGAAACCTACACTCTCTCCAACAAACCTTTCAGTAAAGAACCATGTTTTTCTTAGTGTGAAGATTATTTCGACTATAAAGAACCTTTTATGCCAAAGAAAGGTTCAATTGATCTTAAAGGTTTTTTTTTTAACCATAGATGCCAAAAAGAACCTTTATTTTTAAGTGTCAATCACATTTCTCAGATAAATAAACAAAAGGTCATGTAAACATATTTTATTTTATTTAGTTTCTCTAAAATGTCCCCTGAACGGTCAAAAAATGTGAAAGCCAAACAAGCTCGTGTCTCATAAATGTGAGCGGAAGCTATGAGTCTATTTTCATGTGCTAATCAATTGTTTGTAGTTTAGTCAATTACAGTCATAAAGGCTACTTTAATCAAATAAACGATAATTTCAGGTGTGGTGTAGATGAAGGGCTACATAAAACAGAAAGGGCTGGAAACACTGATTTATATTACAGTGTCTTGTTCACACATGCTACGTGCAGACGATTGTAATAAATACAACCATTACTTTGGATTAAAATACTTACAATTTCCTCAGTTCGCAACACACTTCTCCTCTGCACTGTGGTAGCAGAAGAAGACAACACTTCCTGCTCTTGAGAAGAGAGTATTGCAGGGGTGGTGCCGGTTTTCATGTCATTCAGTCCCACCTCAGACATGGCAGAACACACTTTCAGATATGCCTGAGCGGGAGCAGGCAGGCCATCATCAAAGAGGTCTAATGAAATGAGATAGAAATATAGAAGTTAATTCTTTTGTTAACAAAATCACTGTAATGGTGATTATCATATCAGAAATATTACACAATCAGTTGGAAGGAAGTACATATAAATACTGGTACCCATAAAATATCCACCATCAATCCATCATTAGAATTTAAAAGAAATGTTTTCTATTTTAATATATTTTCAAATGTAATTTATTTCTGTGATAGTAAAGCTGAATTTTCAGAATCATTACTCCAGTCTTCAGTGTCACATGATCTTTCAGAAATCATTTCTTATATTGCTAAAACAGTTTTGCGGAATAATGTATTTGTGGAAGCAGTGATACACAACCATTCAAAAGTTTGGTATAAGTACGATTTGAAAAAAGTAAAGAAATTAATACTTTTATTCAGCAGGAATGTATTAATCTTATCAAAAATAACAGAAAAAAAAACAAAACATAAAATTACAAGATTGTTCTTTCAAATAAGTTTAAATAAATGTATATACACCGATCAGGCATAACATTATGACCACTGACAGGTGAAGTGAATAACACTGATTGTCTCTTCATCACGGCAGCTGTTAGTGGGTGGGATATATTAGGCAAGTGTACATTTTGTCCTCAAAGTTGATGTGTTAGAAGCAGGAAAAATGGGCAAGCATAAGGATTTGAGCGAGTTTGACAAGGGCCAAATTGTGATGGCTAGATAACTGAGTCAGAGCATCTCCAAAACTGCAGCTCTTTTGTGGTGTTCCCGATCTGCAGTGGTCACGGAACTGGACAACGGAGCAATGGAAGAAGGTGGTCTGGTCTTACAAGTCACGTTTTCTTTTACATCACGTGGATGGCCGGGTGTATGTGCATCGTTACCTGGGAGACAAATGGCACCAGGATGCACTATGGGAAGAAGGCAAGCCGGCGGGGGCAGTGTGATGCTTTGGGCAATGTTCTGCTGGGAAACCTTGGTACCTTGAAACCTTACTTTGACACGTACCACCTACCTAAGCATTGTTGCAGTCCATGTACACCCTTTCATGGAAATGGTATTCCCTGGTGGCTGTGGCCTCTTTCAGCAGGATAATGCGCCTTGCCACAAAGCAAAAATGGTACAGGAATGGTTTGAGAAGCACAACAACGAGTTTGAGGTATTGATTTGGCCTCCAAATTCCCCAAATCTCAATCCAATCGAGCATCTGTGGGATGTGCTGAACAAACAAGTCCGATCCATGGAGGCTCCACCTCGCAACTTACAGGACTTAAAGGATCTGCTGCTATCATCTTGGTGCCAGATACCACAGAACACCTTCAGGGGTCTAGTGGAGTCCATGCCTCGACGTTCAGGGCTGTTTTGGCAGCAAAAGGGGAACCAACACAATATTAGGAAGGTGGTCATAATGTTATGCCTGATCGGTGTATATACTGATGTCTTGCTAACAGGGCTAAAAATTTTGAAACATAACAAGACCTAGAAAATAACTCTAGTAGTCGTAGTCAATACCACGTTGTCTATCTGTTTTAATAATCTGCTGTCAGTTTATTTTAATATTATCATTTAACCACTGTAGCTACCCCAAGTGTAACACTTCTGCACAAAGAGGTAAGGAGTGCTTATTGTGTTCATCCTTGCTCATACTGTTGTACTGAAGTACTGAAGGGATTTAACCATCGCCATGGCAACAAGAGGCCTACTTGAATGAATTGCACAGCAGACTCGCAACACTGTCCTGTCCTTTTGGGAAGTAAATGTCATATGAAGGTTTTGATGGGTTAAACTGGGATTTTAACTACTTAAATATGAAGACATAATACAGATTTTTGACATTTCAAAAGCTTTTAAAAATGAGAATTATCCCTCAGTCCATTCTCACCAAGATTGGCAGTTTTCTCTGATGGGAAGCCCACCTCTGAAGAGTTTTCTGAGGGGATGCTCTGGATGGAGGACAGGGGTATATCTGTATCTGTGCTGGTCAGCCAAGTGGACTCTGTCTCTTTGGTCCAGCTCTCCATATATCTTGGCTCCAAAACATCTGTCCTGGAGCCTCCACAGCCCATGATGTCAAAGACAAATCCACACCTACACAGCCTTGGATTCTAGGTCCATTAGAATACCTCCCGAATGGCAAATGGAAAAATGGAAAATGGTGTTCATTGCATGAGGCATTGCCATCTTCTTTCAAGCCACAAATGTTATGTCATTTAGTATCAACAACCCATATCACCATCATTTTGTAGAAAAAATCAGTAGTCTCCCGCTGGTCAGGCAAACATGGAGATCTGGGACTAATTCTGTGGAAGAGAAAGAATAGCCTGTTTGTTGTGATCCTAAGAAAGACTAAAGTGTGATTTAAAATAAAATTATTATTTCAATGTTAAAGTATTGGAAGTAAGGAATATTTTCAAATTGATCTTTTTTTTTTTTGTTTGCTTGTAGTTATGTAATTGTGTTTGAAATTACGCATAACGCGTCAAATAACCTTAATGAGTGATATCTGAATGAGAAATAAGATGGTTTAACCCGTTTCCAATTTGAGTAAGTCAGCACTCGCAATACGCACATGACGTAAACAAAGACGAGTTTAAAATTTCCTATGGTCCAAAAAAAAATAAAGAAATAAAAAAAGAAATCAAATATATTTAGAATAAATTCCTAATTTAAATCAAGCGATATACAGTTAGTTTTCCCTGGTATGCAATCATTAATCGATTGATAATTCATTACATCGTGTCATATTTACTGTGGTGACGGCGCGCTGCTCTCATACAGATTTAGAGAACATAATTATGTGTAGAAACATGCATTTTTATGCAGTAGGCAAAAATGTATTCAGACCTTCAAATGTGCTGAATGCATTGCTTGTGGTCTTTCGCGCGACAAAGATTTTTGATATTACCTTAAGTCGACAGAGGAATCAGTGTCTTGAGTCGAATAGTTTTCTTCGGTATCCGTTCACTGTATTTATTACTCTTTTCAAAACATAATTTCCAGGATTCGTAGAGGAGCTCTACCGCGACGGGAAAAAACACTGAGTGATGACACTCCCCCATCTCTCTCTCTCTCTCTCTCTCTCTCTCTCTCTCTCTCTCTCGATGTGAATGATGCTGACCCTCACATCTTTTGGCTAAGATTAACGAGGTTCTATGTGGTCATTAAAAATCCACCCGTTTACCCTAGCAGTTTAAACAGTACTGTGGTATTACAGCTCTTCTACAGTCTGCTGTTCGAAAATCAAGAAGAAAATTGCACATTTGCACCATGGGTTTGCTCATGAAATAAAATAGGTTTGTAAACAGCTGTTTGCTTGCTGTTACTGTACAGCACGAGGTGCATTTATGACATTTACAGGAAATTACACTCAGTGAATCAACATTTGATTCCATTTCTAAAGGATCTGCCTTTTTGATAATGGCAAATGCCCTTATAATGTGATTTATATAAATAATGGTTATGACTCTAATGTGCAACACTGGAGGTTATAGCTATTTATAACTATTTGTTCATTGCTTAGCTTTTTCAGTTTGTACAGAAAAGTAAACAAACAAAGAAAAAAAAAAAACTCTTGCTTTCACCTATTTAAATAAAGTGATCGAAATATGACAATACCCATCATGAAAAAATCAACATTGTTGGCCATTAAAGGGGACCTATTAAAAATTGAATGTAATTTCTTACACTTGATTAACTGTTAATTAATAAATAGCCTAATAATAAGTGAATGATTGAACATCATTCATTTTATTTATAACTTAAATATTCAGACATTTAACACTTAATTTAACACAATTACATAAAAGATGATTGAGAATATAAGTGCAAATGTGTGTATAAACTAAGCTATCAGGCTAATCGCTTATCTGTATGCTATGCTAGTATATAAGCTAACTAATACAGATATAAACAGTCATTATAATGTAGTTGAAACAGTATTTATCATAACATGATTTTGTAGGAATTGTAATCAGTTGCTAAAGAGAATACCTATTAAAAGCAATTTGAACCAATGGGATCGCTTGGGGTCCTAAAGGAGACCTGATTTCAGGGGGGACCCAGTTTGTCACTACACTGTATTAGCATAGTTTCCGCCCTGAGCGAGTTGTTCACAGTCTGCCATTATCTTGGTGCCGGAGCACCTGATGTGACAAGAATGTCTCCTAAGCGATTGAGGTGTTTTGTTGTTGGAGGTAAGAGTGAAGTGAACATAACAGTCTTCATTTACTCCTTACATCTGATCCATCTGAGTCTGAAGACACAGTGGATTAGTTTTGTTTTTGAAGGAAATGCGCCACAGATCTAACATACACATGTGATTTCTTTCCCTGCTGTTTACTTTCACAGACATAACTGTGTTTGTGAACTTTGTTTTTTACATAACCTTGTGTGTATTTGACAGTTTAAACACAGTAAGACATGAAAGAAAAGTTAGTTTAATACTTACAAGATGTGCCATCTGACAGCCAGCTTTCTGTGTGTGCTTTTGATGTGTGCGCTCAGAAAACAATAAATTAGAAGTTTAAACCGATATAGCTTTAAAAAGCATGCAGATAATAAACTTTCATGATGAAGAACTGCAATGTCCGTGAGCATCATCGTGATATAGATGATGATCAAAAGCAAGCAGATGTCTTGTATTTGGCAGAGTATCCGATGCAGGCAGAAGCTGTTGAAGGAAGCGCTTTCATGGATAGGGGGTGGAGAGCAGCAGCTCATTTACATTTAAAGACACATGCGTGAAAACGGCATGTTTTTGCGTGCACTCAAAAATGGGTATTTACAGCAAAGTATAATAAATGATCTGTGAGGTATTTTTAAACTTCAAAAACACATTCTGGGGACACTTGAGAGTCAAATTACATCTTGGAAAAAAAGGGACGTAATAGGTCCCCTTTAAATATTTTAAATATTTAATTATATATATTTATAACTAAATAATAATGATAGAAATTATTCATTTAGGTCATATCAGCATATTAGCATGATATTCCACCCCAAAATTAAAATTCGGTCATTTACTCAATCTCATGTTGTTCCAAATCTGTATGACTGTGCAACTTCTGTGGGACATAAAAAAAGATATTTTGAAAAATGTCTGTGTTTTTTGTTAGTTTGTTTGTTCTTACAATGCAAGTCAATGGTAACCAAAACGGTTTGGTTCAGAATATTTTCTTCTGTGTTCCACAAAATAAAGGAGTCAAATAGGTTTGGAACAAAATTGACAGGTTTATGTTTGTATTCATAGACTTTTAGTTTGCTTTCCCTTGTTTCCTATGTTTTTGTTCCTGTTTCCTTTGTTCCATATGTTTCATGCCACTCATTAGTTAAAACGGCTGATATTAAGATCCACCTCTCCCTGCTCCTTCATTTTCCTTTGACTACATGTGACAAAAATGAAGTAGAGAAAATGAATGCAGAATATTTGAATGCTGCAGTAGAAATTTTTTTTCCTCGACTCTGCCTTGGGCTTCCCGGTCTCCAGCTTCACCTTGGTGTAAGGACCTCCTCGGTCCACCTCAGGCCTCCGAACACATGACTCTGCTTCGGCCTGTTAACCCCCCGGATCCACCTTAGCTCCACGGTCCCTCATTTCCACCATGGACCATCATCCCACTGGCTTCGCCGGGCTCCCTCGCCCATCTGGCTTGTCCCTTGTCCCTTCCAGGCTTCTGGCTACGTCTCAGCCCTCCACCCCTTTGGCTCAAATGGGCTTCACCTTCCCTGCGGCTTTGCTCTGCCTCCACCACGGTTTTCTAAGCCCCCGTCTCCACCTCAGTCCCATGAGCCATTGGCTCTGCCTTGGCCCTCCAGACCTGCAGTGACCCCCTGTGTCTTCGGCCCTTCGGCTCAGCCCTGGTCTCCACCTCTCGAGGCTCCACCTTCGTTGGAATCCCCTTGGCTCCTCCCTCCATTGGTTTCACTGTGGGCTTTCCTCCTCATGGCTTGGATCTGGGTCTCTCCCTGGCTCCTCCCTCCATCATTTCCATTGTGGGTCTTCCTCCGGGTCCTTATCTGGGTTGCTCTGTGGGTCCTCCCTCTGTCGACTCTGCTGTGGACTTATCCTCCCATTCCTCCATGGCCTCTTCTTCCCGCTCCTCCACAGACTCTTCCTCCATATGCCTCTCTTCCAATGGACCTTTTCTTTTTTTACGTCCCCTTTTTTGAGATCAATAATAATATGGCTGTTATTAAGATCCACCTCTCCCTGCTCCTTCATCTTCCTTCTCCTGCACATGACAAAAATGAGGGAGAAAAAAAATGAAGACAGAATAGTTGAATGCTGCAGTAGAAATTTGACAGCTGACAGTGTTTTTTTTTCCCTTCAGTAGCCAAAGAGAAAATAAGGACAAAAAGCTGATATGTGCCAGTTTTAATAATAATAACAACCATTACAAACACTATCAGCCATTTCCGGTTGCCCATATCTCCACATGAAGGGTTTCCACTCATTCAGACAAGATTCAATCCATTCCACACCAGCTTTATAGCTAAATTATCTTTAGCTGGTTAGATCTATGTCCCTGTTGAGAAACATCTAAGAAAAGACATCTCCCTTTATAATGCCCCAGTCAGCAGAGGGACCATCATTACACCATTTTTATGTGCGATTCGTTGGTTCAGATGATTACTGTGTGTTTGTTTGTTCTAAACCCATTCACTAGTTGAAAATATTTGTGTGAATGCACTATGGATATAAAAAAAAATCTTAAAAACGTATATCCCATTTACGACCCCGATGTGCTTTCAAAATGATTGTGTAACATAGAAAACTAAAGGATAAAAGTTAGCTACAATGCTATATTCATGAAATATCTGTCTGAAAGTATATTACATGCATATCTCAGCTCTTTTATAAGTATGTTCTTCTTTTTTATATGTTCTTCTGTACTGGAAGAAGCAAATCACTGAATGTTCTTCACTTTACTTCACTTCTACACTGAACTACATATCATAACTGTGAATAATAAAGGGCAAAATGTGGTAAAACATTTATTAATCACTGTAACCTGCAACACTAAAAGATGCCATAAAATGCTGGTGGGAAGCAATTTAATTGGGTTTTAAAATCCACCACACAGCCAGTAAATGATGTAAGTGAGCATAGCAGTTAAACTATGGGTCCTGGTTATATTAGGCTGCTTTCGCCAGAAGGGGGCAGTGCAGACATTGTTATAATAAGATCCAAATATTGTTTTAGCTCTCTAGTTTTGACTTTTTAGGTGCTCAAGAAACATTTCTTCTTATTATCATATATTATGTTGAAAAGAGTGGTGTTTCTTATTTTTGTGGTAATTGTGATATTTTGTTTTCAGGATTCTTTGATGAATAGAAAGTTTAAAAGAATAGCATTTACTAGAAATAAATAGACATACATTTTTGGTAACAGTGTAAAAGTCTTTACTGACTTTGATCTGATCAGTTTAATGCATCCTTGATTAAAGGGGTCATAAGAAATCAAATTATTCTTGGTCTTTTGGCATATTTTGTGTTGTGTTGTATTGTATTGTAAAAACTTTATTGTCCCCATTAGGGGCAATTTGTTCTGCAGCATAGTAGATTTTTACACCATATACAAGACCAAATACACAACATTAATAGCACATTAAGAAAAGCAAAATTTAAAAACGACCTCTTCCTGTTTGAATTAAGCAAATTAATGGCACATGGTACAAACAAAATTTTAAATCTATTTGTCATAGCTAAAGGGGCCCTATAGAAAATCCTGAGAGGAGGGTGAGATATGTCAGATATAATGTGATGCAATATAAGAGGTCTTTGTATCATTACATCCTGCAAGATTAGATTGTCATAATAACAAGATCACGATGCCACACAGATGTTGTGCTGTTCCTGGCTGTGGAAAAACAAACTTTGCATAAGATGCTGAAAGATCCCGATGTCAGAGAAAAATGGATTCAGTTTATTTTAATCGAACGTCCTAGTCACGTCAGTGCTGACTTGCGTGTTTGTACCAAGCGTGCCACACGAGTCCTGAAAAGTGAAGCCAAACCATCTCGATCACCCCCAGGTGGCTGGATGCAGTGTAGGTCGTAAACCCCGCCCTCTCAATGTAATGTAATGGGACGTGAGACAAACTAAACAGTCAAATTACATGTCATATATTTTTTTTCCAAAGACAGTTTCTTTCATTTTAGCCAGTTTTTATCATGCTGATGTTAGTTAAAGTATTCGTTCTTTAAATAAGTTTGTTTTAAGTTAGTTATTTGATGCTATAAAAATGCGGGTTTTGACGTCATGATTGACAGCTGAGATCGACAGCTTCTCTAAGCGAAGTAGTCACTGAAGCACCAATGGGCTTTTTTCTGGATCTTTGGGAGGAGATTGGAGCTTTAACTTTAATTTCTACATTTACAGAACTGTTTATTTCACACTGACATAATGAGTTGTTCTGCAGTATTAACCGATTCTGCGGGGCGGGACCTTGATATCGCTGCTCCACTTCGCGCTCACTACTGCGCAGACTCGAGACTCAAGATGTCAGCGCCATATTGACACAATGGCAGCTTCACTTACTACAGTGGAAGAGAGTGAGGTTCATCTTTTTTTACAGTCTATGTTTCGTACATTTGACCAGCAGCTGTTTTGAGAACAAATCACAATACTGGCTTTGCCCAAAAACTTTTGCTCAAAGGTCAGGAATGAACTGTTCTGGAATCAGCAAGGACCCCGCAAACTGTAACATATTTCATTTTAAAACGATAATGACAGTTAAATTCATAATGAATAATTCTAGTATTTTTACTTCAAAGAACGCTCTCTTAATAATGGTTGAAGCTGTCAATCACGCAGCGTGAGCTTATCTGGACACTTGACAAAACTCCCGTTATAGTGACACTCTTCTACTGTATTTAAATCGTGTCTGCATTGTTAGTTGTGGTGTGAAAGTATTTCGTGAGAGTGCAGAGATCACTGCATTCACGTGATCAACAGACTGTCATCTGCTCAATGTTAATCACTGCAACCTTCGTGATAGGAATAGGTCTAAATATAACGCAATAATCAACACTTTTCACGATTCATTAATCTCGACAGCTGTAATAGTAAAAATGTAGTAAAAGTATTCGAAAGGATTCAACATGTAATACTTATTTCAACTGCAAAGATGTCAGCCAATCACAGCAGTGGGTGTTTACACTGAAGTCTTACAGAAGAAACACCCCTTTAAACAGAGCGTTCAAATCGGACTAAAATCAGGGTAGAAAATAGACATTTATTTCTAAATTATGACAATTATTTAATGTAAAAATCATCTTAACATTATAAGTACACCTCAGGAAACATTATAAAATAATAAAAAAAATCCATTTCATGACCCCTTTAATAAAAGTATGAATTCTTTAAAAAAAAAAAACGTACTGACTCCAAACATTTTGTAGTTTTTAGCTTATGTCACAAGCCGTGAACATGATTTGCTACTTGTTAGTTGATGTTATAGGGGGAGGGGCATTCTCATTCTAGAAAGTATTTGATTGGACAAAAATCTGTGTAGTGCATATCAATATTTTTGGATTGATTTCCCAACTGATTTTTTTTTTTTTTTTTTCAAAGTTTCAGAGTGCACTAGAAGAGCTCACACACATGGACTACAAGCCACAAAACTGTCATTTTGGTGTCTTTAATAGCAAAAAATCATTACTCAAGCTCATATCTACTACCCACAGACATCCTGTATTGTATTTTTTCCTGACTTGTTTTATGCTTGTTGTTATCCCTCCAAATGCAGCCCCCTCTTTTCAAAGCACTTTCATTGTACTCAGTGCAGTGGTGCGGTTGACTTTGAAATGAATAAAAGGAAACTTCTAGCTAAACGAAAGAGAAAACCATGCCAATGGCATTTTAAACAAGCTTTCCTTTTTTCATCTGGCCAGAGCTACTGTTCTTACAGTCACGGCTGCCCACTTTATATGCAGCGAGAGTAACTTTACTTGCCCACTCTATATTTTGCTTTGTCAAGGTCCCTGTGTCAGCTAAGATTCCCATCAAGTCTAACGTCTCCTGGCAGAATATACTCCACTCTTCTGATCCCACAATTTTTCGCTCAGTCGAGCCAAGCCCAGTCCACATAACGCTGGGAGCTAAATCCACCTCATCCATCACAGCCAGACCTGATGCAGTTGGCACACACACATATAGGATATAGGAGGAGGAACCAAACTAAATGATCTCAAGACCCTAAAACAGGATTAGATGTGAACAATCTTTAGGGATGGACAATATATTGGTTCTTGGCTGATACGATTTTTTAGTTGTATTAGTATTGGTAGATAATGAATATTTAATTGTGAATACTCATTTCCTCTTTTTGCATTTATATTACCTTGACCGTCATCTAAATTCAATATTTTAAAACACATGATATGTAATATTTATCGAATCTCAAGATGAATTTTCATTTTTCATTCGTTATAATGTTAGGTTTTAGTGTATTTATTGATTTTATTTTAAATATATTTAGGCAAAATATAGAATGTTTGAATCTGTTCATCGGTTTATTTGTCGGGTATCAATAATTATTGGCTTATCGATATCAGCCAGAATTTTAAGATCAGTGGCTCCCTAACATTATTACTTAATTACTAAAAACGACATGCCATTTCATTTTGACAAAAGGGGACCTCAAAAATATAAAGAACTCACTATTCATTTGGGCACATAACTAATGAATAGATGTGCATTGTATACCTTTCAGCACATGTAAATCAGCAGTCCTCTGAAGCATCAGTTGTTAAATTCCAGTCAGTAGAATCTTTAACTAGGGTAGACGAATCAATGGAATTCATTAAACCTTGATGGCCTCTTGTTGATGGACCTTTCGTCAGTTTCATTTTACTACAGTAAATTAAATGTGGGCAGCTTATTTAAAAATGCTGACACCTGCGCTGACTAAGGTTTTGAGCAGAATAAGAGGACTTGGCATAAAAAGTAATGTTTAATTTAAAGAGCTCAAGCATATTAGCATAATAAGAGCTCACATGTTGACAGAAGGAAGCAGCCTGTGGATGTCAACAAGCCAGCTGGCCCTTCCTGATATTTCTGGAACTTTCTGATTTTTTTGTTCGACAGCCATAACATTTTTCGTCTTTTGCATTCTCTGCTTTATGCCGCTTCATTCTCCAACAGACAATAGATAGTGAATGGTTCAGAGTCCAGGAATGTTCCAGATTGAGCATTATTGTTGCTTGTTAGGCAACGATAAAAGGAAAGTCTGTTTCCATTAGCTTCATTTGAACATTTTTGAGAAAACAAAACATATAAACAAAAGGCCAGACAAAGCCTTTCATTACATGAACATTTAGAGTGATGCACAAATTAAGATATTTTTGATAAAATCCAATGGCTCAGTGAGGCCTGCATTGCCAGCAAGACAATTAACACTTTCAGTGCCCAGAAAGCTACTAAAGACGTATTTGAAACAGTTCATGTGACTACAGTGGTTCAACCTTAATGTTATGAAGCGATGCGAATACTTTTTGTGCAAAAATGACTTTATTCAACAATATCTAGTGATGGGTGATTTCAAAACACACTGCTTCATGAAGCTTCGAAGCTTAATAAATCTTTTGTTTCGAATCAGTGGTTCAGAATGTGTATCAAACTAAACCCTGGTGAACCATTGAAATTTCGAAACACTTATGATGTAATGAAGGCTCGTTTACTGAAATCACGTGACTTTGGCAGTTTGATACGCGCTCCGAACAACTGATTCGAAACAAAAGATTCGTAAAGCTTCGAAGCTTCATGAAGCAGTGTTTTGAAATCGCCAAATATCAGTAGATATTGTTGAATAAAGACGTTATGTTTTTTTTTTTTTGGTGCACAAAAAAGTATTCCGAAGATGAACGATGGTCTTACAGATGTGAAACGACATGAGGGTGAGTAATTAATGACAGAATTTTCATTTTTGGGTGAACTAACCCTTTAAAATTAGTCTGCAATAGCATGTTATATCATATTAAGAGTTGTTCAGTAAAGACTATAATGAAGCACTTTTTTCCATATAATTTTTGCCTGTTTTGGGCCTATTTTGTTGTATAGAAGTAAGTGTAAGACTGTATTACTGGTAGATGAAATGTAGAATCAGCAGTGACAAATTTGTTCATCCAGTATAAGGAGCAGAAAACATGTCACGAATAAGATCTCTCCTTTGCATGATAAATTAACCTAAACTAAGTGACAGTATAAGGTCCTATATACAGCCTGAAATCAATCTTTCTAAAGCTTGTCAGCTGCACTGAATGTATTGCATTACATGTATTGAATCAGTAGCATGTGTGAATTAAAAAGAGTAAAATGCATGTCTAAAAGTAACCTGCTGCAGGGCATTCACATCATGCTGGATAAATGGAGAACAGTCGCAGCTTAACACATTCAAGTCCTTAATGGACAGCACAGCATCCTGAATGACACCTCATTCATCATGATCTTTAGACTATTTAAAATTATCTTCTAAATTTTTTTTTTCCCCTGGGGGATCTTATTCAACCAGATGTTGTACCTGAATTCAGAAAAGCAGGTTTTGGGAATAAGCTGCAAACTACTCTTGCAAAATTGCAGGTGTTGCTGTAATTTTAATTACAAGGTTGTGGAAAAAGTTGTAGTCCCGAGAGCCAAAGCGAAATCAATACATGTTTATTATTACAATTTCATCATTATGTTTTAGTGGTGTTGGAGCTCTACTTTACCCATTGGTTTTTCACACTATAATTATGTGTATCCTCTGGTGATAAATATGTGCACTTAATGAAACTATGCAAGACTGGTAAAAAAAACATTGCATTGTCTTGGGTGCTAAAATGGCAATATTAGCATGATTTCTTAGCTTGCACAAAACTAAAATATGATCAGATATTTAATTGTACTAATAACTACTAAGTTTAGCTCTCAAACTTTCTTAAAGAGGTTGGAGATGATGTTAGTGGTTTCTTTAACTTTTAAAAAGAATATTATGTCATCATTTGCACACTATAATGTAGTTCTTTCATCTGTGGAAAACAAAAAAGATATTTTCAACCATACAATGAATGTCAATGGGGTCCGAAAAATTTCAAATGAACATAACAATTTGGTAAAGGTAATCTATACATCTCAAGACATTATTATTCACTTTCAGATCAAATCAAATCATTGATCAACTTATGTATAAAGAGCTCAACTAAAATTTCAGACCCCATTCACTTCAATAATATGGACCTTAAACATTCTTTAAAATATATTTCTTTGTTCCACAGAAGAACAAAAATCATACACGTTTAGATGAGATTGACAGTATTTGCCTTTTTTTGATTAACTATTCCTTAAAATCCACACTTTTCAAATAACAAAATTAAGTATTTGCAATAAATGAGAAAGTATTGTTTGTTTCACTGAGCTCTTCGGGTGTTTTGCCAACATGGCGACTATTTTGCTGATAAATGCTTGACCAAACTACAACAGACAGGCAAGCTGACGACAGCAGCACTCCAGTTAACTAACCTCCTCTTCCACAATAGCTTTAGCACATGCTTATTTTCGTCTTGTTTTGGCTGCAAACCTTAGTATGCTATTGGATTTGCATACATGGATGAGGTTTTGTGTAAAATAAAAACTGTGAATAGGGACAGATAGAGAGACTGAGAATGAAAGAAAGAAGAACGAGTGCGATGATCCAGTAAAGAATGGTAAGGCCATTCTCTGATGAGTCGGCCGTGGTTGACGGGTGAATGATCCTCGCTAAACTTGATATGCAGTGTCATCAGTGAGATCTGACAGACAGAGATGATTTAATGCTCATGGGGACATTGGTGGACCTTCTCTTCTATTTGCCCTTTATCATCTCAGCCTGGGAGTTTAGTACAAGTTTAGTAGAAGTCAGTGCTGATTTATGTGACTGGGAAAGTTGGAATCTATAGTTCTCTGCTCCTATAGAGATAGGAAGAGAAGAAATCTGGAGCCTATTAGTGACAGAATCACTTGAAAAAATATCTTAAAACACATTTTTCACACTTTCACTAGTTTAATTTATCTACTTATAATGGCCTATCTAATGGTGAATATACAGGAGAATTTTCCCCCCCCAATTAATATGGTAACACTTTAGTATGGGGAACACATATTCACTATTAACTACGACCTTTGCCTCAATAAGTTACTGCTTATTAATAGTTAGTAAGGTAGTTGTTGTATTGTTTAAGTTTTGGTATTGAGTAGGATAAAGGGGTGTAGAATATGGTCATGCAGAATAAAGCATTAATATGTGCTTTATAAGTACTAATAAACAGCTAATATGCAAGCTATATTAAGCAACTAAAAGTGAGAATTGGTTCCCATACTAAAGTGTTACCAGTCATACTTCTTTTTCTCGCAGTTTCATTTGTGCATTCTAGCATACTGTGACGGAAATGAGTGGCGGAAATGACATTTTGAACTTTTTTAGAATAAAAATGACCACCTCGCTAAGGCTAATTTCATAGCTAGCATTTTATGTATCCCAAATACATACATAAATATGAAAATTATGTATATATTTACACACTTTTTGCATAATTTGATTTGGAAATGATGCACAAAAATATTCTGCTCAAATGATATTAACCTTGATTTTTCCCTTCACACATCATATCTCATATTTCATCTGAAGCAATGAATCTTCACTGTTGTCTCCTTGGTAAGCACTAACTTCTTTTTAGGGTCAAAATTGTTTGGTGTGGCGGAAATGATGCCACAACTGCAGAACGGTTGTATATTTATGATTTAAAGGGTTAGTTCACCCAAGAATGAAAATTCTGTCATTAATCACTCACCCTCATGTCGTTCTACACCCGTAAGACCTTCGTTCATCTTCGGAACACAAATTAAGATATTTTTGATGAAATCCGAGAGGTATATGACTCGTCCATTGGCAGCATTTTAACCGACTCACAAGGTCCAGAAAGGTAGTAAAGACCGTTAAAACAGTCAACGTGACTGCAGTGGTTCAACCTTAATTTTATGAAGCGACAAGAATATTACATAGAATAATACATAGAAGAGAAGATATTGTTGAATAAAGTTGTTATTTTTGTTTTGTTTTTGCACACAGAAAGTATTCTTGTCGCTTCATAAAATTAAGGTTGAACCACTGCAGTCACGTCGACTGTTTTAATGATGTCTTTAGTACCTTTCTGGACCTTGAAAGTGTTGATTATATTGCTGTCTATGGACGAGTCATATACCTCTCGGATTTCATCAAAAATATCTTAATTTGTGTTCTGAAGATGAATGAAGGTCTTACGGGTGTGGAACGACATGAGGGTGAGTAATTAATAACATTATTTTCATTTTTGGGTGAACTAACCCTTTAAAATCTGGGTCTGGGAGAAAGATAAAACAATAAAATACATTAAGGTATTTAAAACATACCAAAATAGTCATTCTAATTAAAAATGTAAATCTGTTAGTTTTAATAGAAATTAACTCCTGGTACATAAAATGCCAAAAATTAACCATATCTTTGAACCATATCTAACATCTTTGGCCTGGAAAGCCAATGCTTCTTGTTATGTTTCAGGGTCTCAAGCTTTAAACCACACACAGAATAGAAATGCAGATGTTGTTGCAAAACAGTGCCATATCTTTTAGAAAATGTATTGCCCTTTGAAGAAATGGAAAGAACAGATTACCTTTTAGTTGTGTCTTATTACTAGTCATGTACTTTGCTGGATTACTGCATTACTCATTTGAATCTGAAAATGATTCTAGTCATGATTCTAGTCATAAAACAATACTGGACATGGCAGGAGAGCACGGAAATCAATACAAAACAATATGTTTCTTTATCCATTTTTCTTTTGTCTATGTTCAAGAGAACAGATGGTGTGTTTATGCAAGTAGTACAGACTTTGTCAGCATTGTACTTATTCCAACACTGCACATAAATAACTGAATGTGCAAGAGCTCAGCTCACAAACCATAAACAAAGTTGATTTTCAGGAAACGTCAGTCTCATAGAGCTAATGACGACGAGGTATAAAACAGAGCACAGCAGTCCATTTCTATTGCGGCTGACAGCCTGCAGTGCAGTGCTGTCATCTAATACATAGACTGTAAGTAACTCAGTATGCTATAGATGATCAGTTGCATCACTGCCATTGCAAAGCAATATTTAAGACAAGGAATCTTTTAGGTGGTTTTTACAACATGAAAAGTTGAAATATATTGTTCTACCTTCTATATTCTTTCCTGATTCATTCATGTTTTCTTTGCAGCCTTACTAATATTGTTATTTGTATTCGTATGCTTGAGTTACAAATGTTTCTTATTTAGTTTAGCTGACATCATGCATGTCTTTGTGAAGAACTTTCCAAAACAGTAATTACTTTCCAGCTGAAGATTTGCAGGCCTTGTGGGAATTTCTACTTCTGGAGGAGATTTGTTGAGACTTACAACAGCAGGTCTGGACAAGATGTTTTCAGTTTATCTGGGGAAAATAAAATGCAAGAAACAGGAACATTTGGGATTGGGATTAGGGAGATTTCATGTCAAAATGCGTCAGATCTGATTAGCATAAAGAGCTTCCTGAGAGGAAGAGAGAGAATTTTTTATTTTTTTTAAATTATGCTAGAACACATTTTTGAAGGGAGGACAAAAACATTTTCACAGCTGCGATGGAAAAATTGCTATATTATGGAAAGTGTTCATTTTGTGCATATTATTATTCATAATTAAATGCCTCTTTACTAAATAAATAAATACCAATAAATGGACTTTGAAACATTGACACTTTTCTGTTGTGTCAGAAAGAGACTGGAAATCTTCCTGGGATACAAACAAATTTGTCTACAGAAAACTATGACTGACCAGTCAGAATAAAGTATTTTTGGGAGGCATGTAATAATAATTCATAATGAATAAATCACAGCCCTCAAGAAAGCTTGGACTGAAATATATCTGTATGTTAGCACAGAATAACCATATCAAATAAAGTAACCTCTTTTTCAAATTTATGCCACTTGGTGGCAACAGAAACACATTTTGTAGTCAGTGAACAGTGTTTGACCTCTCAGTTTAATCAGTTCTGCTTACTGCATAATGCAATAGTCTTATATAGAACATTAATTTCATTATTTTCACAAGTTGTCAAAAAAAATTCTCTTGTGGTCCAGATCAGATTCTTACTTTGTGGTTCCTACATACATATAAGACATTTTGTAAAGTAAACAAAAAGATTATTGGAGTATGTTTTACAAGAAAATACTATTTCAGTGTTTCTACTTCAAAATGTCATTTCTTTGTAATCATTTGTGAAATTGATAAAAATTGTTTCAAAGGCATTTTTCTATGTACTTGTGAGATATACTATATACTAGGAATGGAATAAAATTAGGAAAAACATTTCAGATTCTGTACAGTTTCCCTAATTAAAAAAAGAACACATTTGTGACAGCGATCATGTGACTCTTTACCTCAAGATTTACTCACCCTCAAGCCATCCTTGGTGTATATGACTTTCTGATGAACACAATCAGAGTTATATTAATAAATATCCTGATGCGTCAAAGCTTTATAATGGCAGTGAACAGGACCAGTGAGTATGAAGCTCACAAATAAAGGTAATAAAGGCCTTCTAAAGTGAAGCGATGCGTTTAAATAAGAAAAATATCCATATATAACAAGGTATAAAGTAGCTTGTAACGCCTCTCACAGTTCAAAACGCTTACGCTACACCCTACGCCTTCTGTATTCAACTTATGGAAAAAGTGTAATTGATGCAACGTCGTGTCAGTTGCGCCTTTATTAACCCCTCAGAGTCGTGTGGAGTATGATGGATGGAGGCACTTTCTTCAGCTCATACTCGTGACCTCTGTTCACTGCTATTTTAAAGCTTGGATGCATCAGGATATTTATTAATATAACTCAGATTGTGTTCATGAGAAAGAAGAAAGTCATAAACTGATGGCTTGAGGGTGAGTAAATCTTGGGGTAATTTTCATTTTAAAGTGAACTAATCCTTTAAGGCAAAACAGGGACAAACCAAACACTATGACATTTTCAAATTCATGTTTATTTTTCAATTAAATTCATTTTATTCAAATTATTATACTGATAGTACAATTCATAATTAAAAATGTATTCAATAAGAAAAATAAGGATTTTCAGTTTCACTAATGGTTTCAGACATTTTGACCAAGATGTATAATAGCTCTTCACTTTTCAGGCAGAAATTGTTAACGTAACTAACATAATCTCTAGATATAGATTTTCACAAATTTAATCAACCTCAGATTTACAATCACAAAGTAAGCTCAGTTTAATATGCTGTTAATAAGAATCTGACTTTTGACATTTCTCTCCCACTCACTCTCATTAGCATAAAAAGGTACCATTATTTGCAAAATGTATCAAATAATTTCCTCTAATATAACTAATGGGATGAATATAGCTTATTTATTAAGCTCAGCGTGATGCAGGGTTCTGTCTGGGGTTGTTTGGTAGGTTGTTTGTGCTGGTTATATAAACACCAACTGCAAATGATTAAGCTTCAATAAAGATGTAATATTAATGACAGATATTCTGCAGTCATCACTTCTGAAACCATCCTACAGGACTTTGGCCTTGATTACAGCAAGGCCACCTGTACAACTGACCTTCATTTATGCAAGGTAGAGTGAAAGAGCATCTCTGCTCACTTACAGGCTTACAGTGATTAAAGTAATCCGTTTTCTAAATGTTAGTTATATAAACTCTGCTATTACTCTGCTATATCCTATGCTGAAGAGTTTAAGAGTGCTCTTGAGGACGGATTTGTCTCCCTGTTCACTGCTCCTTTGAAAATAATGTGTAATGGTCCCCTAATGACTGCCAACACCAAAATTTGTTAAATGGACAGAGAAAATGAGAGGGGTGAAAAGAGGAATGCAAATGAAGTAATATGTAATGCTAGTGCCTTATGACAGCAAGTATAACAGCCTAAGATATGTGTGTCATATAAGTCCAGTTCCAAGCACAAATAGTAAATATACCTATATGGGCTGTTTACACTTTGAATATATATAGCATATTTGTAAATGTGATTGCTGTGACTGAAATGTGACAAAACATATTTACACTTTGTTTGCAAACGCATGCAGCAAATGTACTGTGGCAACTAAATAGAGGGAAAGAAACATAGATCTAATTTGTCTTTTAAATGGGCTGAATATTTAGATTAGGCAGTAAATGGTAATGAATGCGAATGAACACCAAAAGTAGCAGTGACATTAGTTTCAAGGGAGTAAAAAGACGTTTTGAGCACAGAACTCAATCAGTAGTCTAAACCGAAAAAGTAAGACTCTAATTTTGTTTATAGGCATAAAATATTAGCTATAAAACATTAGATTCATGCTCATGAAACGGTCTGTATTTATTTTTTAATGAAAGGAAACTCGAGGTCTACACACATTTCCCACTCATTACTACAGTGTTAATTAGCAACAATAAGCACAACTGATAACCAAAAATCACTTACATTAAATTGAGTATGAATTGGTAACAATATACATGTTTCAACGTGACTTTATAAAGTTGAAGGCTGTAAAGTTAACAAGCTTGAGGTGAAAGTTTTAAGGAATTCAAAGATCCATCCACCTCTGGCCGATCTGGTGGATAAATCTTAAAAGACAATCTATCTTCTGAACATCAGCTGACCATCTACAGCAGCCTACATGAAAGGCAGAGCAGTGCAGGCACAGGACTGCCCTGAGGCAATGGAAACCTTCACCCTCTCTACAAAACAGACTGTGACTTAACCGAGATTTTACTGTAGAAGAAAAAGATTAGTGGTGCAGTTTGTATCCCTTAAAGGTATATTGTAATTCACAAAATAAATAAATAAATAAACAAAATAAAAATCTGCCATTGTTTGCATTCACAGTAATTTACAAAGTTGTATGACACAAAATGAGTTTTTTGGTAGAATTTCCTGGGGGGAGGGGGGTGGTATTTTGCCAAATATCCTTGCTCCTCCAAGCTTTATAATGGTTGTGAAGGGGGGGAGGGGGGGGAGGGGGGGGGGGGGGGGGGGTACATTGTAACTGCAAGAAAATGCATTCATCCATCATAAAAGTAATCCATATGGCTCCAGTGGGTTAATAAAGGCCTTCTGAAGCAAAGTGATGGGTTTTTGTAAGCAAAATATCCTTATTTAAAACTTTATCAACTATAATAACTAGCTTCTATCGATTAGCGGTGGAAGAGTAACCTCCGACTTGACGTAATGACGAATGCGGAAGCGCAGAGGACATCAGTCACAAATTAGAAATCTAAAGCAATAATTTTTAAATAGAAATGTTGGAGGATTTTGATATATAAGAAGAGGAGCTTGAGTTTGTTGCCTAGTCCTATTTGTTGAACCGCGAGAGGCTCAATTGCTTACTCAATTGGTGCAAGTTGACTTGCTCAGTATGCTTAGGGTCGTCTGCCGGTAGCTACTTATTTGAATTTATAATTTTAAATATGTATATTTTTTTACTTAAAAAAAAACTCTTTGCTTCAAAAGGCCTTTATTAACCCCCTGGAGCTGTATGGTTTATTTTTTATAATGGATGGATGAATGTTTTTGGGCTTCAAAATCTGGTCCCCCCTTCACTACCTTTATAAAGCTTGGAAGAGCAAGGATATTTTTAACAGCACAGGCTCAATAGAAAAACATACCTGTGGAACATTTTTGCAAAACAAAAATATCGCCATTTTCAATTTGAAATGTCCACTGAGTCGCGCTAAAAGTAAGTTCAGTTTTTTTTTCCCCGAAACAGATGAACATAAATATGGTACGTATTATACGTTGGTTTTATACGTATCACCGTAGTTCTGATTTGAAATGTCCGGTCAGTGGCCCTAAAGTGTAATGCTCCATTACGTTTTAAAATAACGTATCATCTAGCTACACTACACCTAGTGTTAACAAAAGCAAATTGTAACGCAATTGTAAGCATGCCGTTTTAGCTTTGAGCTCTTTTATTATGAGTCATTTTTTACAGAATTCGTACCCAAGGCATCTGCATCCTAAGCACAGTTCCGTACTAGCTGAGCTACCGCACAACCTTGTTAAGTCAGAAAAGCGAAACATAAAGAGCTTGCTACACGATGAAGTCCAAAATGTATTTGTTTACAAATCATGCACAAGATTAGGCTATAACATAATATCGTGCAAGGAGCTGTGAATAAACGTTAATCCATAATCTGACCCTGTAATCATAACTGTGTATGAAAACGATTAAAAGTGTTTACTTTTTTACTGCCTCTAGGGTTCATTTCTGTTAGAAACTGCAGTGATATGTCTACGTATTGGTACATATTTTGCGTTTTGCAAATATGTTCCCACAGGTACGTTTTCCCACAAGATCAGGTTGATTTTTAAATATATATCCGATTGTGTTGGTCTGAAAGAAGATAGTCATATACACCTAGGATGGCTTGAGGGTGAGTAAATCATGGGATAATTTTCATTTTTGGGTAAACCCCTTTCAGGCACATAGGCCTAAGTCCTATTTAAGTCAGGGTAGCGCCATATTTAATTTTTGACAGGAAAGAAAACAATGATGTGAGGTATAGAATTACAGTGCGTTCAATGGGTGGTACTGTTGTTTAACAACACACCAATTGTTCAGCTGAAAAAACAAAACAACAAAAAACCTTTCAGTAGGCAAAAACTCCATTAACTGTTTCAAAAATTGTGAGTTGTGAAGTGAGCGTGAACGTGCCATTGTTTTCATCCACATTAAATTCAATATGGTGTCTAACCTAACTGTAAAATAGAAATTGAGGCATCAATGTACTGTATGTGAATAAATGTGTCTGGTGGCAAAATTGTTCAGACTGATTTATGTGTTTTTAAAGGCAGATTCTAAATAGACATTATTTATCAACTGTAGATTTAGAGCCTCTAAATAAAGTGCTAGACATAACTGAACTCAATACTCTTATTCTGCTACCATGTGTGGAACGTAAATGGGTCAAAAGATAAATCATCCAGGGCTAGTTTTGGAAAGTTATCTAGCTACACTAGCCACTGAGGTTGCTATGTGTGTAACCAATAGTTTGTGTATTTAACTTTTTTGTGTATGTCTGACTGAATTAAGTATTATTTAAATGAACAAGATCATTGTGATCTTTCATTTGGAATGCTGTTATGTAAAAGGGTGAGGTTTAATTCCACAGTTAATTAAGTTGAAATCCTTAACTACACAAAGCAACTGATAATCACTATAACACATTTTAAATTTCAGTAATTAGAAATGGCTGGCCACTAGCACATAATTTCAAGTATGAGCTAATGCTAATTAGTTTATGGTAACATGCTAATAACATCTTCAGTCTTAAACGTGACATTTTTATTTTGTTTAATGTAAGTTTGCAAGTTTGCAGTTTCTTTTAAATAGAAACTACTTTTAATCAGCAAGGACATTAAATTTATCAAAAGTACAGTAAAGCAATTTGCAATGTTACAAAATATTTCTATAGTTCTTTTTAACTTTCTGTTTATCAAAGAAGCTTGATAAAATGTATCATTTTACCACAAAAATAATTAGCAGCACAACTGTTTTCAACAGTGATATTAATAAATGTTTCTAAAGCACCATCAGCATATTAGAAGGATTTCTAAAGGATCCTGGAATAATGACTGCTAAAAAATTCAGCTATCACAGGAATAAATTATATTTAAAATATTTTAAATTAGAAAACAGTTATTTTAAATTGTCCAATTAAATACATTCAGTGCATTAATGTATACTGTACATTCATTATCAAATCATTTGCATTTCCTTTGGCTATATTCCTTTTGTTCATTGCTATTCTCATACAAAGACTCATATCACAGCACACAAAGAAAACATTGCTGAATATTTGAAGAAAAAGTATCTAAAACATATTGGTTTGAATGTAAATGTAAAGCCTAAAGACAAAGAACACAGCTGAAGAACTGTAAGACTGGACCTCCGAAATGCATCTTGGGGCTTTATATACTGATAAACGATCTTGCTGGTTACAGCATCACAAAACCTTTTTCAGTTGATGCACACTGCACTCAGTGTTTATAGTCCAGTGAGGAAATCAGTCCAAACCACTATCCGTTATCAGGCAGTGGAATGCTTCCATCTTAATGGCTTTAGATTAATGGAGCTCACAGATGGACAGGGAGCTGCACTTTGAGTCCTAGCTCCTAAAGAGCACAGATCCAGAGTGGACATAAATCATGGCTACCTGTTGCGGTGACAATAAAGTAAGCATAATTCTAAACAGAAATCGTGTGGGAATGAGCGAGGCACCTACTTTTCTGAGGTTTGCAACCTCAAAACATTCAAGAAAAATGCCCAAAGATGAACAATATTTTTTCTGTATCTTTTATAAGAGGCCATTAGAATACTTGCAGAGACAGTAACTGTGTACATGAAATGAGCCTTGCATGATATTAGTAGTCTTGTCACAATTGGCTCTCTTTCACAAGACATTAACATTTGACCAATCTCTTTTAGATACTCGCTTGAAATTACTTTTGAAGTTGTAAATTATGCCCCAAGTTAATTGAAAGAGCATTTCAGGTGCACTAATAGCAAATGTTTGCAATCTACACATTCTAAGTGAAAAGGCTGTTATTGATTTATGTGCTCATTACTTGCTACAACTAGCTGTTCCATCATCTCGCTCTCGATCTCTCTCAATAATTTGCCCATCCATGTTTTATCTTTTCTATAACATTCCCTAGACTTTAATAATTCACAAATAATAAAATAATTCTGAAATTTCTAACTTTTAGCAAAAACTTAAAGGATTCGTTCACTTCAGAATGAAAATTTACTGATAATTTACTTACCCATGACATCCAAGATGTTTATGTCTTACTTTCTTCAGTCGAAAAGAAATTAAGGTTTTTGAGGAAAACATTACAGGATTTTTCTCCATATAGTGGACTTCACTGGGGTACAACAGGTTGAAGGTCCAAATTGCAGTTTCAGTGCAGCTTCAAAAAAATGTATCCAGTGTCTACAAAGCAAACGTGAAAAGACTAAGTCAAGCGTCCCTAACAAAGGTAAAACAACGATGTTGGGCGATTTTGAAGTTGGAGGAAAAAATTGTGTTTTCCGCCCTACCGCGGTATTTCCGCCTATGTCACGCATGACCTTTCCAACATGATTATGTAATGCGTGGCCGATCACAAAGCTAGTGCAAATGCTAGAACATTTGTGGTTAAAAAGTATATAATTTTTTTTTTAAAGAAAATTACCCAATCGTTTCACTAGATAAGAACCTTATTCTTCGGCTTGGATTGTGTAGAGCCCTTTGAAGCTGCATTGAAACTACAATTTGGACCTTCAACCCATTGTACCCCAGTGAAGTCCACTATATGGAGAAAAGTCCTGGAATGTTTTCCTCAAAAAAACACCAACCAAAAAACAGATTTGTAACTAACTGCACTTTTAACTGACCAGTATGTGGTTAAAATAATCAATTCATTCTTGATGAGCCTCTGGAAGCAATAATAAAATAAAAACACAGCCGTGCGTCATGGGTCTGCGTAATGGTTATCAAATCAAATCTCAGTAAGGCAAGTGTAATTACAACTCAGGATGAGTTACCCTGCTGCCATGAGTCATGCTGAGAAGTCTAGCATACCCTAAATCCAGATTTAATTTGTTTATTAAAAATCTAGTTACAAAAAATCATTATGGTACTAGTCAGAAATAATCTAATAGGATAGTCATTAACTGAAGGACTCAGAGTCAACATTCAATTTTAATGGCTTGAGCTTAATAAAATCTACTGTGAAGAGAAATCACAATTCGTGCATGGGTGGTTGTAAAATGTCCATGTCTGTATGATGTCCAGTGCTGTAAAGGTATAAATAAAAAGGCAAAAGCCATCCAGGCCACAAGATTTTCACCCTAGGTTATTTAAACCCTGAGGTAAGGTTATAAAAAAAAAAGATCACTATAAAATGAGGGTTTGAAAATGAGTGGTTGTCAAACATGTGGAACTGGAGTTTTTAATAGTCAACAAATATTCATGTTTTTATACACTTACAGAAACTTTCACATATAGGCCTGGTTTCTCAGACAGGGCTTAGATTAAACCAAGAGTAGGCCTTAGTTCATTTAGGACATTTAAGTTGTTTTTATAAACATGCCTCAGAAAAAAACATTTTTGGTGTGCATCTTGAGACAAAACAATGGCACTGACATATTTTAAAATATGTTGGTGCAAGTTGCTTTCAATTAAAACAGCTCAAACATACATTTTAGTCTGGGACTAGGTTTAAGCCTTGTCTGTGAAACCAGGGGGTTGTGTTTTGTTTCACTGTCTGGTAAATAGGGAAAATCAGAACAGTGACAGCACAATCCTGCCACCTTCCTCAGTGAGGCTTCCTCAATGCCTGATAAAAAATATACAGCATTACCTTGTTCTAGCTGATCCAAACAGCTTTTCATAAACAGTTAAGTACTTAAGTACATCTTTTTATGTAATTTCATAATTACTTATATTGCCTTTGAAATATGGTTAAAGTGTACAGCTGAATGTACTGACAAGCATTTATAGTAAACTACTTTAATGTCATTTCTTTTGAAAGTCATATGTCATGTATTTGTAATGATAAAGTTGCAATTTAGTATATTTAAAATATATTACATTTAAATGTATTACTGAATAACACTTGTATGTATAACTATGCACCTTATGTCAACACATCAAAATAAGTGTACTATAAAGTGACAAAAGATTATTAAAACATTTATTTATAATGTACTTTAAAAGTAAAACTTTTAATTTGACATTACAAAGTGTACTTTTTAAAAGTGTACTTAAATGTGTATTTTATATATATATATATATATATATAATATATATATATATATATATATATATACAACCTGAATTCCAGAAATGTTGGGACGTTTTTTAAATTTTAATAAAATGAAAATTAAAAGACTTTCAAATCACATGAGCCAATATTTTATTCACAATAGAACATAGATAACATTACAAATGTTTAAACAGAGAAATTTTACACTTTTATCCACTAAATGAGATCATTTCAAATTTGATGCCTGCTACAGGTCTCAAAAAAGTAGGCACGGGGGCAACAAATGGCTGAAAAAGCAAGAAATTTTGAAAAGATTCAGCTGGGAGAACATCTAGCAACTAATTAAGTTAATTGATATCAGGTCTGTAACATGATTAGCTATAAAAGGGATGTCTTAGAGAGGCATAGTCTCTCAGAAGTAAAGATGGGCAGAGGCTCTCCAATCTGTGAAAGAGTGTGTAAAAAGATTGTGGAATACTTTAAAAACAATGTTCCTCAATGTCAAATTGCAAAGGCTTTGCAAATCTCATCATCTACAGTGCATAACATCATCAAAAGATTCAGAGGAAGTGGAGAAATCGTCTCAGGTTACGCATGTAATCAGGGAACGAGACACTGCGTCTAGCATGCTATGGGGAACGCCTCTGTGGGAACTGGTGTCTGAAACGCTATCAAATCACGACAGTTGTATTGGCTGGCGACAGCCTATGATGTCACTACTAGTGCAACCAGAACGCACATAAGGTTCGCCTAGAGAACAAGTAATCCACTTATCGTCTGAAGGGACTGTTCAGCAGGCGGCCCCGAGGCATGGCAGGGAGACGCAGTGTCTTGTTTCCTGTTCTCAGTGAACCATGGTTACATGCGTAACCTGAGATGTTCCCTTTCGAAAGGGAACTCGCACTGCATCTAGCATGCTATGGGGAACGAAATACCCACGCCTCCATGCTGTGGGGAGTGCATGCCAAACAATGGCTGTGACAAAAAACAGATGGACAATTTCAACAGAAATGCCAAAATCACTCCTCCTACGGCTGTCAGTGACAACATTCCCTATGGCCACCACCCAAACTATAAGCCTCAAAGAGGCCCCCAGAAATATCCAGAGGCCTACCAAGGCCACTCAAAGGCTTGGAACCAACAACTTCAAACAGAAGGGGTCCCTTTAAGGGAATGTGGCCAGGGAGCCGAAAGGAGCCCCGGCCAGTGACTTCTCAGGGGAGCATAGTCTACCCCTAATGCCACCAGGGAGGCCAACCTGGTCCTACTTTAGTAACCTAGTCTGGCCAGCAACCTGTCTGTTACCTAAACAGAGTCTCTGAAGCACTTGCCTCCAGAGGAGGCGTCCAGAAAGAGGGACTGCAAACTGGCAGTAACCAACTCAGACAGGATTGTAGAGACGGGCATCCTGGGGAGCAGGACTCAGCACAGCGCTTAAAACCCTTGTAAACGAGGAGAGTTACTCTGCTCAACCAAGGATCTACAGAGCGCTTCTTAAACAAGGCACTCTGGAGGCTGAGTACTCTACATAGGGTCCCTAATAAGAGGCATACCTCCAGCTCCAACAGGAGCTGATCTACCAAGGGAGTTCTTACTAAAAGAATCTCTTAAACCTTTAAGACCAACTCAGGGGGCGAGGTCCTCTATATGACAACCCACACAACAGAGGGGAGTACCTACAGCCTAAAATACTGATCTACCAGGGAGGTCTCACAAGAGACCTTCGACCTTCCGACCAGAACTTGGGAGCACTGTACTCTAAGGAACAACCCACAATGCAAAGGGAGTACCAACTAGACTCAACAGAGACGAGTACTGACCAAGCTCAACGCAAGTACCAGGGAGGCTCCTGAAGAGCCTACACTCTGATATAACTCTAGGGAGTCAGGATACTAACTTAGATGGAAGTGCTAAGGACCTACTCGACCCAGAGGATTGCCTTCAAGGTGGCCCGCTCGAGGGCCAACTATTTGCTAGCAGATCTAGAATTCTAGGGCTAGTATCAGGGAGGCTCCACTGGAGCCTGAGCTACCTGATAACCGTCTACTCAACTGTAGAGAACTAGGACACTCAGGAACCTAGCTCAACCCGGAGGATCGCTATCAAGGAGATCCAAGGAGGGCCAACTACTTGGTAGCAAATCTAACTCCAGCAGAAACAGCCACTAGAGGTATTGCAGGCTTGGAATACTCATTTGCATTGCCATCACGAGCCGTGTACTCAGCATATTGCTTTCTACCCTTAAAACAAGAGGAGTACAAATCTATGTGACCGGGCTTACAAGGAGGCCTCAGATAGGGCTTACTACTCTAGCTTAACATGGTCACAGGCCCGGGGCTAATGCTCGAACTCTAAGGGAGCACGCTCATCTCACCCTGAAAGGAGGGAGTACTCGATGCGCTCGACCTGAGCATCACTGGTGATGGGCACATATGGGGCACAGAGCTCTGGGAGCGAAGTGAGCTAAACCTGAGAAAGGGCTCAAGGGTGGAAGCCTGAGCAAAAACTCTTGCTCCAAGACGAGAACGACCGTCTGAGCTCAGCTATGGAGGAATGGAGGCCTCAACAGGAAGAAATTCCACAGGAGGGGCCTGCAACACTTGACCCTGCAACTTGATAATAATCAAGGAACTTTTGGCTGAGAGATTGCTCTAAGCTCGAACCAGATAAAGCTACTACCAAAGCTCTAGAAAGCGGAGACTTCAGCATAGTGCTTTCCACTCTCTAAACGAGAGGAAGTCTAACAATGCTCAAGGATTACCAGCAGGGAGGCTTTCTACGAAAGACTACAACACCTGGCTATCTGTCTGTGCCTAACACCACTAGGGAACTGAAGCTCAGCATATAGCTTTTACTCTAATATCAAGAGGAGTCTCAGCTCAACCTAGGTAAATTAAGGAGGCCGTAAAGCCTGCTACTCGCATTAATAGCCTAATTCAAAAGGCGGGCCCCAGCCGGGGACGACTCTCACAATGAGAGGAGGCGTACTAGGATCACTAGCTGCCAGTCCTAAGCTGGAGAGGCTCTCCTAGGAGTAGCCTACTCCGAGCTACGGCATGCTAGGAGGCGGAAAAGCTACAGCATAACCGCCTCTGTCTAAAAGACACTCCTAAAGTACTAGCCTAGGCCAGATATAGGGGCGGTCCAAAAAGAAGGGCCGACACACACACACACACTCATGACCTTCCTGGAGCTCAATGGAGTGGAGACTTCAGTTTAACAATTCTAAAGAAAGGAGGCCGGCTCACAACACACAGGTGAACTCACCACCTGGAGCTCAATGGAGCGGTAACTTTGAATAGAAACTCTCAAACGAGAGGAAGCCAGCTCACTCACCACAGGGTAATGTCAAGGTGGCCCAGAGAGGGCCGACACCTACAGTCATGATCTATCTGGAGCTCGGGGGAGCGGAGGCTTCAGCATATCGCCTTGTAGTCTCTCAGCGAGAGGAAACCACTTCACTCGACCTAGGGAAGGTATCAAGCCTAACAAAGGCCATACACCTCAAATCGTGATATTACCTGAAGCTCAGCAGAGCGGTGGCTTCAGCAAATTGACTCTCTTTAATGAGAGGAAGCCAACTCACTCAACCATAAGGATTATCAGGGCGGCCCCAAAGGAGGCCATGCCATTCACTACAGATGATATTTCGTTCTAAATTTTACCCACTATATAAAAGCCTTACAAAGAGAGGAGGCACATAGTAACGGTGTCACGATAACCTTGCCTAATCATGGGCGTTCCAGGGCCCCAGTTATACGCCCCAATACATAAGTATATGTATATATATATATATATATATATATATATATATATATATATATATATATATATATATATACACACACATATATATACACATTTATATCGTAATTGTACACATAATATAGAATAAACACCCCCTTTATTCCTTTCTACAGGGAGCTGAGGTCACGGAATTTATAACAGCTCTCACGAAAGGAGAGGTAACCTAAAGCTCAACTTGAGACCTTAAAGAGCAGAGGCCTAAATGTAAAAGTGGCCTGCCATACTCTGCAGTTTTAAAGGATGCGCTCACTAACAATCTCTGTGCCAGACCACAGAAGCGTTCCAAATGATGGAAAAAACACATCATCGGTCCAGCACAGAGAAATACAGAGCACATAGCGTAATCTGCTTCAGCGTATGTCCTGCCAGAGCTTTCAACGTCGATGCCTCTCCAGCCACGCGATAGTTTGCAAACATCTCATCTGATGGGCGCATTGACACGTATCTAAGCTCACACAACCCCTCGACATCTGCATAAATTACATGCTGATGTTAACAGATGCGTAAAAAAAACAAAAACAGATTCTTCCACGCCCTGTCAATCTCAAAGTGGAGATCAAAAGGGACAGCTGGGGTTGCCATGGGAAACACACAGTTTCCTCAAAAACTGAACGCACGTGCTCCTCGACCAAACAAAGTAATGTGAGTGATAAAGAGTCAAAAACTTGAACCAATCCACACATCACTTAAACGTAAAAAGAGCACAGCCTGCCAATATTTAGGATGCAAAAGAAAATGCATCCTCAAACAGCACAACACTCTCGTCAGCCGCTGAATCATTCGAAATAAAAACCAACAAACACTTCAGTCGAACTTCTTCATTGAGCACAAAAGATTGCCCCTCTTCCAACAGGAAGAGAGACAAACAAGAGTGGAGCTTCCTCAGCGGGAAAAGCTCTCACAGAAACATGTAAAGAACTCTCAAGCACTGAACATGCATACTCTAACAAAGAATTCACAAGTCATGTGTGTCATCAAGCATCAAATATCTATGACACGGATATATACACCACTTGAAACATCTGTTTAAAAAAGCCATTCCTACCTTGAACAGCGTTTGAACAGCGTTTAGACAAAACAGTCCCTGAAGACGAAAAGAGGATGACTTGTTCTCTAGGCGGCCCTTATGTGCGTTTGGGTCACACAAGTAGTGACGTCATTGGCTGTTGCCGGCCAATACGATTGTTGTGATTTGATAGCGTTTCAGACACCGGTTCCCGCGGAGGCGTTCCCCATGGCATGCTAGACGCAGTGCGAGTTCCTTTTCGAAAGGGAACAAGGCATAAGGGACAAGGCCGAAGACCTTTATTGGATGCCCGTGGTCTTCGGGCCCTCAGACGACACTGCATCACTCATCAGCATGACTGTGTCAATGACATTACTAAATGGGCCCAGGAATATTTCCAGAAACCACCAGAGATGGAAACGCGAGTCTGCGACTTGGACTTGAGTCGCACTTAAGTAGCAAAAATAAACGACTTGCGACTTGACTTGGATTCGTGAACTACTAACTCGAGACTTGACTTAGGCTCGTGAACAAATACCCGAGACAAGACTTGACTTGGAATTGAAGACAGAGACTTGTTGTGAAAAATAGTCTTTTGGCGCGACATTCCCGATTACGTTCTCTATTTACTACCCTACACGATGGCATGAAACACCACATTTTACTATCCATTCATTCCCAAATATGTGTTGCAGCAGCAAATATCACAAATCATCTCTAAACACACCAAGCCATCGAGCGTGTGACGTATCTGAAGGCACGCAAATTCATCACCCATTAGAAAACTTGTTAAATTAGCAACAAATAATAACAATATAGCCAAGCCTTACCTTGCGATAAACTTTGTCATTTCATTTGAAAAGCAATCAATTAATCCAAAGGGAAGCTGCGGTGTTGCACAGCTGCAGAGGCTTGCTTGTGGTCCATTTTCAAGAAGTACATGTCCTTTTCATTTTTTAAATTTATTTTTGCCCAAGTATTTGATAATGCATATAATATCCAGATTTACCATGTTAAATTGTATTTGGATTGAACGAGCACTTCCATGCGCATTTTATAACCCTGTCCGTCCGACTCATTTCCACAGATCGGTTTGTTAAGTCACAGTGCGTTATTATAACGCCTTATCACAAACGAGACACACAGATGGAAATGTTGTTCCTTGCGTTTACTGTCACAGACACGCCAGGCTCATCACTCACCCAATCACGACGCACTCCCTCACCAGAATACTGATCACGCACACCTGACCTCACGCACACCTGACCTCACCATCCCAATCAGCAACACCATAAAGGACACTCACAGCCGCACAGTCATTGTCTGGTCTCGTTAACGCATACCTACCAGAATGCTTACCTTACGGACTCCTCGAACTACTACTTACCTGTCTCCAGTGTGTTTCCTAGATCCTCCATGTTCTCCAGTCTTCCATGAGTGTCTCTGTGTGTCTTCTGCTCAAAGGACCATCCGCCATCCAAGTCACCTAGAAGAAACAGTCATCCACGATCACGAACTCTATCTGGCTTCACTCACCTGCACTTGCTCTGGTTGTCTCAAAATAAACATCATTAACCTTACTTGTGTCTCCGACCTCCTCTGTACCGCAACATTTACTGTAACGCTTGTCTATACATAGGTTTTGTTACCACTGGCGCTCACTGGAAGACTACATTTTCCAGCATTGCTTGAGATCTACAGCAAACTACGGCAACTCATATAGCTCAAAATACACAGCACTTTTTTCTTGCGGTGGTTCTAAATGGTATAATTTTGTATAAAGTTAGAAAGTAATAAAAATATTTTTTAAGTAGTATTTTGTGTGCTTTATTAGATAATTTTAAAGTAAAAGTAATCGGTTTTGATATTTAAATACACTGTTAATTACAATAACAACTAGCTGAAAAAAATAAAATAGAACAAAGACTTGACTTGAGACTTGACTTGGACCCCTAAAGACTTGAGACTTGACTTGACTTGACTTGACTTGGACCTCAAAGACGTGAGACTTGACTTGGACTTGACTTGACTTGGTCCTCAAAGACTTGAGACTTAACTTGGACTTGGACCTCAAAGACTTGAGACTTGACTTGGACTTGACCGCAGGGACTTGTGAACATCTCTGGAAACCACTATCGGTAAACACAATCCGCTGTGCCATCTGCAGATGCCAACTAAAGCTCTATCATGCAAAAAAGGAAGCCATATGTTAACATGGTCCAGAAGCGCCGTTGTGTCCTGTGAGCCAAAGCTCATTTAAAATGGACTGTTTCAAAGTGGAAAAGTGTTCTATGGTCAGACGAGTCCAAATTTGACATTCTTGTTGGAAATTATGGACGCCGTGTCCTCCGAGCTAAAGAGGAGGGAGACCAGCGTGTTATCAACGTTCAGTTCAAAAACCAGCATCTCTGATGGTATGGGGGTGCCTAAGTGCATATAGTATGGGCAGCTTGTTTTGGAAGGCACTATGAATGCTAAAAGGTATATAAAGGTTTTAGAGCAACATATGCTCCCCTCCAGACGACGTCTGTTTCAGGGAAGGCCTTGTGTATTTCAGCAGGACAATGCAAACCACATACTGCAGCTATTACAACAGCATGGCTTCATCGTAGAAGAGTCCGGGTGCTGAATTGGCCTGCTTGCAGTCCAGAACTTTCACCTATAGAGAAAAATACTTCAAAGACAACCACAAACTACTAAGCAGCTGGAAACCTTTATCAGACAAGAATGGGACCAATTTCCAACACCAAAACTCCAGAAATTCATAACCTTGATGCCCAGACGTCTTCAAACTGTTTTGAAAAGAAGAGGAGATGCTACACCATGGTAAACATGCCCCTGTCCCAACTATTATGAGACCTGTAGCAGGCATCAAATTTTAAATGAGCTCATTTTGTGCATAAAATTGTAACATTTCTCAGTTTAAACATTTGTTATGTTATCTATGTTCTATTGTGAATAAAATATTGGCTCATATGATTTCAAAAGTCTTTTACTTTTCATTTTATTCAAATTTAAAAAAACGTCCCAACATTTCTGGATTCAGGTTGTATATATATATATATATATATATATATATATATATATATATATATATATATATATATATATATATACATATATATATATATATATACATACTTCCAAGAATTAAAGTATGCTACAAGTGCACATTCAATACAATTAATAAATACACCATACAATGGTTTTCTATAATCTATAGTCAGGCACAGAATAGAGTACCCATAAAAAAGTCAGATAGGGATTTTGCACGACAAAGGCAAACATGTTAATGTAATGAAAAGAGACTCTTACTTGTTTTATTTGAACATTTCAGACAGAGAAGACTTATGTTCTGTCATGTTTACAGATGTCCAAGCAGTTATTAAAATAGATTGCGTGTTCGTCGCAAGATGTATTTATCCAATCAATGTTATTGACCTCATAAATATGCAAATAAGAATGCTAACCCAGAGTTTACTAATGTACAGGGTGAAATCCTGAAACCAGCAATATGTGATGGATACTATGCGTCACAAAATATCTTGAACAAGACAAGATCAAGATCAACACAAAGTTTTCTTCACTTAGCTGACCCAGAGATCAAAACGAAGTCTTTTCCTCTAGCCATTAATCACCTTACAGCAAGCTCATTTTCTGCTTCTCCAGGAGGTCAGTGTGAAGACCAAGAACCCAGAAGAAAAAGGTTTTAAAGCTTATGGTATTAAATTAAATGCTTTTAACTTCAAGATAATCAATTCCTCTCTGTTGGATCCACAGCTACGCAATTAAATAATAACTATAGCAAGTAGAAAAAGCAGTGGAGACCCAATTTATGGTGACACTGCAAAAAATATAAACACTACTTGCATAAAGTAGCAAAAAAAAAAAAAAAAAAAAAAAAAAATAGCTTTCAGACCCTGGCTATAATTTTGCATACAGCTGACTCTTGTAAATGGCTGACATGCATGAAAAATCTGGAGAGATGTGTGACCTCTGCTTAACTCTAGTTTCTAGAAGGCTGTGCATTGATGGTGGCTGTCGACTGCTGTGCTGTGAAGTGTAATTCATCTTAACATACACTTTCAGAGGTTAATCAGGTTGAGTTAGACCGTGACTGATAAATGATGCAACACTCTACCTATTTTAACAGTCTTGCGGATCAATGCAATCGATGGCGAGAGTAATGCGGGGAGATAGTTTGGACATGTGCCTTTGAACATGTCCCCTGTGATAACACATGCAATGAACCTCCATTCAGAAGGAAAACAAAATAAGTTACACTGAGCTGTGTGAGGTTCAGGAGCAGGCCAGTGGTTGATTCGAATATCTAATCGACTTCTAATCCAAAACAGCACCTCAGATTCATGCAAAATTATCTCTGATTCAAAACTATTTATTTTTATATTAACAGAGAAATGAAATAGTATGTTCACTCGGTGGCCATATTTGCAACTCCAAGATCAAGTCTTATCTACTTGAATGAGGGAATCCTGAAATCTCAAAAACTGCGCAATAACTACCAACTGGTGACTGGCTTTTTTATTTAGAAGGTGGTATATATTCCGCCATATTGCGCAGTAAACTCGTTCATATGCTGCGTCCAAAACCACTTTCTATATCCTATATAGTGCACTATATTGGTTTTCGGCCATTTTGTCTGAATTCTGTCTGAATTTTTGTCTTAGTGAACAACATCCTTCTTACATTTGTTCACTATTTTATATCCTCAATGCACTCTGAGTGTACATTCGATTTATGTTCGCCAACTGATTATTTCCCATATTGCAACATGAGACAGAAGTTAAAGATGGCGGATGGCAACACCGGAGGCGGCAACTGTCAAAGTGAAGAGCAGGTAAATCTATTTCTGGATAGTTAGAAACAAAATGTTAACAGAACTATTTTTCTCTAAAATCTAAAACAATCTTTTTAAAATTATATTTCAATCGATTTATTTCCTATTGGGTCATAAAAAAACCCCAAGTTTAAAGAACACTGAAAGCTTTATAACGTCAAGCTCATTACTGAGCAGATGGCGAACACATGGAATACATTGTTTCTCCTTTCATATGTTTGTTTTACTTATTTGCACATTTATGTTTTTATTTGCAGTTTTACGACAGGGTTATTATCGTTAAAAGAAAAAAATATATTTTTGTTATACTTGAAATGTTACCTGAAATAAAATAAAATATAAAAACTATTTCAGATAGTTGCTATTTCGTTTAGTTTGACTTGAAATACTACAACTAAAAAATAAAAATTAATAAAAATTAAAGACCTATTTAAAAATAATGAATACACAACAAAATTACTAAAACCTTAAAATTAAATTGAAAACAAAATCTCATCAATCAAAATATTAACAAAAACTATAATAATATATCAATGATACTAAACACTTGCAGCCAGATGAGCAGCATCTTATGTCTGTTGTTTTCTTGTATATTCTGTATTGTTTGTTTGATGTCATTTTTTTCTGTGCATATTCTAAAAAAAAGTAAAGAAATCAAGCTCATCTTCATGTAAAAGCTGAAGTACTGCTTGCTAAAAGAGTTTTATGTTGAGGTGAATGGCAATTTTGTGACTGGATGAGCAGCATTAGTGTTTTCTCATGTATTCTCAGTAAACACACTGCATAGATGACGTCAATTTATTGTCTTCATGTGTTCCTTTAGGGGAGAACTGATTGAAAGAACCAAAGGGGTTACAGGCTGTACATCAAGACAATCATAAAAAGGCATAGTATCATACATCCAGACTTTGCAAGAAGCTGGCTTCTTAAGCAGTTTAAAATGAGCATACAAACAGCCCAAAGCGAGTTAAGTCCTTTCATGTCCTTCCTCTCCTCTCCCTCCAGACAGCTGCTACAGGCTCTGCAATTGGCAACAGCTGGTGAATAGGGCCATGACCACCTTCATCATGGAAACAACCATGCATAACCCTGATCCAGAAGCTGGCAGGGAGCCTGACAAAGTCATGCCACACAATTCTGTCTGATTCTTTAGACATTTATTTATACCCTGACAGCACTGCTGAGGTGAGTTGGATTGTGACTCAAACAGAAAGAAATGCAGCATTGGTCTCAGTGGCACTCCATCCATTTTCCAAACTAGTGTCTTTATAGGGATGGGGATACAGGAGCCTATTTATATAAACATTTATTTGTCCCTAGCTCTTTTGCTTTAATGACTTGATCTGTATGAACCACAAATTTGTGTAAAACCTGATGATCAAGTTATCAAGCCTCATTTGAAAAGATTCAAATAGCATCTTGAGCTTCAATGGAAGCAAGAACACTTCACTCTCTGTACAAAGAGTCACTTGATCGTTGTCACAAATGTGCTTTAATCAGTGACCTTTAATTGGTGCAAATTTTGTCATAATGATTCTTTGTTTTACAGTTTTCAAAATTCTAAAACTTTTTGTTTATTTTAAATTGGATTTGAATTGGAGATGTTCAGTGCAATGTACGAAATTGGTTTAAATGCTCTTTTCCATCAATTCATTGTCAGTCAGTGAATTAGCCTACATGCTGCCATCCCTTATGAAAAAGAAGTTTATTCAAGTGTGCTATTAGTATACTTCTTTTAAACTAAAAATAAGAAAGTATACTTTGTCTACTTTTTATATACTTCTCAGAAATATACTTAAAATTGCACTTAAGTATACTTGACTTATACTGACAGAAAAGTCAAGTCAAGTCAAGTCACCTTTATTTATATAGCGCTTTTTACAATGCAGATTGTGTCAAAGCAGCTTTACATTGATAACTGGTATATAATTTTGGCTGCACAGCAGCTCTTAAAGAATAGTGTCAATGTCGTCAGATCAAAGCACTGTTGAATATCAAATGTCAAGTGTCCCCAACTAAGCAAGCCAAAGGCGACAGCGGCAAGGAACCCAAACTCCAACAGGTGACATCAGATGGCAAACAGGTGGCAAATAGACTTCTGTGTTAAAATGGAGAAAAAAACCTTGGGAGAAACCAGGCTTAGTCGGGGGGCCAGTTCTCCTCTGGCGAACAGTGCTTTGTTACGATTCAGGTTGCTATCATATGTCCGATAGGATCGCAACATTCAAAGTATGTATTCCAGTTCAGTCCAGTTGAGGATCGTATTCATCACACCGGTATGGACGGTTTGTTTGTATTCTTGGCCTATACTCAGTCTTTTAATCAAGATATACTTAAAAGTATAATTAAGTATTCTAAGTGTACTTGGCTTGTAGTTGTGTTCAATCTTTTGATTTAGTAGCCTATTAAATACTTTTTCACATAGTTGTACATACTGTCTTATAAACGTACATTGTTTGAAAATATTGATTTATTAAAAAAACAGATACATTCCTAATTCAGAATATCTGAATTTTTGTGTAGGCTAGTCCACTGGTAGTATACACAGGAATTTACTTCAAATCTACTTCACTCTTTCCTCGCCATTGACTGAATTTTCAGGCTATACGGTAGGGTCTCCGGATCAAAACGCAGGAGAAGAAGAAACTGAAACAAGCGATTGAAGATTACTCACGCAAATGTAAAATAAATCTATCATCAAACAATAAACAGCATATAAATCAAAACTGCCTAACATTACTGAATGAAATGTCGACCCAGGACAAGCTATAGGACTGTGAAGATTTAGGGGTGTTGATGGTCTTGATCTACTCCATCTGTGTTTGATCATCGTTATGAATCCCAGAATCCGGACATAGTCTTTGACAAAAATACAATTTTCTCAGCTTTTTGTTTAAAATGTTTCCTTTTTTAAATTAACCTAGATTTAAGTGTTGATAAAAATGGTTTCATGAAGCTAGAATAAAATGCTTTTAAAATGGAAAGAGTTAAAGTTCAGTTAAAGGTATATTTCAAGTAGCCTATAAAAATAAAACCTAAATGGGAACATAGTAGTATACTTAAAGTGCAAAAATAATATATAAAAAATAAGTAAACTATAAGTGTGATGTTATGTTCACTCAAAGAAAACTTACAAGGATACTTGCACTAAACTAGTAGTTTGCTGAGAGTATATTTCAAAGTGTACTTTCATATACTAAAAATGTACTAAAATAGTAAACTACTAGTATACTTACAAGACAAGTTCACTTGTAGTACAGATGCAGTACAAATGAGAAACGTAGCTGTGAACTAGTTGTGTACTTAAAGTTTACTACTGTTACACTTATAGTACACTTAAATGTAGGCTATACGTCAATTGTGCCAATTTAGTCCCAAGCGGTATTGAAATAGTACACTTACAAGTTTACTACTAGTACATTAATACTAGTATAATTACTACATAAAGTATACATAACAAATATACTTGAACATATAAAACTCATTTATAAAACTCATGTGTTGTCATGTCAAAGAGAGCCGCTCTGCGCTGCACACAAGCACTCTTCTGTCATACCGTGTGTTGCAGGTTTTTGTAAGTGGTTTCACTTACAGAGAAATATGAGCTGTGTGTCATCTGAAGGTTTGAGGTCCCATTTACATTTTTGTTTTAAAACGCATACGTTTTGCTACGGTTATGCCTGTCGTTTACACTACGCCTGCGTTTTCAAACCTCAAAAATGGAGACTTTTGAAAATGCTGACCCCGTTTTAGTTTGAAAAAGCTAAGGTTGTTTCAGTATAAACGGACCAAAACCTATGGCCTATAGTAGATGAAACAACGGCATTCGTCCTGACCTCCCCGAACCCCCCGCGGTTTCTGCCTATGGAGTTATAGAATGCGGTTGTCACTCCCTTAAATAACTGAACTGTGTGTGAATGTAACCGTTTTAGGGCCACAAATACAGGACTGACAACCATGTTGCTGTGTGAATGCAGCTTTTGAGACTCATGCCTTTAAGTAAATGTGGTTGTCAGTCCCAAAAACTGACAGTGTGAATGTAGCCTGTGTATAAACATAACCGTATTAAGGACTCAAATACCGGACTGACAACCGGATTCAGCTACTGTGTGAATGTGGCTTACTCCAGCATGGGTGTGCTGGGGCTCGTGTCTCTCACAATATCTTTACATACTTAAGCTGTTTGTTAAAAGACTAACCCCCTGTTTCACAGACAAGGCTTAAGCATAGTCCCAGGCTAAAATGCATATAATGCACCTTAATCTAAAATATACTGAAATACCAAAACTATTATTCCAAATAGTATGTACAATTTGATTTTTACATTGTTTCAAAGGAAATTTCTTAAGTAAACAGTGCTTGCCCTTTTAAAACTCACCCCTTCGGCATTGCCAGGGCTTAATAGTGAAAATGGGTTAATGGTAATTAATTAATTCTAAATGTAGGTTTATAAAGTAAAATGCAACATTTCAGAATAAATAAACAGAATGGACACTATTACATTGTGAAATTCCTTTACGGATATTATCATTTAAGGAGAGACAAAGACATTGAACTGTTTATAGTCATAAAGGGAGAACACACCAGGCTTGGTCTCTGTTGAAGTTTTTCTTTTTCATTGAGAAAAGCAAGAAACTGTATCACTGTAAGAACGCAGAAACACATGGAGAGCATTCAGTGTTTAGTAAAAGCTTTGTAGTGACATAATCCCCATTGAGAAGAAGGGACCATAAATTCAAAGCCATAGCTGCTAAATGCTTCAAAATCAGAGCTCTGACCCTCAAAATGGGGTTAGAACTGGCCAAAATACCAACAAATTTCTCAGTGTCCACAGCAGAGTATTTTAAAGCTGATCCAAACTCTTCAGATTCCACTAGAGCTCTTGATCAAAAGCTGGCAGACCATTATTCTCCACTTTATCTGCTGGGCACGAGCTGGTTCATATTCTGCCCTTGAGATATATGGGAAGTATGGCAGGAGCAAATTCCAAACACTGAGCCTCAGAAATATGTGCTGTGCCAGTAATAGGATTCCAGGCTTATACAGACAATAATAATGGGAAAAACTTCTATAAGAGATGTTTATTTCATAATAGACTCGAAGAACTACAAAAAAAAATATATCTTTTTTTTTGTTTTTTAAAGTTTTACATTGGCCTTCAAGTATTTCATGCATGGACATATTTAAAGACATTTTACTGCTTCATGGCAGACGCTAAACATTTTGCTACACTGAATTTACAGTGCATATCGATTTATGCACCGTTTCTTCCACAGCCATCTGGGGAAAAAATGATATATTTATGAGGACGGGATTGGAAATCTTTAATTTGCGAGGCATGGTTTCCCTTGACCTTTGACAAATCAAGCATATTCATTCACAAGGACAGGATATTCCAAGGTAAGATGAGATTTCTGAATCAACTTTTCAACCGAGTAATTTATTAGTGATATCATTAGTTTTCCCAATAAAGATACTTTTTAAAGGGGAAAACAGGCTTCCATATACATCATCAGGTAAATCCAATCTAGGCTCATTGGAAAAATGTGCCTGTGGTGACACTTATGCAAAATGAATGTGAATCTGGTAACGTTTTATTACGTTGGTTGTTTTAAGTTTTGCAGCAGTTTGGAAATTAAATATTTAGTGAGTGGCACTAAAAGGATATTGCTCTATTGTGTTTGAAATTAACATACCACCCACCTCAAAATAATCCCAACCGATAGTGTCATCAAAAGCAAATGAGATAAAAATGCATTAGCTGAAGCAACCATGTAGTACCTTTTCAGCTTGACTCTACAAGTTTTTGAGCTCTTTGAAATCGTGTTTCATGGGACTCGTACAATGCTGTAGCAGAACAAGTTTATATCAGAAAAGTATCATAATTTGCATGAAAAGGAGTAAAAGTTGTTGGTGTTTTTCTGCTACTAGTGTTCATTTCACCACTGCAGTGAATTTTATAGGTAAGTTTTTGCAAAAATGTAGGTAGAGGCGCGTTTTTCCAACGAGTATTTCATTTACCTGATGATGTTTATGGAAGCCCAAAAAGCTGTGATATAAAGTTTAAAATAAGAAATAGGGCCCTATCAAACACCCTGCGCATTGCGACGCCAGGTAGCAAAAAAAGTGTTTTTTTGCTAGTTTCAGCCTGACACAGTTATCATTTTCACGTCCAGTGAAAAAAAATCCCCGTAAAATTTTCGGTAAAAAAACGGCAGCTGTGGTTGCCAGAACTTTACCGTAAGAAAATACGGTAGCAACGTTTTAGGTTTTACGGGTCAGCTGTCTATTTTACAGTTCAAAACCATATAATTTAAAGGTTTATATTGTAATAATTACAGTTCATAACTGTTTATCTTACGTTGTTTCTTACAATGAAGTAACTGTATGGTCGGTCATTGCATATATACATATGATAATGGTGATAACAGAATGCATTAACATTTTAATTGAGGTGCATTAATAGAGTGTATTGTTGAAGTATTGTTAATAGAGAATCTTATCGCCTCTTAGCACTCTGAAATGCACTGAAATTACCCTTTTATATTTAATAACCTAAGCTAAATTGTTCATTCCCTGCAGCAGCTGTGTTCCTGCAAAACTAATGTATGGATGGGAACATCTTGTCATGTATATGATATATGTGTATGTATGTGAATGGAGACATATCAGCTCTATTCAGGCTCTCTTTAACAATAGATAAATGAGTTGCAAACTTGCCTGTGCTGTACTGTGTTCATTTTTCTTCTTTTGACACATTTTTTGCCTTGCCTGGCATAATAAATTGCTCAAGCTGATATCTAATGAGGTGTGCAATAGGCCTCATAGGCTACAGTATGTACTGAAGAGTAGCGTTCCAGCTCTGATACAAAGACTGCACTTTTACATCGGCCTCACTGGAGAACCTTGTTAATGTGCACTTACAAAGGGCATGTCCCCACTATTCACATAATTTTATTTAATTCATTCTCCAGGTCTGACTCAAAGTGAACATTCCTTGACTATTACTCTCTGTGAGCCTTTGAAAGACTTCAGCCATGAACAAGTGTACTTTACTGAAATAAAAATGACAGTCATGGATGGGTCGAAGGAGATGAAACAAATTTGAGGACTTTTAGGCATTAAAATCACATGAGTCCAACAGTCCAGAGTCCATTAGAGGAATGAAAACTGTACTATCAGTGAATTTTAAGGGAATGTGTTTCATTCTAAACTGTCAAATAAGAATTGTTTATTGTTCATTGTTTATTTGGTGCCATCCATTCCATAGTAAGTAAGAAATGTTGCTAAGAAGAATTTGGCAAGTCAACTGCTGTCATTATGCCACATTGCATAGAAGCAGAGAATAAATTTCCATATACAGTATGTGTGTTTGTCATTATCTTTTAGAATATAAAAACGACCCAATATAATAAATCACTTTAATGAATACTCAGTTAGGTTTACAGCATTGCATACAACTAAATACAACAACAACAACACTAGAACACAAACAAATTTATTTTATAAAATATTTTGCTGTAAAAAAAAAAAAAGAAGAAAAAAAAAACATCTAAAATGCAGTGCATGAACTTCACTGCGTGGACTCAAATTGTTCCTAAAATTGATTAATTTACAAAAAATATTCAAACTAACGACTTAACTTGAATAAATCGGACTTTCCAACACTGCATATGAGAGTCTATTTGTTACTGTCAGCATCTGGTCACACGCAAAAACTAGACCCAGGAGTATCTAAAATCAAACAGTCATTATTAATCCAACCAAGAACATGTAGGTAACATGTAGATCATAGGAGTAATATATCTATCATAAACCATGCAAAGTACTAACAATAACTGACAAGGGACTGAACTAAACTGGGGGTACAAATACACAGCAAACAAGGGAACTAAACTAGACACAGGTGCAATGCGTAATTATAAAAACCAACAAGGACATAATCAGTAAGCAATGAAACTGAAACTAAACAGAGCGGGGAAACAGGAACTAAAGAAAACAGAACAGAATGTCAAAATAAACAACAACAGAATGGAACATAAACCTGACAGTTACACTACTTGTTGGAAAAAGTTGCTAAACTTGCAGACGGTTAAGAGCTGTCAAAGTCCCTTTCAAGGAAAGTCTGTTCACTCAGCAGCCATATTTGCAATGCCTCCAGGCAGCTATTTCAGGCATTCAAGACCAAGTCCTATCTATTTGAACGGGGGAATCCAGAAATCTCAAAAATTGCTTGCCGAACTCATAATTAAATAACATATTTCAAATCAGCAACAAAATCTGACATGAACTGTCCCATTAAATGTTGTTTCTTATGCTGAAATAGCGTTAAAAAAGCGTATTTTTCAGGCTAGACTAGCCAATGCGCATGTGCAGTCCTAAGCGTGAGTCTCAGGTTTCTATGGGAACTGGAGCTTCTAACGGCAGCTGCAGTGACGCAATGACTTTACTAATCAGCGATTGGATCTTTTACTTAGAAGGCGGGACTTATTCCGCCATATTGCACATTACAGTTTCTCCCACTCACAAGTAATTGGACTGAACAGTCTTTCTATATCTATAGTCTTTGGAGCCATTTACACCATAAAGATAACTATAACAATAACTATATTACTGCCCACACCAAAGCATTATAATGTTCTATTATAAGCATGTGTTGCTTACTTTAAATGCCCAAGCTCTTTAAAGTCAGATGGATTCTGATTGGCTGTCAATGTTTTTATCCTTCAACAGCTGCAAAAAAAATCATTCTGAAAGTGATTCCAACGATTTTGTTTCTCCGTGCCATTATTGTTATATTTGTGGTGTGGGCTTCACTATTCTCATAGAACAATTATTAAAACTTTATAAGTAATCGTTATCGTCCTTGGTGTGAACAGCCCTTTACACTCCAAAACTGCAACCTGAACACACAAATGTTGATCATTAGCAAAAAACAAAAAACAAGTTTTAAAAAGTTTTAAAGAAATAAAAAAGAGACAGGTGAACATAAAGAACTGAATAAAACAGTAAACCAGAATGCTATGTGACACAAACCACATGATAATTGATTGAATTTGATGAGAATGAATGAACAAAGACCACGGCTGCATTTCTCAAAATCATTGTGAGCTAAGTTGATCGTAGAGACCATCGGTGGTAATAGTACAATCTACTTTTAGGAAAGCAGCCCACAAAGATGTTAATGCATATGAAAGGAAATTGCACTAGTTTTATTTAGGTAAACTAGGCTATTTGTTAATGAGGGATTTGTGGAAACACATTAATATTTTTAGATTTGTGGAGTAAACAAATATTTTTATTTTGAAGTGAAAAGATAAAATTAGACTCTTGGGGCAAGATTGCCACCAGAACTGGCCCAGAGTGTTGTTGTAGTGCTATTATTTTGTTAATTTAATACTTCATATACATTCATGGGTTTATTATTTAATAATTCCATGAGACAGATGTACATCTATCATCTTCGCTATTAATTAAAACCTTTTGAGTAAAATTCATAGTGTTTATATTATAACATATCTTCAATTAAAATATGGGCAATTAAATATGTAAATATTCATATGCCTGTATAAATTTACCTTTCAGAGGAATCTGTTTTATTGGGATTCTGCTTTGTTTGTCAGCAGATTTACAAGTACATACACATTGTTCTTAAGGGAGCATCTTACCCTATATGTCCTGATTTAGGCCCATCAGACCCCAAGGTGACCAGAATGGATATAGAATTGTCACCCAAGTGTCAGATTTACAAGCCCTCCATCATGACATCTCCTGCCACCTCATTTAGCTGGACCAGGCCGAGACCTCCCGAGCTGGGGTGCTGGAGTTGCCAGTTGCCACAGCAATAATTCACGGCTAATTAAACAGTCCCACCAAAGCCCCTCACAGCCCATTACTCATGTAGCTCTTGACAGTGAGGGGCAAGCAGTACACGGACCCAGCGACTGGCAGCAGGGTCGGCCTGGGGCCACCGTGTGTCATGTCAGTCTCCTCTGTGTAAATCCACTAGTTAGGCACAACTATCGACTTTCTGTCAGCTAAGACGAATTTGCGAACACCTACTCTGATCATCGATCCTGCACTGGCCTAGCAGTTTTTGATTCTGAAGAGTTAAGCTTTTTAAAAATCCAATGTTAAGGCATTGTTTACAAAGAAATGCATTAGATCCATTAACATCAAGGCAAGCATTTAATAGAAGTTGGCAATACATCAAGAATAACATTTTTGCTCAGGCTTTATTTGATGTATATTTAGATTTGTAAAATGTGTAGTGGATTTTCTTTTATTTTTTTTAATTTTTTGCTATTAATGTATTTAAAAAAAAAAAAAGAAGAATCAATATCTACAATTGTTAATTGTAATTGTTACATTTAACTTGTTACATTTACAGAGTCTCGACTTGCTTCAAACCCTTTCTTCTGTAGAACACAAAATGAAAAAATTCTTACATCAGCAAGCAATGCCCTATTAAAGAAACTGAATGCCCTATTAATGAAACAAATTAATATTTTGAGCTGAATCTTCTTAAATCTTCTCCTTCAATCTGCTTCACAAAATATCTGAATTCAGACTGATTTGATTCTCAAGTTCACCTCACTTCCAGTTGCATAAACATAGCCACTAAGTCTGGCAGTTAGTTAAGTAAGTAAGACTTTAAGTAAGTAAGATTTACTTCTCGTATTCAAATTATTCAAATTTACTTTTATATCCTCCTGAGACTCAGCAATGAGTCTGTAGAGGACACTGGGCCTCATTTATGAAATGAACGTATGACAGAAAATGGTATGGTGTACGGCCGTTTCCACACAAAACTTGTGTCGAACTCTGACCCCCTGCCAGATTATTACCCCCCTAGTATTGGTAGGTTTAGGAGTAGGTGTTGGGGAGGGGTTAGGATTAGCAGCGAGGTTAGGATTAGACAAAAAGGTAGTGACTTCAACTTCAGCATGCCCAGTGCCCAACCACACACATTTTTGTGCATGTGAAGAATGCTGTTTTATGTGGATACTGGAACATGGGTGAGTAATCCAATACACAGGCAATGGTCAAGGCAGGCAGCAAACCATCAACAAACAAGGAAACAGTTCAGGGTCAGAACACAGGCTAGGCAAGACAAGGAACAAACGGAATGTAAACCAATGGCTAAACAATACTCAGCCGTGTGTGTGTGCATGTCTCTGAGTGCAGCTTATAAAGAGTCACTGATCGGAAACAGGTGTGAGTGTGTGATTGACTCCTAGATGGGGAATTGTGGGAAATGGAGTCCATAAAATAAAGTTGATGAACACAGACCCAGGGCACATGTAACAGCCACTATGACTATGATCTAATTTACATTTTATTTTATAGTTTAATATATAATTTTATAACTTCTTTTTCATTCTTGTTCTGTTATGAATACCGTTAAACTTAAAGGTTTTGTTGTGGAGGGAACTACAATAGGCCTATAAATGTTTTGTTTTATTTACCATATACATATAAATTAATGTAATTGTTCACAATTACGAGGTTAACGGGTGTTTTTGGTGTAAAATGAATTTCTCTTTCATGAGATTGTCTTCCTCTTCTTGGCCGGGTTACGTTTCTCCGTGTCGTAAACTTTAGGGGAGAGGCTTCTAAACCGTGAATTTTTAGGGGAGTGATATTTAAATGACAATTGTTTTCAGCTGCCACATTTATCAACGTACAATCATTCGTACAATAGGACTGCCAGCAGACGAATGTTTGATGAATCATACGTGAACCCTGTCGTAAGATGATTTCTACATTAGATTGATAAATGAGGCCAAATAAGCCACAGTTTTAAGTCTGGATGTCCTGTAAAGAGCACATTCAGGGCTTTTCAGAGATACCAAATGTTTGGAGGATTCACCATGACAACTTCCTCTGCTCGGTCTTTAAATATGACTGACATTGACTGAATGACTAAATTCAGCACTCTTAAGGGAATATGATAATATTTTGTAATTATCATTTAAATCTGACTAATTTCATATTGTTTATTGTAAATTAACATCTCAAGACAACTTTAGTGGGGTTTCAAATCAGAATATGATTTTCTGTTATGAGACATGCATCAGTTTCATACATGTCCACTGTAGAGGACACCAGGACTTACAGCATGCTTATCAAGCATTTTAGGGAGACATAATAAGTGAATAGGGAAGAAACTATATATCATAATTGTTATGAAAATGTTGCCAAGTTATTATTCTCATTATTAGCTACTTCTTTTTTCCATTACATGTTGTCCAAAGAACACATTAATATGCAAATTAGAGTCAATGAATAGATACATTGTATATAATGGGAAAACCCATTTTTGGCCATGTTTACACACATATTGTGTAAAGTAAAATAGAATATCAAATCATTCTCTAGTTGAGAATTTTTGTACAAATCTTTGTGCATAGTTTGGTTCAGGTGGAAGTTTCCTGGAGCTGTCAAAGTCCTGAAAACCCTGATTTACATTAAACGCCTATTAAATGCAGGCACTAGTATGCATACAAAATGCAAAATATAAACATTTTCATATATGTTTTACAGAGGACAAGTTATAGAAAAAAAAAAATAGCCTGGAACCTAAAAACTGACTGGTATACTGAATATATAAAAATAATAATATATATAAATAACATAAATAACATTCCTGAACATGAATAACATTGTTTTGGTTATAGAGTTTTCCTTTTCTTATCAACTGAGCCCTGGGGCCTGTACCATGAAGCTGGATTAGCTGGCTAGCCAGATAAGTTTCAGATTAGTTTGCGTCAATCCTGGGTTTTAGGTACCATGAAAGTGACTTGGCTTTTAGCGGTGTTCATCACCATAGTAACTTACACTCCACGGCTAACCTGCTCCAGGGCAGGTTATGTTCTGGTTTAGAGATCTCAAACCGAAATTGGGCCAATCAGATGTGAGCAAACTGACACTGACACATCCAACACAATGCAATAAAGTCACTCCCCCTTCTCTTCCTCCAAATTAAAGGTCACTATATAGCAAAAAAAAGGGGGAAAAAAAGAAGAAATTGTCTGGCTTTAATGATAATTACTTAGAATTATTTAAGATTTATATATGATTTATATAATATTATATGATATATATTATTATTAATTTATTACACACAAGCAATTTTAGTTTAGCAGTTATTATTAAGCATTTAGTTTTAATGGATATTAATATATACAGATCATATGTAAGATAAATAAGCTGTAAATAAACTTTAAATATGATGTGACCTTATATGTTTGAGTCTCTATCGCTATATATTATCAACTATATAAACTAACTTCACAAGTTTCACTTGCACTGATAGAGCAAGAAAATTTCTTTTATCTGTCCTCTTTCATGGACAAGTATTTTCATCAGTGTAAATGAGTATAAATACTTCATTTTCTTCAATCTCTTAACCTTCAGCAAAAGAGTTTTGAATTGTGCTGGCTCTCTTTGTTGCAAGGCATGTGATTGGCTGTTCACCACTGATGTCACACATTCATGTGCACATGCTCCACGAACTTAGGATCAAAGCCTGAGTTGACAAAGTGGATGATAAGCATCATGGTACCAACAAAGCCGGACTGGAGTGGTTTGGTTTTGTCAACTCGAAACTTATCCTATAACCCTGAGTTTGTTCAACTACCATCATGGTACAGGCCCCTGGTGTCCTCTACGTAGGACATATCATATAATACTAATATTAATTTTTTTTTTTTGAATTTTTTTCACCATTTGTTTCTTATACTCCAAACATTGTAATGATGTTAAAAACAAAATTTACAAAACTTTTTTCTTTCTATGGGTCTCACAAGGATATAAGTGACATAAACAAGGTATGACCATTCTTAAAGAAAAAATTTGATGTCTTTGTAAGACTAGTCTAAGCAGTTTATGTATCCGATCACTGGCTGCAGCAGTTTGGCAATCTAAATTTCAGTCTGCTTCTCGCATTATATGGCTTCATAAGTCATATGAACTACCCCATTGTGCTTTGCATTCTTTTTTGAAGCCTGAAGTCCAATTCTTTGCAACTGCATAGAAATGAGCGACCAGCACATTTTTTCAAAATGTCACCTTTTGTGTTTTACAGAAGAAACAGTCATACAGCTTTGGAACATCATGAGTGTGAGTACATGATGATAATCTTCCTTTAGGATTCTTACTTCGTCTTGTATCCATGTCTGTGAAGTGCACAATGACTGTGTTAATGACACATTTGAAACATCAAAGAGCAGAGTTCTTGCTAGATTAATTGCTAGATGTAGAATATAATATCATCAAATGAAAGATAAATTAAAAGGGATTATTCCTAAAAGCAACACTAAATACAGAATTATGTTAAAGATATGCTCGATATGTGATGTTAGATGTTCTTAGGAAATCTAATAACTAAATGTGTTTTATAAAAAAATATATATCCCCAAAGGCACAAAAAGTGGGTAATATGCTAAGGATCCTTTGTCAAAGTCATGCAAATGTCATCATTCAAACAAATTCCCTATTCGTTTTAAGTCTTATCTCATTCAGCCCTTCATATAATAAAAAGTTTGAATCACATTGAAAGTTAGAGACAGCACAATGCAACAGAACGGCTGAATGCTGAGTCTAAATGGATTACAAACCGAGACAAAATGTTTTCTGGACAGCTCCATAAGCCCACTCAATCTGGAAACAGCCAGCACCAAAATGGTCAAGTACTCCCTAGCTTATTTCTGTCATTTTCCCTAAGTTATTACAGTCCCAAAGAGCCAATTCACATTCAAGGCAAATTAGCAGGAAGTGTATAATGACCAAGTGAAAGTGACATGTGAAGACCAAGTGTGGTAACCCATACTCGGAATTTGTTCTCTGCATTTAACCCATCCAAGATAGTGCACACACACTCGAAGCAGTGGGCAGTCATTTTTGCTGTGGCGACTGGGGAGTGATTGGGGGTTAGGTGCCTTGCTCAAGGGCATGTCAGTCATTTCCTGCCATTATTGAGAATCGAGCCCACAGCCTTCGCGTTACCAGTCTGACTCTCGAACCAGTAGGCTACGACTGCCCACACAATGACTGAAATCTGACTGAATGAAAGCAGTGACTAAACTTCTTCCATGTAAAACACCAAACATGCAACAGGACACATAAACAGTTTGCAGTGGTAAAAGCGTATGCTGCTGTCGTAAAAATGATTCTGCTGAATGATTCGCACCAGATGGCAATTACCGCCCCATCTCCAGCTCTCTGCTTCTGAGGCAAATGATGCTTGTTAAAGGAGCATCTGGCCCCATCACAGTTGTGTACAGACACTAGTCACAGATAAACTACCATTCAAAACAGTACTACTCAACTGAAAAAACAAAACAAAACAAAAACTGTAGCTGGTATCAGTGCTTGAATTGACTTATGAGGGGTCTACCAAAAAATAGCACAATTAAAGAATGACTGGATTAACATAAATCAAGTCAGATTTCAGATGACCTTGTATTGATTAAAAAAGTAAAAATTAGACTAAAAATTATCAGATATGTTTTTTTAAAAAAACATTTTTGTTTGCTATTATTTTGCAATTTCACTGACCATGGTTTTATGGTAATATTAAAGGGTTAGATCACCCAAAAAATAAAAATGATTTCATTAATTACTCACCCTCATGTCATTCCACACCCATAAAACCTTTGTTCATCTTCGGAGCACAAATTGAGATATTTTTGATAAAATTTGATGGCTCAGTGAGGCCTGCATTGGCAGCAAGATCATTTCCTTTTTCAATGCCCAGAAAGGTACTAAAAACATATTTGAAACAGTTCCTGTGAGTACAGTGGTTCAACCTTAGTATCATAAAGCAACGAGAATACTTTTTGTAGGCTAAAAAAAAACAAAATAGCAAGTTTATTCAACAATATCTAGTGATGGGCGATTTCAAAACACTGATTCATGAAGCTTCAAAGCTTTACGAATCTTTTGTTACGAATCAGTGGTTCAGAGCGCCAAAATCACTTGATTTCAGTAAACTAGGCTTCGTTACGTCATAAGTGTTTCGAAATTTCAATAATTCTGTTTGGCAGTTTGATATGTGCTCCGAACCACAGATTCGAAGCAAAAGATTAGAATTCCATCACTAGATATTGTTGAATAAAGTTGTTATTTAGTTTTTTTTGGCGCACAAAAAGTATTCTCGTCGCTTTATAATATTAAGGTTAAGCCCCTGTAGTCACATGAACTGTTTCAAATATGTTTTTAGTAGCTTTCTGGGCATTGAAAAAGGAAATGATCTTGCTGGCAATGCAGGCCTCACTGAGCCTTCAGATTTTATCAAAAATATCTAAATTCTTGGTCTTGCGGGTATGCGGGTATGGAATGACATGAGGGTGAGTAATAAATGACATAATTTTCATTTTTTGGTGAACTAACCCTTTAACATCAGCATTCATCCCTCCTTCATGTTTGGCTTATGCAGATAAATGTAACTAAGCATATAATACAAAAATAAAGTCACATTGTGACAAAGTTGCAGTTGTGATGTATAAAGTTGCAATTACAAGATATAAAATCACATTGTGAGAAATAAAGTTGCAATTGCACAATATAAAGATTGCAGTTATTATTTTATATATGTTTAATTTTAGGCTGAAATGGGTTTCCATATATAAATTTTACTACTCACAACAATTTGGGAATCCCCAAATCTTTTTTTTTTTTTTTCAGTTCTAGCAATTTCCGTGTCTGTCACTATCACTATGTTAAAAAAAATTATTAAATTCAAACAAGTAATGTTGTGCAATATGTTATTGTGTAATTTACTATATTTTCTGGATTTTACTGCCAAATATAGTTAGAAAAAGAGAAGAGGAGTGGTGGAGATGAGAGGGAGAGTGAGATGAAAGAACTGAGATGACTTTGAGCGTAACAGATGTCAGAGTGTCATCATTGTAGAGGGGGTGTGAGAATCTGCCAGTCTGCGCACATCACCTGGCATTTAACACATCAGCCGGCCCTAACAGAGTGTGACAAGCCCAGTGCCTCGTGTTTGGGCTGAATATCACTCTCTCCACACACTCCTACTGAAGCTGACACATGAGACAAATGATCTGAGAGAGACACCAAATAAAATCTCTCTTCTAACACCGTCATTTCTGAGGGTTAAAGGCAGACCAGATAAACAAGAAAGGTTATCAGAAGATAAAAAGGAAAGATTCTGAAAGGAACAGCAATGAGGAGGGATCCTATTCATGATTGTAACACACTTACACACATTTTTAAATTCTTGTGAAATACCGAATGCATTCATCTTATCATTAGACATTGTCAAAGGCCTGTTTTCACTCAGAATGCTTTGAGATATCATTCTAATGGGGTCTTTGATATATAAAGGACGCAGATAAAAGCCGCTTGCGTATGAAATTTTAATAGTTAGTGGCCTGTATAAAATTGAGATAGGATTTATTTCCATTCTTGGGTATGCTTGATAAATGAAAACAATAATTACTCTAACCATCTATTATACAAATTGCGATTACATTAACTGAGAACCAAAAGCATTGATGTCATTACCAATCTGACAATATTCATTAATCATCATCGGGGCGGACTGAGACAAAAATTCAGCCCTGGCACTGTAGCCACACCAGCCCACATTACCACACCCACACAGTACTTAAAGTGTTCTATTTTCACACACTAATTTTGTACTTAATATACTAAAAATTCTTCTTTAGTACTTCTTAAGATAATCTTAATAACATCTAAGTGTACTCAACTGTGCTATTTTGAGACACCATGATTTAGTTACCACTTGTAGTACATTTGAACCCATAAGTATACTACAAATACAGAGATAGTATGTTTAAAGCACATTTTAGTTCATATTCATGCGGTCTCAAAATACCACAGTTGAGCACATTTAGATGTTCTTAAGATTTTCTTAAGTAGATCTACTAAAGAAGAATTTTTTGTATATTAAGTACAAAATTAGTGCGCGAAAATAGAGCACTTTAAGTACATTATGGAAGTGTACTTTTTTCACTTGGTTTTTGACGTGTTAGACTATATTGCAAGTAGCCTACAGCAGTCTGTTTACCCTAAATCCCACCTTATCTGATATTTCAGTTATGTCAGTAACAGGCTAGCTAACACTTGTAACCAGTTATCACGAAGCAATGGCATTTTAAGGTCCATCATCTTACTTTTATTGACAATTTGCTTGTGTTGCGCTCTCTCTCTCTGGTCACTTGCTTGATTTTGACTGAACGTCCTTCGCAGGGAGTTTGATTGACAGGCGATCTAACCAATCATAACGCCGTATCCACATTTATGTCCGACAAAGCAGTTAGATAAACGTCGTGGACTTAAAATGGTGTGTAGTGTCATGGGCTGCTTGAACTGAGGTGCTACAGAAATCTGTCAAGACACATTAAAGAGCTACAAAACGGTATTTATTGTTTAAATTTCTCTTGTCTGTTGACGCATTGTCAGTGTCCTCTTTGCTCCAATGTATTTTTTCACTCTGACAGAACTTGATGTGTGGCATGAGAACGGCATGGCATGTCATACATAGCAACAGTAACTAAAGGGGGCGGGTTGGTCGGCCCATCTCGAGACCGGGCCGGCCGTTGCCGACTGGGCCAAATGCTTAACATTTATTATTAATAATATTATTATAACCATAGTGAAATCGTGCAAGCAATAAAAACCCGTCCTATGCGCTGTTGGCCTGTAAAAACTATTTATTTATATATATTTAAAATAAAACTGACCGGCCCACATTCAAAATAATGGTCCGGCCCCTCTGGCACTTGCCAGAGTTGCCCGATGGCCAATCCGCATATGTTCATCATTGTGAGTAGATCAGCATTAGTCCACCAAGAATTTCCAGGAAAATAAAGCTCAATCATATCTTATTGTTCCATTATAAAGACATATCTGCTGTCCCAGCAATCAGAAGCTTTAGGCAAACAATTATTATTCCATACAACCGACCTGGAAAACAAAGCAAACAATGGCTTTTTCTCAAAGCCATATCAGTTATGGAACCCCAAAGTGATGCTGAAATATTTATCCATTTTGAAATGGAATGGAATGGCAGCATGTGGACTAATACTGTTGTCAATGGAAGGACAGATTTGTGACTTTTTTTTTCTTCAATGCAGTTACATTTAGCATCTAAATAATTCACTTCTGTGTGCATATGTTGTTAACCAAACCAATTAAACTGCATTACTTTATAGCACTGATGATGGGCTAGAGTAATTTGGCCCTCTTATTGTATCTTGGCTCAGTGTTAGTATCAGTGAGATCCTTTTATTATTCCGTTTTTATAATTAATTGTTTGATTTAGTTTTTAAATTTTATATTTTACAATTTCATTTTAGTTACTTTTAGTAATTTTCGTTGATCTTTCTTTAAACAACCATTTTTTATTTACTGTTAAAATTATGTGCAAAAAAAAAAAAAAACTCACTCTCCCATTTATTTGATTACTTAGCTACTAAAAAAGTAGATAATATTATTCCTAAACCCCAGAAAGAGATCTTAAAGAGGTCTGATGTGCTGTATTGTGTAATACTTGCAATAATATGATAATGTGTGGAGGATTGCATCATGACAGAAGGAGCACTGGACTAGACTCTGAATGTTTGTTTTAGGTGAATGTTTTGTTTTGATAGCATTTGTTGGAAGTAATTCATAAAGTTTAAGTTCCTGCCAGTGATGGACTCGCGCGTGATTTTCTTCTAAGAAAATATAATAGTTTGGTAAAAAATACAAAAAACAATAACAAATCTATGCTGATCATTGCTTATACATATAAACATAGAGTAATGAACTATTAAAATTAAAGTGCATATTATTTTGGTCATATGTTAACATGGCCACCTGTGATTGTCAGCATCACCATAATTCTCATGACTTGTTTTTGTAGCGCAGGGGAATAGGATTCATGCTTTGAATTGAAATACATTCATATGGTTAGAGCAGGGAATTGTTTGACAGACTCCATATCTTTTCTCTTTTTTTGTGCAATATTACATTTTTTTTTGCTTTTCCTTGTATTGCAAACAAGTTGGAAAAGAGATTGTGAGAAAGAAGAGATGGATAGTGTGTGTGTGCGTTGGGGGGGGTGGGGGTTGTTTGTGTGAGATTAAGAGAGCGAAACAGAGCAAATTCGTAGAGAGGTGTGAGTGGAGGTAAGGAAAAGGCAATCCCAGGTGACACCTGGTTTTGCCATCCATCACAGTCCAAAAGCCAAACAGTAAACTACTGAACCATCCTCATCTGTCATCCAATCACAGGCTTTGCCTTTTCCCCATCACCAATCTCATTCGTTCCTCTCAACAATTCATTCCATGCACGCTCACTGCACTCAGTGAGATGACGCCTGGTTGTCACCTTGAATATGTTTATTTATTCCTCTTTTCCTCAGCTCAGGCAATGATGACTCAAATTAAACCCCAGCTTTTTAGCCAGGGCAGAGATGCAAAAATTTTGCTGGATGTTGTTTGTGCAGTAGAACATACACTTTTTATGTTGTTTGTTTCAAATTTGATTAAGATTAATATGAAACAGCTTCTCAGTTCATTTATTGTGGCTTCAGAGTGAATTCAGAATTCTTCATTATGCAGAAATAAAAAACAAGAACAGTAATTGAATTTTTATTTGTAGACAAAAAATGTTACTCTAAAAATTCTTTGTGTGGCAACATCTGTGTTAATTGATCTAATTCAATTTAAAACAATATTTAACATCACAGAATCAACCTAAATGCATTATTCAGCAATAACATTTCCAACTGATGACAGAGAAAAAGTCCCTGGTTTCCTGAGAACAGGGAACGAGGCACTGCGCCCTGAGATGTTTTGGGGAATGCCTCCACGTGACTGGTATCTGAAGAAACTGTAAACCTTGACAATCCACATCATACTAGTGCAACCAGGAAGTATAAAGGGGTGCCTAGAGATCACGTTATCCACTTCTCGTCTGAAGGGACTGTTTGCAGGCAGCCCGGAGGCATGGTAAGGAGACGCAGTGTCTCGTTCCCTGTTCTCAGGGAACCAGGGTTACAGTTTCAAAAGGGAACTCGCACTGCATCCTGAGATGCTGTGGGGAACGACATACCCATGCTGCCATGCTGAGGGGAGTGCATGCCAAGAAATGGCTGTGACTAAGCACAAATAATGGCAGATTCAGCAGAAATGCCAAAACCACCCACCCCTTCTGGTCACACACTAGGCTGTCAGTAACAGTACTCTCTACGGCCACTGCCCAAGCTATCACACCTCAATGAGGAAGTACCCTCGTAATAACAGAAGAACTTGTCAAAGGCCACTCACAGGCTTGGAACCAGCATCTTCACTGGCAAGGGATTCCTTTAAGGGAGTATGGCCAAGGGGCTGAAAAGAGCCCTGGCCAGTCACTTTTAGGGGGACATTGTGTCAACCCCTAGAGCCACCAGGGAGGCTGACCTGGTCTGACTTGTGACTTAGTCTAGCCAACAACCTGTCTGTTCGTGGAACAGAGTCTCTTACATAACTTCCTAGAGAGGAACCAAATGAGAGGGACTGCAGAAGGGCAGTAACCAACTCTCACCAGCCAAAGAGATGGGCAACTTAGGGAGCAGTACTCAGCATAGCGCTTTCCAACCCTTGCAGATGAGGGGAGTTACTCTGCTCAACCTTGGATCTACAGAGTGCTTCTTTTTCAAAGCACTGTGGAGGCTGGGTACTCTACATAGGTTCCCTAATGAGAGGTGTACCTCCAGCTCTATCAGGAGCTGATCTACCAAGGGAGTTATTTTTACAAGAATCTCTTAAACCTTTCAGACTAAACTCAGGGAGTGAGGTCCTGTATAGGACAACCTGCTCAAGTGAGGGGAGTACTTACAGCCTAAAATAATGATCTTCCAGGAATGTCTCTCGAGACTCCTTCGACCTTCCAACCAGACTCCGTGAGCGCAGTACTTTATAGAACGACCCTCAACCCGAGGGGAGTACTAACCAGGCTCAACCGACACGAGTATTGACCAACAGTGTTGGGTAATTACAGTAATTAAATTACTTATACACTGAAAAAGTAAAGGATTACTGTTCATTTTTAGGTAATTTAATTACATTTACTTATAATGTACTTACGTTACATACTGTAAATTAGTTCAACAGTTCTGTTTAAATCAATATTGAATTTTAACATCTAAATTTGTCGTCTAAAGGTAAAAGTGAACGCTGCCTCTTTAAAATCGTTAGCTGTATTGCAGTTGCACGTGAATTCGCAACTTTGCACCAGTTGGCTGTGTCACCGTCTGAAGATGTCGGCAGAAGCAAGTGGCTGTTTGCAGAATGGAAATATTCCAATTACTTCACTTTTTTGACACAGGTAGGCAAGAACATTACGGTAAAATGTATCCTAGGGAGAAAAAACTGTGCATGCTCTCTGAGAGACGTCTTCAGTCAGCCAAAGCGCACACACATAGCCGCCTCTCGCGAGTGTGAATTTTTCACGGTTTATTACACATAAACGTTTAAATACAAACACAGTTATGTCAAAATGCCTGTTTTGGCATATATTCACATTGGTTATATGAATGTGAACAGCATGTGTAACAACATTGTCTCCGTGCTTTAGGTCTTAGTGACAGCAGCCTTTAAAACATGCTACTGTCTACTATTGGCTGTCTGTATTATAAATGATAATCAAACAATAAAAGAAAAGCTTTAATAAGGATTAATCTATATTTAATTTATACAGTTATGATTATGCAGAGTTATTTGATTATTCAATTTCTGTGGTATTTTTACTTACTACTATTAGACCTACCTAGAAAAAAATATATAGCATTGTTTTATTTGTATTTTTATATATTTTTACCGTTGTATCATGTATTGTGCACTTTTGGTGGTATCGGTACCGACTACTAGATTTTTGGCATAGTGACATCCCTATTTGTTACTAAAAAAATTTTAAGTATTATAAAGTAAATAAAAGTATTATAGTATATGTTTTAATAAAGTTAAAATGTTTTTAATAAAAGCTATAAAAGGCTAAACTATTCCATGTTTGACTAAATTATTAAAAGACTTTTCTTTCTATTGTCTATCCGGTCAAGGTTTATAGGGATTTTAAGAAGTAATTAGTAAGTTACTTACTGAGTAATTAAATTACTTTTCAGACAGAATAATTAGAAAAGTATTTTAAATACAATATTGATGATGTAATTAGTAATTAATTACTTTTTTGAAGTAACTTACCCAACACTGTTGACCAAGCTCTAAGCAACTACCCTAGGGAGGCAGAATGCTCACTTGGCTGGAAGTGCTAAAGGCCCAGCTCCACCTGGAGGATCGCCTTCAAGGTGGCCTGCTTGAGGACCAACTACCTTGTAGTGGATCTAGAACTCTAGGGCTAGTATCAGGTAGGCTCCAATACAACCAACAACCTGATATAACTCTAAGGAGTCAGGATACATTCTTAGCTGGAAACGCTAAGGGCCTACTCGACTCAGAGAATCGCCTTCAAGGTGGCCCGCTCGAGGGCCAACCACTTGGTAGGAGATCTAGAACTCTAGGGCTAGTATCAGGGTGGCTCCTGTGGAGCCTGAGCTACCTGATATAAGTCTGCTCAACTCTAGGGAGCCAGGACACTCTTAGCCAAAGTACTAAGAACCTAGCTCAACCCAGCGGATTGCCTTCAAGGAGGCCCGAGGAGGGCCAACAACTTGGTAGCAGTCACACTCTAGCAGAGATAGCCACTAGAGTTATTGCAGGCTTGGAATACTCATTCGCATTGTCAGCATGAGCAGTGTACTCAGCATATCACTTTCTACCCTTTAAACAAGGGGAGCACAAATCTCATGCAACCGAGCTAATGAGGAGGCCTCTATTAGGGCCTACTACTCCAGAATAACACGGGCTCAGGGCTAATGCTTGAGCTCTAAGGGAGTGTACTCAACCCGCCCTGCAAGGAGGGAGTACTTGATGTGCTCAACCTGAGAATCACTGGTGTTGGACACACATGGGGCACAGAGTTTTGGGAGCAAAGTGACTCTAAAGGGACCCTAAACAAGGGGAGTTGACATAGCTTGACCCAAGACAAGGCTCAAGGGTGAAGTCCTGAACAAAGAAGACTCTTGCTCCAAGACGAGTTCTTAGCTGTCTGATCTCAGCTCTGGAGGAATGGAGGCCTCAACAGGAAGAAATTCCACAGGAGAAGCCTGCAACACTTGACCCCACAACTTGATGGTAATCAGGGAGCTTTCATTGGAGAGCCTGCTCTAAAGGCCTCAAACTAGACAATGCTACTACCAAAGCTCTAGAGCACAGAAGCTTCAGCATAGTGCTTTTCAATCCCTAAATGAGAGGAAACCTAACAACGCTCAAAGGTCAACCACAGGGGTAGCTTTCTTGTGACGGCCTGCAACACCTGGCTATTTGTCTGTACCTAACACCACTAGGGAACCGTAGCTCAGCATATCGCTTTTACTCTAGTAACAAGAGGAGTCTCAGCTCAACTTAGGCAGATTGAGGAGGCCGCAGGGCCTGCTACTCGCATTATTACCCTAATGCAGAAGGCGGGCCCTGGCTGGACAACTCTCACAGTGAGAGGAGGCGTACCGGGATCACTAGCTGCTATTGATTGAGCTGGAGAGGCCCTCCTTTAGGAGCAGCCTACTCTGAGCTACTGCAGGCTAGGAAGCAGAGATGCTACAACAAAAACCGCCTCTGTCTAGAGACGTATTCCGAAACTACTAAGCCTAGGCCGGATATCGGGGCAGCCCAAAAAATAAAGGGCCTGGCCCACACGCATTAATGACCTTCCTGGAGCTCAGTGGAGCGGTGGTTTCAGCCTAACAACTCTCTAAGCAAGAGGAGGCTGACTTCACTCACTACAAGGGAACTGTCCACCTGGAGCTCTGTGGAGCAGTGGTCTCAGCATAATGACTCTCAGAGCGAGAGCTCACTCACCACAAGGAAATTATCAAGGTGGAGCGGTGGCTTCAGCAAAATGACTATCTAAATGAGGGGGGAGAAATAGAGAAGAGGAGAGGGTTGATATAAGACCTTTAGAGCGAAAGAGGAGATGTTATCTACCTCCTTTCACTTATCTACAGGACGCTTCATTGTGTCTGAACTGGATCACTTCCCTCAGATCCTGCTTCTTCTAGTGTTACGCCTTCTATGTGACCAGCTCCTCAGAAGAGGAGGGGCATGAGAGGTGATGCTAGCCCTCTGGCCCTATCCACGGTCCTCAAAACGGGATGGGGTGGGACTCCCTGGGTGTTTGGGCGTAGACTCGGACCGGCACAGTATACAAGATTTGAATGCCGGTCCAGTCTTACAATGGGTCGGCTTGGTATGCTTAAAGCACTGCCATAGTGTGCAGTGCAGCATGACCTGCTGCCGCATATGTCCTGCCATATAAGGGCAAGGCCAGAGCTTTCAAAATTGATGACTCTCCTGCTGCGAGTTTGCAAACATCTCGTCTAAGGGGGCATCGATGCGTATCCAAGCTCACGCACCTCCTCGGCATCTGCATAATTTGCCGGCGGATGCGGGTCAAATACGGACTCTTCCATGCCCTTTCCATCTCAGTGTGGAGATCAGGAAGGAAAGGAAGGCTCATCATATGCGGGGCAGGGTAGCTGAGTGGGCTGTCGTCTTCTGCTCTTCCTGGCTTGACGCCAGCGGAGCACTGTCTCTTGCTTCTTCCAGCCACTGTTTGAAAACGCTCACAGTGCATGCAAACAGCTCTCTCAAGAACTGAGCACGCATGCTCAAACTCACGCATGCTCAAACAAATAATGCATAACATTCAGAGTTATTATAAATTCCAAAAATTGCTCATCAGAGTCAAGTACTTGCATTTAATAGAAAGTAACAGGAAAGTCAGCCTTTGTGGTCCAAGCTTGTGATGCTGTTTTGTCTACTTGAATGCAATACATCAGGAATGAGTCTTTATGTTAAACGTGAAATACTTGACATTGATGGAACACAACAAGGTCTTCCATCAATGTCAAGTATTTCACGTTTAACATAAATGTCACATACGGCCTGGGGACAACATCATTTGAGCATCGATTTACTATCTTCTATTTTTACTAGATAAAAAAGTCATTTCACAATCAATGTAGATGTGTCATACTCGGTTCCATTTCAATCAACACATTAGAAGTGCCCTCAATTAGAAATTAAGACGTCATCTACAGGTGTTGACTAAGATCTTCACAGTCCAAAAACATATTTCATTCTTATTTACATGGAGCCATCAAGTAATGTAAAATAATTTAGCACTCATTCTTTGCTGGGTTTATGGACTAATTAACGCAAAGTGCAAAGCACAGTGAACTTTTAAAATTAGGGTGGTAGAGAATCAATGTAAGTTCTGATGAGTCCTGATAAAAAATGGACTCTCTGCTGTCTTTGACTTTCTGTGCATAATGGCTGATTCCAGTGAATGTGCCAGAGGCAATCTCATAATGGCAGAGATCTGTAATGGGATAATTTTAAGGTGCAATTTCTTTGACCTATGAAAATATGAATCAATTGTAGAATAAGAGCTGCGATAGCTTGGTGAGCCAAGCATTTTGCATTTCACCTGGCTTTACAGAAGCGTGATCTGTCTTGAACTCATTAACCGTATGGCATGGAATGAGCAGAGCTGAGCAGGCGTTTTCAATTTACAATGTTTCAAACAACACAAATAATGACTACTAAGGGGACAGAAGAGAGAACAATCATGGAAGCCATGTTGAACAGTCATTCCAAACCCACTCAGTTTTTGTTGTGTTCAATTGATGAACACTTTGTTCCTTTGTTTCTTTACAGTGTTGTAAGGTGAATGCAGTGATAACTGTCATGAGCAATAAATAATGGCAAATAGTTTCTGGTCAAAACTACAATTTCTATTTTTTCAAAGCGCCTATAGGTTGTGGGTTAACAAATGTGTTTAAACATTACACATATTGCTATTATTTTTTACATATTGTGAATTGTTTATAGTTTTTTTTTTTTTTTTTAATTGCTGCAATTAATTATCTGAATCTAATCTATAGATAGATAGATAATGACAGTATTTATGTTTTGTCAGTGTACCATAAGATACAGATCAAGCCTTCTTCCCCAAATGTAATTTCTGTTTTGCGAGCACATTGATCGAATTTTTTCAGGCCTGAGGACATATATCGTAAAAGAGAATCGTGTCACAATTCCTGTCTAAAATGACTTTTATTTTGTAGTGTTTTGTTCCTATTGTTCCTGTGTTCTTACTTCATGTGTTTAGTTCCTTTTTCCTTTGTTTCATTGCCTACCTTGTTAGTCTCCATAGTTACCCTCATTTGTTACCATAGTTACTAATTTCCTTTACCTGTCCCTGGTTAGCCCTTGTGTTCCCTGTGTATTATCTATACCCTTGTGTTTCAATTGTGTTTTGTCTGTCATTGTTCCTGTATGTGTGTTCTAAGTTGTTGCGATCCTGGTTTGGATTATGTTCCTTATTCCCTTATTCTTGTTCCAGGACTGGATTATCTGTGTTTGTGCTTTTTTTTTATTAATAAACTGTGCTTACATTTGAATTTTCGCCTCTCCTCTTCCCTATGTTACAAATGGATTTAAAGGGCTAATGTCTTGAATACTGTGACGAGCAGGGTGGGCGAGAGGAGGATCGAGCCGTCCACCGAGCGTCCAGTACCATCGCATGGCACCGCGAGGAAGAGCCTCTCTGCTGGCTGAGGACCGAGCGGCAGTGTGTCCGGGAACTGGACCAAGAATTATTATTTTTTTCTTTTTTTCTTTTTCCTCTCTTCCCTCTCGTCTGTCGCTCCCTGTGTTTCCGTCTCCTTTTCTCTCGTCTGGTCTGTCCTTACCCCCAGGTGCTGCGGCCGCCGAGACTGGCCCCCGGGAGGAGTAAAGCGCAGTCTCGGGAGTACCCCCGGCCTGCAAGGGGCGATGGGGGTATGTGACGAGCAGGGCGGGCGAGAGCCGTGAGGGAACGGCGCGTTGCACCGGCCTTGAATCTCTCACGGAGGAGCTCCGGAAGCATAAAAGGCGAGCGACGACAGTGAAAGACGAGAGAGGACCAGGCCTGGAATTTATTTTATGGTTTTATTATGTTTGTGTGGCCGGCAGACGGCCGTGAGGGTCTTTCCTTTCGTTTTGTTCTTTGTTTATTTAATATTGAAGTTATGTTGAATGTTCGCCGGTTCCCGCCTCCTTCTTCCCGTATATATGAACTGTGTTACAAATACGTTGAAGCAAACATCATAATTTAAAGATGTCAGATGTTCAGTACATAAAAGTAAACAAATAAGTAAACTGTACCTGAATACAGTATGTGTTACATTTCCTTCACAATAAGAGAGACAACGATGAGTTGATATTATTATTCAATAACATGTAAATCATATTCAAAGGCTCTCTATTATTATCAGTGTCAGGTAGTCACTCGTGGCTCCACCTAATCATTTTTCACACATAATCATTGCTTTGTGGATGGCAGCTGCTGATAAGATTGTTTGTAATGAATGCACAACTTCCATGATAGATGTGCTTTGCTTCATATCATTATGGAAAAAATGCAGGTATTTTTCATGTCATGCTTCAATCTTGACAGAGAAAAGAGCAAATCACTATGGATTGGATATTACGCTGTTGTCACAATAATATTCTTTATATCGCAAATAAATCAACAGTCTCATAATCTCATACTCAGTTCATCATTAGCTACATATTTGTTCTCCAGTGTAAACAGACAATGTCAAGGGATGAAATCAGACCCATTTCATAATTCACTGTTCATGCTAGTGAATACATCAAAACTGCACATTTCAAGTGTCGCATATCCTCTTCAATGATTTTGATAAACAATATGAAAGAATTGTTGAAAAGCCCTCTTGTTACTCAGTTACCATTATGCTGTATTACCACAATATAAAAGAAGTATCTTATGCTCACCATTGGCGCATTTATTTCATCAGATAAAGACAGTGATATTATGAAACGATATTACAATTTAAAATAACTGTCTCTATTTGAATATATTTTAAAATGTTATTTATTCCTGTGAAGGCAAAGTTTAATTTTCAGCATCATTACTCCAGTTTCAGTGTCACATGCATGATCCTTCAGAAAACATTCTATTATGCTGATTTGCTGCTTAAAAACATTTCCTTTTTTTTTTTTTTTTTAATCAATGTTGAAAACAGTTGTGCTGCTTAATATTTTTTGTGGAATATTGATGAATAGAAAGTTTAAAAGCACAGCATTTATTTAAATTTTTGGTAACAAATGTAAAAAGTCTTTACTGTTACTTTTTATCACGAAAATCAATCAATTAATCAATCAATCAATCTTACTCAGCCCAAACTTTTGAATGGTAGTGTATTGCATATTCAAAAATATCATTATGTTTTTGTGGAGTCATATCACATGACATAAGAGACTTTTGATGACCTTTTCCTGTTTTATTGTTTCTGCATGTTGGTTGCACCAAATGAATTTGAAATTAAATGAAAAATATGTGAAAAATATGTTCATTGAACAGCTGTAGTAAGGTCATAGTACATAGTGCATAATTTAATATTTAACATATTTTTTTAAACTAAAAAGATATGACAAAATTAATGCAACTGACCCAAATACACATCATTTGGCTTTAGGGAGAGACAAATGCTTGAAATCTTCCTTCTATTTAACTTGTAGGCTATTTGAAGTGCATGCTGAAAATAAAAAGGCTCATCCTTCCTCTGACTGTATTAGACAGATCTAAAGAAGTGGCTTCTTAGGTTAATAAGTATTTTGCCTTTGGCAAGGTTACAGCTTCTCGGCTCTCTATATATTCAATTAGATCTGGTGTGAATCCAGTGAAAAGCCAGTCGAGAATATGGATGGAACTATAAAGCAATCCAGTGACGGCTGCCAAGATCCCTCAGGCCTGGTTCTTGTCTATTAGTTTAGTCACAATGAATAAAAAGACAGCTTTAAACAGGAAAAAGAAAAACTAGGAAACACAAGAAAAACAAGGAAACACAATCTCTAGCAGATGGTCAGAGGACGAAAAGTTTAACTGCTTTACAATGATGACATAACTGGCCTGGACAATGATCTGGGTCATACATTACTCTGGACACCAAAGAGTGGGCGGGTATGCAATATAAAACCTGTCCTAGAACAGATGTCGTTTTTCTTCTTATCATTGATTATTGTCTAGCAGAAACACTAATCAAGTTCATCGTTGTGCTAATTGCACACTGTCACAAATGACTTTCACTTGATAAAAAGGTCATCAGTGTTTCCGCTAGAGTTAGCCACACTACCTAATGGATAATTGATTTTTCCACATTGTCTTAATAAAGCTTGGATTAATATAATTAACATACAATGGTAATGGAAAGAGTTTAGCTGGATAAAATGTCTTTATAGTGTGATAATGCAGATTTGATTTAGAGGGCCGATATAGGGGTTTTATTACTTTAGGCTCCATTTTACCACAGTAACCAGTTTCTGGCAAATGTCTCAGTTATGTATATAACCCTCATTCCCTGAAGGAGGGAATGGAGATGTCAGGTCAGTAGGGTTGGGTATCGAGAACCGGTTCCATTTTAGAACCGGTTCCAAATTTCAAATAACCGGGGATTCAATATGATGCGCGCATTTCGATTCTGGTTATCGATTCCTGACTTTTTTTCAGACATTCTCGCATGGCGAACAGTAGTGAGCATTTTACAGTTTTATCTGTCTGCTAGGTTTTGCTTTCAACACTGCATTAATCTGAAGGAATGCACCGTGTTTAAGGGGCCGTTCACAGGTTGCGTCTAAAAACGTGTGGAAAGTGTGGCCGCTTTCTCCTCCTTTCCAAAACGCTTGCGCTCCTATGGCATCTGTCGTTGCTATGCAACCATGAACTGCACTCTCCCAGATGACGAGGAAGTATCAGCAAAGGATAAATTGATTTCTAGCCCTTGCATTAGCTTTACTACTAGATATATTTATGGAGATGAGAAATAAAACCTGCCCTGTACAGCTATGATCAGCTGTTCGGCTGAGCTTTCAATGTTGTTACGGAAAGGCCGAAGCTGATCGGTTGGTCCTTGTCACATGACCTGCGGTGCGCTTGCGGCATTCTGAAAAGTTGAGATGTTTTCATCTCACCGCGGCATAGGCACACCTGGAAACAATTGAAATAACGAACATTTTAAATAACGAGCCTACATTTGAAATAATGAACTTACGCTTGCAAAAGACACGATATGTGAACGGCCCCTAAGAAACCGGCGTAACTCTCCCAGCTGCAAGTCCTGCTACAAAGCACCAGATACAGCTAATATTAGCAATAGCAGCGTCTCACACTCAGGTACAAAACACAGATGAAAAGACATTCACCTTCGAATTAGAGCCGCATAATTCTGGATAAACTGACAATAAGTTTTGTTTACTTTATTTTTTAAAATAGTGATCACGATTACATACATTCGGGCAGCTATAGGACAGCATGTTCTAATCTAGTTTATTTAAAATTTGCCTATATGAATTTGAATCATTTATTCAATAACTTTTTAAAAATGATTTAATTCTGTTTTATTTATGAATACTTGTTTAGTTAATCAACGATCCACCATTTTAAACGACTAATTAGAAGACTAATAGCAACTGCCTATTATATATTTTATGTTGTATTTTTTGTGTTATACCTAAATAGTTTTGGTTTGTAATTGCTTCTGATCATTCCTTATTGAAAGTGTTATTTATTTCGTTATTAGACGAATTGTCACAGTTAAGAGTTACATCCTACTGGTTAGTCTAAATGTGGCAAGAATAAAAGGTAAAAACATACCTATTTTAAAAAAAAAAATAAAATAAAAAACATAACATAAGTATTTGCTCTTTTTTTCTCTCCATAAAAAAATATTGGAATCGGAACCGAGAATAGATAAGAACCGGATATGATAAGCAGAATCGGAATTGGAATCTCTAAAATTAAAATGATACCCAACCCTACAGGTCAGTGACTGATGAATTGGGATCTCGCCTTCGAGGGTAAAATAAACGAGCCAATGCACATTGGCGTGCGAGATTTGCATCTCACGCTCCCCCCAAAGCGAGGGTATAAGCAGGTGCAATGTACATTCAGGGAAATGACTTTCAGACAGTCACGTTCAACGTCATGTCAGTGAATGACGAATTGGGATCCCTACGAAAGTGCCACTACTGCTACCCCTTCCAGCGCCCCTAGTAAGCCACCTGATCCCACCGCACCTACTGGAGCGGAAGATAGGACTTACACGGAGAGAGTTGATTACTGTTGATCCGCTTGACCCATTCAGAAAGGCAATAGGATAACACTGGTAAAGCGTGCCCTTTCAAGGGGAAAGGGATGCTGCGGAATCCACATCCTGCCCGCAGGGAGGTATCATGTGGAGATTACACATATGGACTGAGCATTAAGGGCAGTACAACATATGAAATGTCTCTGAGGTGGCTCCGGCCTAGTTAGGAGGGAGGCAACACTGGCAAGGACGGCAGAGCGGACTCTGCCAAGGGAAAGACACAGGCTCACCGACAGGGGAACCGTACCCTGGAAGAATACACATATGGGATCACTGTGGGGATCACAACATATGGACACCTAGCCTAGCACAGGGGTCAACCAATGGCTGTACTTACAAGTGTTAGGCCTGGCGTCTGATGCTCTGTCATGTCTGACTGCTGAGGGTGATGGAGGAACTCAACAGGGTTCGCCATGTGGGGAACTGAACTGAATAGCAGAATAAGCACAGACATCTGGTCCGTAGAGGGGAATGGCGCAGCAAGCTAGACACTAAGTGATCTTTCCGGTGTTTACTGGTTACTTGAGGCAAGTACACAAGAGGACACTGGCTCTACACAAAGGCTATAAAACCTAGCAATCATGTTGGGTGTTGCCCAGCCCACAGCTCTACATATATCTATCAGCGAGGCACCGTGTGCCAACGCCCAAGAGGAAGCTGCACTCCTGGTAGAGTGAGCTCTCAACCCGAGGGAGCATGGCACTCCTTGGGTTTGGTTTGGTATGCCAAGACGAAGGCATCCACTATCCAGTGGGCCAATCTCTGCTTGGAGACAGCCTTTCCCTTCTGCTAGCCTCTGTAACAGATAAAGAGCTACTCTGCAGCATCAGCAGCGTTTTGAAGTGGCCCAGCGCAAGACATACTGTAAGCAACTCAAGGCAATTGATGTGCCAGTACAGATGTGGACCTGCCCAAATACCCGAAGCTGCATGCCCGTTGTCCATGGCACCCCAGCCGGTGGTAGAGGCATCTGTAAAAACAGCAGCATGCCTGGACACCTGTACTAGGGGAGCTCCTGCCCGTAGAAATACATGGTCCAACCACGGTCTGAAGGTTTGGCGACAGGCCGGAGTGATTGTCATATTTTTCTTTTTTTGTTATTGTTATTTTTGTACTGTATTGTCCATGCAGCTCATCATATCTTACCTTGTCTTATCTCGGGACTCAGCTGTGAAGCCAGTGCTGAAGCAGCACCGACCGAACATGTTCCTCTGTGAGGCATGCTGTTTGGTTGACGATAAAATCCAGTCCAACTCCATACGAGAAAAGAGATCCGCTGTATGGGGGAGAGTTTGCTCTTTTCCCAGTTGACCCAAAGCCCCAGCTGGCTGAGGTGTCTGAGCACCCTGTCCCTGTGTTCGCACAACTGCTCTCACGACTGGGCCAGAATGAGCCAGTCGTCGAGGTAGCTGAGAATGCGAATGCCGTGTTCTCTCATGGGAACAAGGGCCCCCTCTGCGACCTTTGTGAAGACGCGAGGCGACAGGGACAGCCCGAAGGGGAGAACTTTGTACTGGTATGCCCGTCCCTCGAACGCAAAGCATAGGAACGGTCTGTGTCAAGGGAGAATGGAGACATGAAAGTACGCGTCCTTCAGGTCAATCACTGCAAACCAATCTTGGGGACAGATGCATTTGAAAATGTGTTTCTGCATCAACATCTTGAATGGGAGCTTGAGAATTATCCAAGATTGACCATAACTAGAGATGCACCGATGTATCGGCCAACAATTGGTATTGGCCGATAAAAGCTATTATTATCATTACCATTGGCCGATTGTTTAAAAGCAGACAATGATCAGGGCTGGTTATATCCTGTCAATCAAAAGGGTGCAAAAAAATGTGTTCAGATTGCAGCTCATACTGTGTGTAAAGCAAATCTGTCTTGTGTTGAATTTAGTTAATATTAGACTAATATTAGCGTAGATGCCATTCTTCTTCTGATGTAACGAGTACATCTGGTGTTATAGGAAGTGTTCCCGGTTCCGGCTGACCTAATTTATGCAGCCTAACAATCCTTTAACGGATTTGAAAATATAAATTGATAATGTGTTATGTGTATGCCAGGGTAAAGAGATGCGTTTTTAGTCTAGATTTAAACTGACAGAGTGTTGCCGAGCCTGACCCAGAGTTGACGGCTATGCATTCTCGGGCCACCGAGAGGTTCGGACTCCAGCTCACCCTCTGATGCCATGAAAAAGGTAATCAGGTAAAAAAGAATAACTGTTATTCCTTTTTAAATGTTTATGTTGCATAAGAATAAGTGTGTGTCCCAGGTAAAGACAAAATGTCATATTGCAACACAATCTAATGTCAATTTGTAACTATGTAATTGCTAATTTGTATGAATTCATAATGAATCTCATTCATACGATCTGCTTACTTCTTTCTAAAATTGTATGTTTTTGTATGTCAAAATCACCATCTCATAAAATAGTTACAGCAGTGGTCAAAAGTGATGTCAGGAGGCGATATTTGTTTGACCTACAAGTTCGATTAATCCAAATATGAGGAAAATAATTATATATATAGCCAGGTGGCACCCTAGAGTCCAGCCAGGATGGAATCCCACGGCAGCGTTAAAGGAGGGAGGAGCCGCAGCGGAGATTCCCTTGACTCAGCCAAGGTGACGATCGATGGTGACAGAGCCGATGGTGGTGGAGCCCTAGGCGCAGACGGAGAGCCAATGCTCCGGTACAACACTGTAGGCTTCGGAGGCTGCGTCAAAGCTGCAGCGACAACCCTCCGAGGTGGAACCAGGGTACCTGAGGGCTGAGGTGGAACCAGAGCGACTGAGGGCTGGGGCGGAGCCGAAGGTAGGGTGGAGCCAGACAGAGCCGTGGGGTGGAGAGACAGTGTGCAGTAGATGTCTTGTAGGTCCGTGGCATAGTCATGGCAACATCTGATCGCGGTGGAGGCAGCAGACCGGGGGAGCCCGGTGGAGCCGTAAGCCCAGTGGTCCTTGGTGGAGCAAAGGGAGGGGGGAGGGAGGAGCGAAGGCAGGTTTGGAGAGGAGGCAGGACAAAGCTGGGCAGGATCCATAGATCTGAATATGAAGAGTCTGATTCAGGTGGGATCAGGGGGGCAGGGAATCCTCTTCTCCAAAGTCAAAACAACAGTTCAAAGAGTCCAATAATGACAACTCACTCACTGTGGCGGGAGTGTGGATGGGGGTCAACTCCATTCCCTCGATCTCCACTAAAGCTCCCACGACGATGGACGATGTGGCTTGCTCACACATCTGGTCAGACGTGTGCACAGTCGCTCCTTTAGGCACTGGCTCTCCATCTGCGTTGGGCTCAGGCATCATGTCCATCTCACATGGTGGTGTCTGGCTGGACTCTGGGTTGGGAGTGGGGCTGGTATTCTTCTCGAGGCTGACGATAAAATCCAGTCTATTATGCACCAGCACCCACTCCACATAGGCGGCGAAGTCCTCACGGTGACCATTAGCTGGATTGGTAGAAGACGCTGAGCAATTCCTCATCATAGTGCATAAGGCACGACAGATCTAAAAAGTCCTGGGTATATTTCCCCAGCGAACAGTCCATCTGCTCCAGGCATAACAGTCTTACTACCTGCAGATCCATGGTGAAGGGAAATGAAACCAAAAATTCAAAATCACAAAAAACAAAAAACGCAGCACAAAATCTTTTTATGGTCTGGTCGTCTGTCACGGTGTGTTGCAGAAGAAGGCATGAAGATGATAAGTTCCAACATGAAGTTTAATAACAATAATCCACACAAGTAGCATCTAAACGGGTAGAGAAACAAACATTAACGTAAACATGACCAGACACTAACTGACTGTGAGGGAGGAACTTAAATAGTAGATAGAACAAGGCTAAACAATGCAATTAATCAAACACAGTTGAAAAGAGCGAACTCATAATAATGTTGCCACAGAAACAAAGAAAGAGTGGGAAAATGAACAAAGGAAGACAGAAAACTAGTGAATACAAACTAAAAGTTCATAAAAACTAAACAAATGGAACATTACTGTGACAATGTTTGAATCATAGAAAAACAAGAGATAACTTTTTTATATAAATAAATGTAAGATAACTTGTTTATGATAAGTGTTTATAAAGAGAAAAGATAACTTGTTTATGATAAGTGTTTATAAAGAGAAAATATAACTTGTTCATGATAAGTGTATAAAGAGAAAAGATAACTTGTTCATGAAGAGAAAAGAATTTGTTCATGATAGGTGTTTATAATGAGAAAAGAACTTGTTTATGGTAACTGTTTATTAAAAAAGACAACTGTTTTTGTAAAAGTACGTTAATAAGAATGTAGTTTATAAAGAAATGAGACAAAACACTTCATTGTTGTAAAAGCTTTATTAAGTATATGTTTATAAAGGAAGACACTACAACTGTTGTTTTAAGATTTTAATAAAGCATGCCAGTAGAATAGTAAGGACATAACATGTATTAGTAAGAAAGGCAGTTATTACCGTTGAAGGATGTCTTGAAGACGAAGCGCAGGACACAGCAAAGGAGAAGAGTCCGAGAACAAAGAGACAACGCCTTTATTGACTCAGATGAGGGGAATTCCAAAGAAGATGACTTCAAGAGCTCAGACACTCTGTTAAAGGCTGGAACATGAAGAGAACAGCATAGGCTGCTTCGCACCTGAGGCTGCTTCTTCTACACCAGAACCAACGCTGATGATGCCTCCATGAAGAACTTTTTATACTTTATTTGTATAATGTTTGTGGAATATATATAATGCTAGAAATACTATTGTAACAAATAAATGAACTTATAACTGTATAACTAAACTCGGCCTTATGTGGCATTAATTTAAGTCGTTGAGCCTGAACAGACCACGGAGAAGTCTTCTGTCTGATTGTAAGTATCTTAAAATGCTTATAAATTAGATCAGATTTGACTTACTTACCTAACCTGAGAATAATAAAGAATAATAAATAAAGGTTTTAAAATATAAAAATTAAATCTGAAAAAACAAAACTTTAGACTTGGTTAAGGTATTTAAATTATGCGGGCATATTTTGTCATTTTTCATTGCGTTATCGCAAATAAAACAATTTACTTTAAGCACAGCTACGTTATATGCTTACAAAATCTTCAATTAATTTTAGTAATATTTAAATAAAGAGTGAAGATTTTCAATTTTCCTAGGCTGGACTTCACTTTTGGCCACTGCTGTACCTGTTTGATGTGAGATCGTGCCGAGAAAGTTTAAGAGCCTTTAGTTAACAAACTCCACCACAAAGCCTTTTATAGAACTAGAAATCGAGTTATAACTGTGTGATTGCTGTGAAGATTGCTCATCAAGAACCATGAAAAAAGAAAAAAAGCTTAAAAAAAAAAAGCTTCTAGTGTGCCATGACAACAATCACCATGAAATTCACCAAAACATACTTCACAAAATGAAATCCTAGTGCACAAACGAAAATAAATATCTTACAAATTTGTTAATCTGAAAAGTATTTTAAATAGCAGAGGGGAAAAGAACATGTCAAAAAATGTAAGGATTACTGTCTCTGAATGTACCTACATGAACTCCATTTCCTCCTGTCATCTGCGTATCTGACAGCTCACATTTCACCTTTGCCAAAGTGTCCTCAGCAGGGAAATGTTTCTAACATCCTTCACTGCACAGTGTGGATTCAGTCCACGCCACCATCTGTCTCGCTGACTGCTGTGATGTGCCCCGAGATGAAACACATGCTAATCAATACTGCTGCATTCCGCATCTACTTAAAAATCTCAATTACATCTAATTGTAATCACAGCAGTTTCGATGTCAGGACCCTGTCAAAACAGAGGACACACAATCGGCCACAAGTCCAGGAAGCCGACAGAAAACTGTTTCCATTGGAGTACTTCTAATCATGTGCCCTGCCAGAAAAGAAAATTAATTATGCGAGGCAACCGACAGACTTGAGTTTTAAAACACACATATTGCTGACTGCTCCTGTTTGCTTTTATACAAAAGACATAACAAGAGTGATATTGACATTGAGTAGCCATAAATTGGGAACAGTACCTGAAAGCCATGTGGCCTTGGCCTGATAAACAGCAATTGGAGCTCATCCTATTTTCTTTTACCTTAAATCAAAAGATTTATGAGATTATTTACAACCACTTAATCTCAACTTTACTCTTTTAGTGGATGATTCCTTCCTCCGCATGCCAGCCAGTTCCACCAAATCTTACTGACAGCCATATGTAATAAATAGCTTGAGCTGAGTAGAGAGCCTGTGGTGGTCATTTTCTAAATATCAATCCAAGACAAGCTTTTTAATGTCAATAATACAGACTAAAGTGTCAGGTAAGATTCTGTGGCATGCGTGTCTTCAGTCACACTTTATATTCTGATCTCTTGAGGAACGAATGTTTCATTAACTTAAGTAAATAAAACTTGGACGGAAACCAAACTGTCAAACCAAGGCCGAGTTAAATCTTAATATCACACCATCCATATTCAGACCAGCAGAATGATTGTGAGTGTGATGTTGTACAACAGTTCAATAAACAAGAAGTTAATTTTGAAAAGAGAATAGTTCCAAACTAAGGAGAATTCCTGATTTCTAACACGCACTCACTGTGTTTGGCCGGTCTTGTGGCTGTCAAAGCAGAAACGAAAGCTGATGCTCTCTGTATGTTTTTCCGTCATCTCCAGTATTGTTCATATGTAAATTGCCGAAGCTTATTTTATCTATTAGATTGAAAGATCTGAAAAGAAAAAAAAAGAAAAACATACATTTACCCACCCAAAGACCCTCCCCTTGAAGAAATCAGGACAGAAGCGTTTGAAAGTGGACAAAAGAGGCACATATAAACGGGTATGTGTCTCCCTCATCCACTTGTGATCTGATCGATCAAAACAAATCGTTCCCCTTGGAATTATAAGGTTCTATCTGACATTTTTGTCAAAATTGAGTTATTCACATATTCTTATTCTGTGACAACGTATTTACATTATGTGATGTTTTTGGTAATGTTGAGTACATTTAGGGACTTTTTATTTAGAAAACAAAAAGGTTATATCTACAAAGTCAAATGGAATGCAAAAACTTTGAAGCTCAAAATCTCAGAATTCAGATAAAATTCCAAGGGGACAACATCTTAATACCAGGTAGAAACAGGGCCTTTCTGTGCTCTCTTTACAGAAACTTAAACTGCACATAAAAATAATACACCATGAAGAAGCTTGCTTCTAACCCACTTTATTGTATTCACCTCAGTTCTCTACTGTGATGTGCGACTGGTGACCTTGCATGCAAGTCATGTTTTACTGGTACTGTAGGCATTGATGCATGATGCAGCCAGATTTAGAATAAATCAAGTGCATAATGCTTTATGTTATGCACTAAAATGCTAATGTTTTAGTGAGTATGGTAATGTCAACAATTTAAGAAGTACTTTCTTATTTGCGATGATTACATTACCACCCTTAGAAAGTCCTTAATACATCTCTTCAAAGAGGATCTTACAGTATATTGATACATACAAAGTGACCTGCTTTGATTTCTTGGCACCAAAAGGACTATAGATGTAGAGCACAGATCAGAGTCAAGGTTAACTCCTCAAAGTGAGTTTAAAAACCTGATAGAATTTAAATTCAAAGAGAATGTCCATTCATTCATAAGTGAATGAAAATGTGAGTGAAAAACATATTAAACCATCCTAAGATTGTTTGTTGGCTTAACTAATCACCTACCCATCATAGTTTGTTTAAACCAGATTAAATCAGTTTAGGCTTACATTTAGAGTGTGGATATTCAAAAATAGATGTTTTCAGAGCATGTAAAAAGCATTCCAAAACAATTAGTTGTGCTCATATCATGTGTGTACATTCTCAATCCAAAGTAAAGCAACTTATGCATCATTTTCATAAATAAATCTGATTGTATGTAGATGGTAATTTTAGCACTTCAGTACACTGCTAATAACAAATTCTAAACAGTGTTGTGAATAAAATAATTGAAAAGTTATGATGGATTGCAAGTTCACAATTGAAACAGCAGAGTAAGCCATGGCTGCAAATATGAGATATGAAACTAATATGAAGGACAATTGCAGGCGCAAGGTTATCTTATTCATAATTAAATTTAATCTGTTTTTCTTTTATTATTATTTTCATTCAGTCAACATTGCACAAGCATGCTAACTAATAAGTAACGTGTATTTCTCCATTTACTTAGCTCAAGGCACAAGTTTGGTGTCACATTATACTCTGTCACCAGCACAGACCTTTTTTTAATTCTATTATTTATATTCACTCTCCATTTCTATTATATAATGACTTTTTTATCAACTTGGTTTTGCATTGAATAAATAAACCACATGGCATGCATGGTATTAGCCTGCCTCACTTTTAGTGCATCTAGCATTAACTCCATTATTAAACATGCTTTTCAGTATCAGCATCGGTCATTCTCTAGAAGTTGCATTTTGGTCATTCATCAATTTAATTTCTCAAATGTGCCTGGGAGGTCTGCATTGCATATGCACATTTCATCCGAGTAGCAATAAAGCCGACTGGAGAGTTTCTAACCTGAGGTGTGTGGGTGATGACTTTGTATTGATGTTTGTGTAAAATAGACGCTATAAATGATGCATTGGAATGTTAATGAAATTGGTTTTGAAGTCATGGTTAGCTGTGTATCCCACAGCAACGTGGCTTTCTAATCCTTTGTTCAATATACACAGGAAGATTTTTCAGCATATTTCGCTTTCCTATCAATATGGCCCTTGTAACAAAACCAGGCAGATGGACATAAGCTGTTTGATAATGGTCTCAAATTACAAAATAGCTGCAGGACATAAAGCAGTTATATATTTTGTCAGCAATCATCTACAAAAAAAAGATGGAAGTTTTGGCCCCAGCTTGTGACACATGTGCCCATTGAAGGCTGGTGCTGTGTGCTGTCTTTCATATTCAAGATGTGAATCATTTTTTCTACTCTAATACAAAGCCTGTTTATTGGACTATTATTATTATTATTATTATTTTTCCCCCCTTAAAATATTTTCATATTAGTGACAAATTAATAAATCTTTGTTATTCTTCTCTTAAGCAGTATTGCTATATTGATTATTATTTGTTTGGGTACCAAATTCATTTAACTCATTTTTGTAAAAGAGTGTAAGAGTAAATTATTTTGCTTAATTATTCCCTGGTGGAGGCACTGTGTGCTTAGTAATAGATTATATAGTTATTTTTGGTAGAAAAGAAAAAGTAAAAACTCAATTCACCATTCAACTGAATCATTCACTCACTTAAAGGGGTACTTCATCACTGGCAAAATGGGCTTTCAATAAAACATGGCTGCTTATACAGTAGAAAGGTGAAACTGATTGGAAATCGGTGCTACCTGACTGGAGAAAACAGAGAAAAAAGGCAGTTGTATTCCCTTTTGCCAAGTAGGTAGAAAAAATTAAACACCCATAATGCACTCGACATTGTCATCCAAGGCCACTCCCACCAGTTTGCTATGGATACGCTTACCAGAGTCAAATAGCGCCTTACTTTACTAGCAAAAACTTTAGCAAACTTTTAGTCGACTGTTGACTTGTATTGTTCCTGGGCGCAAGAATTCAAAGAGTAAACTTTTAGCTTTCAGTTTCCAGTGAAGGACCCAGTGCGTTGTAGGCAGTGGCTAAAGGCTGCAAAGAAAGGTAAATACAAAGAGAATGCAGCGATGGACAATCTTAAAAAGTGTTTGTAATCGACATTTTAAACTGGACAGCCATGAAAAACTGAAAGAAACTGCTGTTCTGTCAGATACACACAACCCCTAAAGCAAAACTCTGTTTCGTACAGGTAAGAAAGCTGTTGCCATAGTGTTCCGTTTTTTCCATAATGCTGTAGACATAGTACTATACTATTTTCAGTGATTAACCTACTCTAACAAAACCGTTTTGTTAATAACCCTCTAACTTTTGCTGGCAAATAAACATGAATTTCTCCTTCCAGGTAACGGAGAATGAGTAAACATTGTTCATTTAACAATACAAAGACATTGTAACAATACAAAGCGGGTTCAAAATGGCAAAGTTACATTTTAAAGGCTCAGTATGTAAGTTTAACCACTAGAGGTCACTTTTTCAAAACAATAACAAAGGTGTAGCTTGATGACTCTGTAAGTGAGCATGGAATCATGGGAGTTGTCGTCTTCACCTCCACAGCTGATGCAAAACAATCTGACGGGACTCAGGCAGAAATGATGTTCGTGGGTGAGCTAATGTATTAAAGTTTTATCAATGTTACTGTGGTAAGAAGCAGAGCGGGGCCTAGAGCCTAGGAGATTTTACTTTGCTGTTTTTATTATGCTTACTGTATATGCCGCAGTCAGCTGCTGCCACTCCTTTTGCTTTGCTGTTTATGCATATTTTACATTTAACGTTATGATTAAATCTGTAACGTCCGCCTCTTCCGTCCCTGAACTTGAACTTTGTTACAGTTATGTTTGATCACTTAAATTCATATTATTTTATTTCATTTTAATGAAACAGCCGTGAGTGCTGAATTGCTACTCATATAGGTCATTTTATCCTACGCATTAAAATTTGGGGTAACGCAGCGTGTTTTACTTGGTCAAAACAATCGAAAAAAAAATAAAAAATACATTTGAGTGTGTTGAAAGTTATGTTATAATGTTGCTCTGTGCATTCGCTCGGTGGCTGCTATGAGAAAATGGATAACATAGTAAAGTGTCTTTGTGGTTTCCATGGTTTCTATGGAAATCAAAGGTAGCATGGATATGACATTACTGACAGGCAACACGATGACATGGACCGTTACACTGGTTAAAATAACTGATTTATCTGGATGTAAACATTGATGTAAACATTTGCAATAATGTAAGTACACCAGTCAAAAAAAAAAAAAAACAACCACACATTGTACCTTTAACAACACTGATTCACTCAGGAACAAAACACCACTGTGTGTGTTTCTCGGAAACACAGTTGATTCTGCTTTGTAACTGTTTTCGTTGGGGAGCAAATATAAACAAAGTAACTGTGGCAATATTGTGCAAGTTATTCAGTATTAACTTCTTTTTTTATTTAACTGTTGTATAAAAGCATTATCACACCCACAATTGTAAATATTTCCACTCTTGCGATATTGTCAAGTCACTTTTATTTATATAATTTTATTTATACAAAAAAGATATTTTCGAAGCAGCTGCACATTAATAAACAGGACAATAACAGCATTAATTTTGTACAACTAATCAATTATGAAACAAATTCAAGTGAAGCAGCTCTACTATTGTACGATATTGCCTAAATACTAATAATTCATTCATCATTTTATAGTCAATCAAATATTTATACATATGCCAGCTCTGAAATATTTAATCAAAAAAGAAATTATTCTTTGGGTGCAAAATATCTATTAAATGTGTTATAGTTATAGAAAAATCCTGTAATCCAGTAATCACAAATAAGTGGAAAAGTCATGAAAATCATTTAAAAGGTCTGGGTATCTTTGGTACACTTGACAGTGTCAATGTTACATATAATAAAGCACCCTAGCAATAATACTTTTCTGCAGTTACAACCACTCAATAAAGGCATATCAAGTGCATGTTGTCCATTGTCTCTAGTCAATCCAATTGCAAATGCCCAATAACATGCTTGGGTGCTAATGTTAAAGTTGCATTAAAGTGCGATTAGGCTAGAGAGTGTGAAAAAGTGTGGCATTGGAAGAGGCACACTTGATGGAAAATCCATTGCTCAGACAAGGTAATGAGGTGCCAGGGGTGATGAAGGCAGAGGTGCACAGTGTAGATATAGCCAAAGAATACTGCCCTGAGCACAGGCTTATGTCCCCTTTCATCTTTCTCCTTGATCATGGCACTTTGTAAAACCTGCAAAAGCCAAAATGACCAAACATGCCCATGTAATACAGATACTCTCACATTAGATGATATACAAACCTATTTCAAGATGCTTTGATCTCTACACAATCAGTGATATAAGTTTTACCTTTGAAACCAGAATGTCATTCCTGACATTTATTCATTATTAACATTCAAACACACATTAAAAAGAAGCTAAATTGTCAAGTTCTCAAGAGACCTGTTTTTGTATGCCATTTGGAGTTTCATTGTACTTGTGAATTTAGCAGACCTAAAATGCCTAGTATAAGCAGGGTGGCATTTTAATTTCATTATTCAAATTAATTCATGTCCAGAGGTTAAGATTTAATTTAAGAAGAATCTCGAAGTACTGAGCAAAGTCTAATTGCTTACAAAGAGAGTGTGTGCATGAACTGAAGATTTACATCCAATAAATATTAAATATATAAAATAAAATCTTATAATATACAAATATGATATTAAATATCATATTTTTTTTTAAATTAAGGGTCTCTATTGGCATAAATGGTTCCAAGAACCTTTAACTTCACTGAACCTTTCCATTGCACAAAAGTCTTTTTATAGTCAGATTATATTTTTCAAACTAAGAAAAAAAAAAAAAAAAAAAAATCCTTCATAAAACTTACAATGATTATTTCTATTCACTGAAAGGTTCTTTGGGGAACCAAAAAACAGAGAGTAACAGAGTGTAACAGATGCAGAATTAATTATTTTCTTAGTAATTAACCTTGAATCACAGAAAGTAAACTATCAAAAACAAGTGTCCTAGAGAACAAATTTTCAGTATTCCAACAATCCAATTCCGGTGAGAAGACATTTGTTTCCTGTTGACTCCTTCTGTCCATCTCTGTCATCACCCACTGAGCTTGAGTGAATTCTATCGCACCACGAGCCTGACAGCAACCAAACCGCCTCAAATCCTGACAACATGATTCCTCGCACCCCCTGTGTCCCTTTAACGTGGGGACAATTCTTCAATCTGTCACCCAGCCCAATCACCTAAATCTGGACTTAATTAGATCCTAATAGAGCCATTTCTCACATTACGGTAGAGAGCTTTCCCTAGGTAGAGCCTGATTAAGCAGACAGAAAAGTCATTGTTTTTAGTGGACTGCTTTACCACTGTGTCTTTATTAACTTTTAAATAATATCTTCAAACCACTTGGAAAAAAAATCGTTAAAAGTAATAACTTCATTTACTTTTCAAGCAGTATAGCACAAATTACAACAAAACAACAGTAGTGTATATATGCAGTAAAACATAACGAAATGTACCATGTCTCATGTAATCGCTCAGTGTTTTAACCACAGAAGGATGTCAATAAAACAGCTTGTAAACAATGTCCTGTTACATTTACCTAAGCCATTCAATGTCCATAGCTTGGTAGTTAGCAAGAAATTTATTTAATAAACTGACTTTTTTGCAGTTTAAATGTTTTAATCAAGATATAGATTAAAGGGTTAGTTCACCTAAAAATGACAATTCTGTCATTAATTACTCATCCTCATGTTGTTCTATACCCATAAGACCTTCATTCATTTTCAGAACAAAAATTAAGATATTTTTCATAAAATCCTATTGGCTCAGTGAGGCCTGCATTGCCAGCAAGACAATTAACACAGTGCCCAGAAAGGTACTAAAGACATATTTAAAACAGTTCATGTGACTACAGTGGTTCAACCTTAATATTATGAAGCAACGAGAATGCTTTTTGTGCACCAAAAAAAAAACAAAAGACAACTTTATTCAACAATATCTAGTGATGGCCAATTTCAAAACACTGCTTCATGAAGCTTCGAAGCTTTACGAATCTTTTGATTCAAATCAGTGGTTTGGAGTGTGTATCAAACTGCCAAAGTCACATGATTTCAGTAAACGAGGCTTTGTTACATCATAAGTGTTTCGAAATTTCAATGGTTCACCACTGGAGGGCGTGACTTTGGCAGTTTGATACATTGTTGAATAAAGACTGTTTTTTTGCCGCACAAGAAGTATTCTCGTCGCTTCATAACATTAAAGGGTTAGTTCACCCAAAAATGAAAATAATGTCATTTATTACTCACCCTCTGTCAGGTTGAGCTTGGCCAGGAAGAAGAAGACAAACAGGTAAATATCAGAACACTTTAATAAATCCAAATGGGCAGACAGGCAAAAACAACTCAACATAGAATAACAGTGATCAGACCAGGAACTGAAGACAAACAGGAACTTATATACACAAAGGAAGATTAACTAATGACGTGCAGCTGTGAAGTGTCCATAGTAACAAATGAATGTGCGCAGGTGAATGTGAGCAGGAGGGATGCTCGGAAATGGAGTGCTAGTGCTGGTGACTGTGACACCTTCATGTCGTTCTACACCCGTAAGACCTTCGTTCAACTTTGGAACACAAATTAAGATATTGTTGATGAAATCCGATGGATCAGTAAGGCCTCTATTGAGAGCAAAGCCATTCAAACTCTCAAGGTCCAAAAAGATACTAAAAACATATTTGAAACAGTTCAGATGAGTTCAGTGGTTCTATCTTAATATTATAAAGCGATACAAATAATTTTTGTGCGTCAAAAAACCAAAATGACGACTTTTCAACAATATATATATATGGGCCGATTTCAAAACACTGCTTCAGAGCTTTACGAATCGAATCAGTGAGAATTGGAGCGCCAAAGTCACGTGATTTCAGCAGTTTAGCCGTTTGATAGGAGATCCGAATCACTAATTTGAATCAAAAGATTCATAAAGCTCAGAAGCTTCATGAGGCAGTGTTTTGAAATCGGCCCATATAGAAATTGTTATTTTGTTTTTTTGGCGCACAGAAATGATTCTTGTCGCTTTATAATATTAAGATAGAACCACTGAACTCACATGAACTGTTTCAAATATGTTTTTAGTACCTTTATGGATTTTGAGAGTTTGAATGGCTTTGCTAGTGGCCTCACGCCATCGGATTTAATCAACAATATCTTAATTTGGGTTCCGAAGGTCTTACGGCTGTAGAACGACATGAGGATGAGTAATAAATGACATTATTTTCATTTTTGGGTGAACTAACCCTTAAAGGTTGAACCACTGTAGTCACATGAACTGTTTTAAATATATCTTTAGTACCTTTCTGGGCATTGAAAGTGTTAATTGTCTTGCTGGCAATGCAGGCCTCACTGAGCCATCGGATTTTATGAAAAATATCTTAATTTGTGTCCCGAAGGTCCTATGGGTGTGGAACAACATGAGGGTGAGTAGTTAATGACAGAATTTTCATTTTTGGGTGAACTAACCCTTTAATATTGATTAATTTGAATGTATACAATACGTGTCAGTTTTTCTCAAGGAAAAAAATCTTTCTCAAAAAAAGCCTGATTTGTATACAAACATTTAAACTGCATATAAGTCTGTTTTTATAATAATAAAGCTATAATAATAACTTTTTAATGCTATGATTATATTTCTACTCCAATTTATTGTTGAAAAGGCTGCCATAGACTTGTACCTCTCTAGAGTTCTATCTAACTATCAAGCTATGGACACTGAATTGCTTCTCTGAGGTAAATGTAACAGGACACTGATTACAAGCTGTTTTATTAACGTCCTTCTGTGGTTAAAACACAATCAATAAAGCCTGACATGTACACTGGAAAAAGAAAAAACATGCAATTGCTATATTTTAGGAATTTTTTGCTGCAGGAGTGCATGAGAGAATTGAGAAACAATTGAAACCCCAGCTTAGGCAAACACATAAAAAACATGCAAGTTAAAATAAAAATAATGGCTAAAACAATGACTTTTGGCCTTAACCCTCTATGGTACGGTGTTGCCTCCAGGCAACATGGTCTATTTTAGTTTGTTTTTAATAAAATAAGGCACCAATTGATTGATCAAACATATCTCAGGACAGAATAACTCAAATACTAATCAATAAAAGTGCAAAAAAGACCAAAACATGACCAACAGGGGTCCATTTTGTGTCCTGTTTCAGCACATGTGCACGTCACATGGCTCCATATTTTCTCCAATGAAAAGTGCTTTTTTCACTTGTTTGTGTCCATTTAATCACCCACAAAAAATACGAGTCACCTTCACTGGCAAGTAAAGAAGTATTTTCAAGAACTTTACATTATATATCATCAAATGTTTTAGAGAAAATAACAAAAAACTGTGTGTTGCCTCAAGGCAACATTGTACCATAATGGAATCGCATAAGGCCATACAGACATAATAGGTTTGAATACAAATGTATTATATTTGTAAGGAAAAGAGTTAGAATTATCTTAATATATTTGCATTTTCACATGATTTTGTAATGCACTTATAAGAATATTAATTCACATACTATATCTGTTTATATTATGATCTGCACATTTTCTATAGCACTTCATAAAGGTATAAAACACAGGTAGCACTGGCAGTTGATGAGGGTGAGGATGAGTCGTCGTACTGTGATGAGGAAGATGAAATCATAGTGACTATCCGTCAGGGAGAGAGTGAGGGTGAGAGAGAAGATGGAGATGAGGATGAAGATGGATATAATAACTTGATATAATAACATAATACTGGATAAATTTGTTTGTCTAGTGTCTAGTTAAAGAAATTGATGTTTTCAATAAATATATTTATTTTTTCTACATGAAAATGCCAAATGTTTCAATTTTTCCATTGTGGTACAATGTTGCCTTGAGGCAACAAACTTATAAAAAATAAATAAATTAAAAATTTATGAAAATGTTTATTGATTTTGTTAAAGTGTCCAATTTTAAGCAGGAAAAACAACAAATAATTTTTTTCCTCATTGATATCATATTGCATACTATAGAGGGTTAAGCTGGTGTTGATTTACTTTCATGCTCTTTTATAGTAAAGGACACATCTCATTTACAAGAAATGTATGATTTTCCTGACACACTCATTCGATTTTGTTGAATATTTTGACCCTGATTCTGACACAAACTGAGACAGATTACTCTATAAAACCTTGTATCTCTACTGACGGTTAAAAGATGAACAGTAAAAATTACAGAAAATGCCCTTGAAAATGTGATAAGTGAAAATAGAGGTATCAGCATTGAGTTTTGTGGCTTTCACTATTGGAAGAGGTGAAGATTACTTTAATTGCAGTTGTAAAAGTCATGTCACTTGCAATCAGGGAGCTGATGGGTCCATATAAATCATCACGGATTCCTCATTAATTTTCTCACGTAGAGACAGTAAAACATCTTCATTCTATCACTTACTTGATGAGGATGAATTAAAGGCATGCTTGAATGTGTGAAATCAATTGCACCTTAACAGCATGTAGCATTAAGCAATCAGCCAGTCTGCAACACAAATGACACAACATCTGCAGTACAACATTGAAAAGCAGCCTGTCTATGTCTTCACAATGTGTGTGCTGTTTGATAGTGTCAAGAAATCAAAAACAGACTGGTGATAAATTAGACATCAGTATAACTTTACAAATCACATAAAGTTTAATTTTATGGCCAAGTCCGTATCCTCCACAATCTGACGTTCACTTAAAATGTCAAAATATCAATTTTTCATACACAAAATATATAAAGTATAACTTTCATATACAACATGTATAAGATAATTCATTTTAGTTTTCAGTGTTTTATTTGATATTTTAGACAGTATAGCATACATTTTAATATTTAATATAAATTATAATATCAACGCGTCCCTAATTTTTAACTTGGATACCAGCTAAATCAGAAGTTACCACATAAAGCACATTTCTGCCATGACAACTCTCGGAGTGTTTGGCATGGTAATGGATTTGACTATGTTGATATGTTTGTTCTTGGTGGAATAGACCATCTACGCTGCTGCTGCTGCTATTATTGCTGCTGCGGTTGGTTATTGCTGCTGCTGCAGAGCAAGTACGATACTTGCTACTGCCAATATACATGACACGCTGCTGTGAGATGCTGCTGCTGTACAATATAGCATACATGAATTATCTGTAACAGATCTATACAGGTGGAGCTGGGGAAGGTAGAAGGTTTCTGAAAGAGCACTGCAACTGCTAATGCTGACCAAGTATTTGAAGGATGAGCTGTGATACTGATCAGCAGGAACTAATCAGCTGTGCCCTATAGAGAATGACGTGGTGGCAAACAGATTGAGTTAAGGACCATTGCCTGCGGCATCTAAAGTTTCACGACAGAACTTTTTACATTTACATTTACATTTATGCATTTGGCAGACGCTTTTATCCAAAGCGACTTACATTGCATTATACTATACATTTGTATCTGAGTACGTGCAATCCCTGGGATCGAACCCACAACCTTGGCATTGCTAATGCCATGCTCTAACCACTGAGCTACAGGAAAGTTTTAATTTACTTACAGACAACATTAAAATTTACTTTTGTCTTGGTTACAGGTTTTCACGTTGATTAATATTTGATATACATTGTTCAGTCATGAAACTCTAGATGCACCGGCTGATGGGTCCTTAATGCAAGCTGATGATAATTACACCATTAACTACTGGCACAAGCTGATTGGTCCATGTCACTTCTGCAGCCAATGAGCTTGTTGCTCACACATTTAAATGGCTGGTTACATTCACTATAGCAGCTTGCAGCGTGCTTCAGAGTTCCTCTAAAACCCTCCACCTCCCCCAGCTCCACCTGTATAGATCTGATATGGTTATTAATATATGCTATTTGTGCAACAGCACTATGTCTTACTCGCAGCAGCATATCTGCGACGTATTGGCAGTAGCAAGTTCCTGTACTTGCTCTGGTCATATCCATTACCATGCTAAAAATCTTCAGAGAGTTGTCATGATTGAAATGAATTTTATAGATTTTTAGATTTATCTTTATCAATCTGATGCTCTCTTAAAATCTCTGTCCATTTTTCATACACATGTAAAGTATAATGGTGTGATTCCTAAAGGCAGGGTGATTTGGTTCAAAAACATTTTTTGTTATTCTTCACATCCTGATAGCAATCTCTAACTTAAGTGGTCTAAATGTGTGTGTGTGTGTATATATATATATATATATATATATATATATATATATATATATATATATATATATATATCTCTCTATGGAAGGCGTAGGACCATAAAATGTTCGTCCAGTCATTGCCCTCATTCTAAGGTATTTCCATACCTCTGTGCACCCGGCTCACGCAGACATCACACGCTTGTATCATTTAAGAAAAATTCATTTTAGTTTTTAGTGTTTGATTTGAAATGTAATTAGACATTATAGTATACATTTTAATAATGTCCATTTATTAGTTATCAACCAATGAAACAAATTATTGGCCAGAACTCTAATATCAGTATATCCCTATTTTTATTTATTTAAAAAAAAAAAAAAAAAAAAAGACACATAAAGCACATTTTTAGGTTACCTGACAACATTTTTGTACTTTATGTCCTTACAATCATTACAAACCAGATGCTACGTTTGTCTATTTGCATTAGCGATGCCTCTCTTTTAGGGCTGGATGCCAACGGTAGTGGTCTAACACTCATGAGCAGCAGCTTGCCTACCCCATTAATCTTGGACTTCATTGTCTGGCAATAAAAAGGTGTGTCTGAACATAAAAGATCCCTCCTATCCATCAGTCTTAGTGCCACTCAATAAAATGGCCACAGATTTAAACAAAGTACGGCCTCGTGATAAAGCCTTGTTTGTAGTCTGTCTTTCCAATTGACATGCCCAGATAACCATCTAAAGCTTTTTAAACCTGTGGGCTCTGTAAGGTTACCACATCACACAATAAGATGGTGACAAATTTCAAACTTATCCCCAGTGACATATATGTCTGATGCTAAGAGAGGTTTCAGGGGGAAATTGAACAGTCTGGTGATCCTATATACCTCCGGATATACAAAGAAAATCTATATAAAACCAAATGAGATCTAGTGCATTATATAACACTTTTTAAGACAGCAACGTTACAGATTGGCTATGACTTTGGAGAGGATTGATTGCATTGACGTTCTCATAAACCATAGCAATGAGTGATTGAACCCAGCTGTGTCAATCAAATAGTGGTCATCCATCACCACCAACAACTCAAACACATAGCTATTTTAGACACAACAATGTCATAAAATCACAAGAAAAACAACAAAAATACACATTATGGTTCCTCCAAGGCACAAAACACAAATATAACATTCATAATTGTACATTTTCAGCGTTCATGTTTGAGACGGCATTTTGATGCCTTTGCCAGCATCCAATATAAACGTTGGAGCGGCAATCAGCCTAATGTACTCGAGTGTGTCCAGCGCACAAAACCTTTTGACTGAAGCATTAGCTCAGCAATCTCCCAAAGTGAAACACTCCTCATTAACATGAATGACCAGAATTTATCATCATCAATAGATTGTTCTTGGTAGACATTTCCACATTAACAAAAACAGGTGAGGGAGTTCTCCTTCAGTCTAACTATATGATTGATCTGTCTACTGTCCTAAAAGCAGGTTCACTATGTTTGCTCCAGCACAGCCACCTTGATGATGACCATTATAGTTATTCGTATGGCTTTTAAAATGGCTTTTAAGGAAATCAAATGAAAAAAGAAATAGCAAGTGCAGCTCTTTAGTTCAGAGATATTTTGAGGGAGATTAATAATGTCCCCATTTGATCCTTTCAGTTGAAAACGTGATATGGCTATAGTTGTTTGACTCTGAGCAGATCCTTACCATCAGCTAGTTTAGCATCCAAGCATAGTAATGTGAGATGCTTCTGTAGACAGCATTGTTCTCTTCTGAACCCATGGCACTTTAATTTAAGAGCAGGTGCAGTCTGATAATGGCTGAGCAGACCACACATCTCAAGGTGAACAAGGAGACTGTCTGGACATTTACTCCACTGACAATGTGCAGACAAAATGCTAAACATAAAAGCAGAGGACAAGGTCTGTTGTAGCACCAAACTGCTGTGACAGCAGCGCTGTACAACATACACCGGAGGTGAAGTGGACTTGCATAAGCTCTGTAAGCCAGAATTTATTACAGCATACACAAGACAAAACAATTGAGAATTTTGCCATTCTCTGATTCTAGGAATTCTCATGGCCTGCTGACTTAGAAAACTGAGAAGAAACCATGAAGATATTCTGTTCAGACTGAGCAGCTGCTCCTCTAGTTGCCATGGCACTTTAACACGCAATTAATATCAAGAATCCATTTAGATCCCTTGTAGATAAACTGTTCTCTGTGTGAGCTGTGTGAAGTATTTTCAAACTAAACAAATTAACACACACACACACACACACAAAATTGTTTTTTTTTTTTTCAAAGCTTTACGAATCTTTTGTTTCGAATCAGTGGTTCGGAGCGCGTATCAAACTGCCAAAGTCACGTGATTTCAGTAAACGAGGCTTTGTTACATCATAAGTGTTTTGAAATTTCAATGGTTCACCACTGGGGGGGCGTGACTTTGGCAGTTTTACACATGCTCCGAACCACTGATTCGAATAAAGTCATTATTTTGTTTTTTTTGGCGCACAAAAAGTATTCTCGTCGCTTCATAACATAAAGTTGAATTCTTAGAAAATAATGCACATTATGCAGTAATGTACATTATTTTCTAAGAATTCAACAGCCTGGAGTTAATTATTCCTTAGATAGAGAATAAGCATATGTGAATTAGCCTAACTTACCTGAGTTTGTGCGTCTCTAATAGTGAAACATTAAGTTTATCTACCTCAAGAACCACACAGTTACCTTGCTTGTGAGAAATGTATCTTTTAAGTTGCTAAACTATTTTACTGATTAATTAGACAAAGCAGCGCTGACAAAACGTTTCTGTGAGAGTGTGTGTCCTTACTATACAGTATGTGTGTAAGTTTGAAAGAGAGAGAGAGAGAGCGAGAGAGTATGCTTTTAGGACACAATAAAACATATTTTGTGGCAAAAACCATGACAATAATTTGTCATTTTCATCCTATTGTTTACTATATTTATTTGTTTGGTCAGTGTCGTTGTGGGTTTTGTTTCTTTTGCGGTTATAGGTTGTGGGACCTATTGAAATAACATTTGGCAAAGTGATATGGAACTGCAATGAGGTCAAGACCTGCTAGAACTACTTTAGCCGTGCGTTTCCTTGAAAATAATTGCACACCTTAGAACGCTGGTCAACCAATCAGATTCGAGCATTCAACAGCCCCATGGTATAATAATGTAATATAATAATATAAAAATATTTAATATTAATTAATATTAATAAAGTCAATTAGTGATCCACAAGGGTCGTATGGATCACCTGTGTTTGTTTTGTGTGGTTTTTGAAGCGTCACATATGAGGGTGCTTTATATGGACTCACCAGCCCACAGAATGGATTACTTTTCTGAAAATATCTCTTTGTGCTCCACAGAAGAAAAAAAAGTCATATTCATCTGGGACGGCATGAGTGAGTAAATGATGAGAGAATTTTCATTTTTGGGTGGCATATCCCTTTAACTTATTGTTAACTGTTGTATAAAATCCACACAGATGTGACATTGTCAAGATCTTCGAAATGCTAGAAGAGACACATGAGATATTAGAGAGATACTGAAGAGATCTCATTTGTGATTTTTCTTGCTCTTGCTACTGTGTTCTATGCGCAAAAGATATATTAGCTGTTCACCTAGGCCAATCCGTTGACCAATCCTGGATATCGAATATACCATAAAATGTTTCCAATCTCAGCAAAAGGTTTTACAGCTTAGCCAAAGGCAACTAGTTGTCCTTGAGGAGAAGACTGACAGAAGCAAAGCGGTTTAGTGGTTTATAAAAGTCATAAGGTAGCCTGTATTTCACTGGTCTTTTCATGTTAGAAAAATATTCACAGCATCTTTCTCCTTCTGCAGTGATTTAGGGAGGATATAAATCACTGGCTAATAAGTTTTATTTCATTTCCTTGGCAGAGATACTCAGCTTTTTTCTGCCATATGCAGCTGTTTCATCATGTAAATAGCACTTCAGGATACTCGGCCATTTAGTGATCCAAAGATTATCTTTTCCAAGTAAAAGATTTAGTTTGGAGCACTACAACAGCACTTGGGAATTTTAAATGGTTTTCTTCTCTTTTAAACATCTTTGATCCTGAACAGCGAAAGGCCAAGGGTAAATGCAATTAATAAGTGTTTACAAAAGGAGATCGGATTACCTAACTGTTTGCACAATCAAGCTCCCATTCAATTTTGCCCACAACACACTTGTTCTCAATTGTACTGAATTTCAGGCTGAAGTGGTACCGTGGGCCTCTTCAGGCTGGGAGATGTAAGAGGAGAGTCACGTAAAAACAGATTGAAAAGAAAATAAATAAATAAAATTATTCTTAATGAATAGAGAGGAGCTGCCATGAAATCATGAACAGAAGCCAATCAGCCCATTCAATCTCTTGAGCTTTATGAGCCGTGCAAGTTTTTAGCACTCTGCGCAATGAAGTGGGACACAATTAGCATGCCAGCAATTAGATCTGAAGTTCTTACACTGCATTTAAACAGCCAACTCTTTGCTTTAAGGGATTTGGTGAGGTGGTTTGCAGCATAATTGCTTTCAAAAGTGTATCACATCAACGTACATGCTTGGTTTGGTCATATTTTCTGCTGGTTGTTAACTGTCTTTGATTTAGGACTGTCTATTTAACATGTTAATTTCATTAAATGGATGGATTTCTGTGGACTGCAGGTTTATGTTAAATGAAAAATAGAACAAAAGCACTTTTTTAATGCCTGTTGGATGGAGTTTTTCTTTGTAAACACTGGTAAATGTGAATTACAGTTCACCAATGCTTTGTTTAGAGTGCATGCAGGCAAGGAGAATTGAATAGTGAACATGTGACTTTTAAAAAACAACCCGTCTCAGTTTTATAAGGCAAATGTGAATCATATCTGACGCAGGACTTTATTAGATCCTTTCTGGCTCATGTTCCACCCCCTTAATGTTCACTGACCTCAGCATTAGAGGAGAGGATGCTGACTGGGACGCCCTTTGACTTTGACAGCCGGGGATGTGACACCCATATGTGTGCACTGAACAATGCTGACCCACTGGATTTTTTTACACACCAGGGCAGAAGTATGTACTATTCTGGGGTGAACTGTCTATTTATAAGAGACTTAAGAGACATGTTGCCATCACCTGACGGCATCAGTTGCACAAGACATTCATTGCAAGACAAAACTTCATGTGTGTTCTATTATGCCTTTACCAAACTTAGCAATTCTATATTTTAATTTTTAAATTTTTAATTCACATCAGTATTTCTTTTGTTTTATTATATATTATTTATTTTATATGCAGCACAGTTATTCTAGCCACTGCAAGGCACTAAACTGCAGGTGAGAAACATTTCACATCACAGTGTAGATAAGTGATGGTTTAAATATTAGGTAGACGGAAATCATGGACATTTAATTCAGTAGGAAATAAATGTAGGAAATGGTTATAGATTTGATGATGGTTTCTAAGATATGAGTCATACATCCTGTGAGCAGTCAGGGCCACCAGCCCAATTATAGCTCTTCACTGTATGCTCAGCTGTGTAGTGGTCCAAACTATTATTTCCCAGACAGATAACAGTGATCCCAACTGAAATATATGTGACTTTCAAATTGAATTTGGAGACTGACTAAATTAAATCCTTTTATCTGCCTGTTTTCCCTTTTCTTTCAGCCAATTCCAAACCCTTCTGTTCCAAATGACTTCTGACCATAATGATCTCTTTATTACAGAAAATGAAACAATTATGATAGAATTAGGGTCACAAAGCTACCGAATTTTACATGTTTGCCTAAATTCAGGTCTAAGGATGTAATGCATCCTATAAAATCGGAAAACATCTGGTTTATGTATTCTGCTTCTTAGTTGCACCCCTCTGAGGCAAATGGCAAGTAAACTCAATAAAATCTAATTTACAAGGAGTTTTAAAATTGAGTTTAGATAACTGAGTGCAGAAGGACTGGCTCCTAAATAAAAGCTAAGAAACACAACTGTTACATTAGCGTGTGGTATAAAACATCAGGCAGACAAAGAGGAACAATAAAGGCAGCATTTAATAACTAAACTCAGAATATCAGCTTACACACTACATACAAACGAGAACGGACAGAGACTGAAGGAGAACACAAGGTATATACACACACGAGGCAAACAAAGGGAACTTAACGAGGTGATTAACTAGACACAGGTGAATCAAATTAACAGAATGGGGAAAACTAGGTCACAGGGGAAAAACAGAAATGAGAACTAACAGTTCGCCCCCCCCCCCCCCCCCCTCTGTTTTTGCCCCTCTCCTCGTCCTCCTCCAGAGCCATGAGAGGCGCCACCTTGGGGACGGCCGATGGAGATGCCACTGGTGATGGAGATCCAGGTGGAGCTGGCATGCTGGAGAGCCCACATGACACTGCTGGATCTGGAGACAGAGGGAGCCGGGACGACAAGCATCCGAGGTGGATTGGGGGGGGGGGGGCAGGTGGAACCGAAGGTGCAGGCTGGACAACTTCTGACCAAGTCGGAGCCTGTGGGATGAGGGAGCCCGGTGGAGTCGTGAGGCTGAAGGTTTCCGGTGGAGCCGAGGGAGGAGCCACAGCGGAGGCGATGCGTCGACAGGCCGCGGTGGAGTGTTGGGTTCGGAGGCTGGAGGCGGAGCCAGGGATCCTCTGGTCTAGGTGGAGCTGGTGGCCTGAAGCTTTGAAGCGGGTCCTCACGCTTTGGTGATGGAGCTGAAGAGGGGCTGAAGGGTACCAGTGGAGGCAGAGATGAGACAGCAGTAAGAGGAGGTGGGAGAGGGAGGGAACACAAAACAGGGCTGGACGGAACCAGCGGGGAGACGGACAGTTCAGGGCTGGACGGAACCAGCGGGGAAAGGAGACACAGGGAATTAACCTCCTCAAACACATCTAATAATCCAAAAAGAGTTCCAGTGGCCATAGCGACCCCATCCACCGCGGTGATGTTGTGGGCGGAGCTCTCCTCCCAGCCCTCAAACTCCACCAACACTCCTTCGGCAGCACACGATGTAACGGGCTCACCCACCTGGTCAGACACACCTTGTGGTTCACACCCCAGGGCGACGACTCCTTCCGTCCGTCACGGCAGGTTGAAGTCCACGGTCTGCGGTGGGCTCTCATCCCATCGTGCACGTAGTCAGTGGCGTGTGGCTGGTCTCTGGATGTGGAGTGGGGCTGGTGTCATCCTCAGCTGGGCCGATGGTGAACGGGGAGTTGCTCACCAGCACCCACTCCACGAATGCGGCGAAGTCCTCCGTTGGACCGCTCGCTCAGGCCGGTGTGATAAAATACACAGAGCGAGCGGTCCGGGAAGTGGGTCTGGTACGCAAGCTGGAGAAAGTCACTAGTGTGTTGTTCCAGCGAGCGGTCTCCCTGCTCCAGGCAGAGAAGCTGGACAGCGGGTAGATCCATGAGGGAAAAAGAAAACAAAAAACTGAAGAAAAACGCCGCAAATAAAAAAATATCACAGTTGGGTCCGTTTTTCTGTTACATTAGCATGTGGTATAAAACATCAGGCAGACGAAGAGAAACAATAAAGGCAGGATTTAATAACTAGGGGAAAACGGAAAACAGGGGAAAACAGAAACATGAGGACTGTAACAACAACAGAGTATGCGTGTATTAAGTAAACGTATTGACCAATGGTGCAGAATAACAAGTACAGTCATTCATCCTGTCACTTAAATAATATATATTCAAGTCAGTTGCATTATACAGAACATCAGAATAGTGTTAGGTTCATATTAGAGAGATATAGTAACAGTAACTGCAAAATGCTAGGTTTTATTTAACTGTTGTTTAAAAATGACTGTACTGCTTGCTTAAAATTAATCCAAAGTATGTTGAAAATGAACATTTATTAATATGTTTAATAAATCAACATTTATTAATACGTTTAATGAATAATAATTAAACAATAAACATTTATTCAATTTCTTATTAATAAATGTTTACCTTTTGATTATTATTGTTGCCTCTAGTAATTATGTGTCTGATTTTTAATTTCCAACCTATTTAAGTTTCACAGTGATTATTCATGTATAGGTATACAATTTACCTAACCTCATCTTTTGAGACCAGGTCACTTTTTTGTGTGTGTATTCTTGTGTCCTTCATTAAACCGGTAAACACAGACAGTTGAACAAAACCAGTTAAACACCTAAAACAGAAACTTGTCAAGCGGCTTGAAGGTCAGCAGTTGGATAAAATCATCTGCCAAGTCTGCTATATTTAGTTGTTTTCGAGCAATTTTTATTGCTTCTCAGTGAAGCATGACTCTAGTTTCAACTTTTAGCCATTGTTATTGCTTCATCGCTGCAATCTACAGCTGATTTGTTACAGTTTTCAAACAAAGTTACAGTTTACAGTCAAAGTTTTAAGTGTGGGTTGGCAAAAAGCATGTTTTCATTCATCTAACAGGCGTCCTATTTTTGACCTACATTAACTATGTTAAAAGAATGTAGTTATAGTATAGTTTCATTTAATTCTCTGTGCTGAGAACATTACAGTATATAACAGCATTCATGTGCATTTCTCATCCAAAATCTAAAGCACACTGGCAAGTTTACACAATGAATAAACAGCGTCCTTCTGAAACTGCCAGAATAACTTCAGAGTGATGAAAAAATATAAACCATGAAGAGAAGAGGAACATGATTCTATCCTGTTTCCATCCTGCATGGGCCCAGGGAGCTCGTTACTCAAAGGAAATCCACTATTTTTTATTTTTTATGGACTTTCAAACTTTTTTTTTTTTTTTTTTTTTTTGCAGTAAACGCCACTAAACCATAACTTTAGAATTTCAAAATAGCAGTTTTCAATTTAGGAGTGGAACAAGTCTGTGATTAACATAACATTAAGAGATTTTCACGATTGGTTCTACAAGGTAAATTACACAGTCATGCCTCAAATGTGAATTGCAAATAAATTGTAAGGACAAAAACTACCACAAGGATGTGTATGTGTTTGACAAATTGTTGTAGTCCTTTGTTTTTCAACAAAGTCTCTTATACTCACAAAGGCTGCAATTATTTGATCAAAATGACAAAAATAATGTATAATATTATTTTAATTTAAAAAATAACTTACATTTTAGCATGGCAAAGCAGAAATGATTCTAATATGCTGATTTGCTCAAAAAAAAAAAAAAAAATTCTTATTATTATCAGTGCTGAAAACAGATGTGCCGAAACCATGATCATTTTTTTTCAGGATAATTGGATTAATAGAAAATTCAAATTCATGTAATATTATTCCTGCCATAGATCTCGCTATCAATAGAGCTATTCAGCTATATATATATATATATATATATATATATATATATATATATATATATATATATATATATATATATATAATTTATTGTAAATAAATGCAGCCTTGGTGAGCAGACGAAACTTCTTTTAAAAACATTTAAAATCTTACCGATTCCAAACTTTTGACTGGTAGTGTATATATATATATATATATATATATATATATATATATATATATATACACTACCAGTCAAAAGTTTGGAATCGGTAAGATTTTAAATGTTTTTAAAAGAAGTTTCGTCTGCTCACCAAGGCTGCATTTATTTAATTAAAAATACAGTAAAAACAGTAATATTGTGAAATATTATTACAATTTAAAATAACTGTTTTCTGTTTGAATATATTTTATAAAGTAATTTATTCCTGTGATCAAAGCTGAATTTTCAACATCTACAATAAATTATCCTACAATTTGACACCAGTGCTAGACAGATTTCAGCATAATTAAAATTGTTTTACCATATTGACAGTTCTAAATTAAATTGTAGTGCTTTACTGAATTTATTTTTCATTATTGAAAAAATGAGTCTCGACTTCAATGTCAATGAACTCATTTATTACATACCTTTTGATGTCATACGGGTCTGCTAATTTCTTTTGTTTTGTTGTACCTTACTACAATCTTGTTCAAACTGGTTTCTAAATCTGTTTATTCATGTCTAGACAAATTTGATGAATTTGCGTGTCTTAAGTTTTAAATTTATGTGCAACACCTCATTAATGTGATTAACTCACCTTCTGCCATGTTTTAAAGAAGCCATCTTTTGCCATGTTAAATAAATACTTGAATTTATTAACACTTTGTTATTTAATATCACTTTGTTATTAACACTTTCAGTGTAATCCAAATGAATTAAAACAACACTAAAGGTGTTAAAAGCACCATAGTGTAAAACTAGTACGACAATATAAAGTGTAAAACTTTACACTCATGGTGTAATTTTTTTTTTGCACTATATAGTGCTTTTTTAACACTGTAAATTCAACACTACAAACAGTGTACTTTTTACACTAAATAGAATGGGACCATATATGATCCGAAGTAGTGCATATAATATATATATATATATATATATATATATATATATATATATATATATATATATATATATATATATATATATATATATATATATATATATATATATATATATATATATATATATTATTATTATTACACATTTATTGAAAAAGTAAATGACTCATGACTGAACAGCTCTATTGACAGGCAGGAATAACATTACATCACTTCTCATTCTCTGAAGAATTTCCTCCAGTCCACTTTCTTGTTTTTCATGAATAAGCTCTTTATATGGGTCCTGTGTCTATAGTCCAAGCAATGAGAGCGGAGGAATCAGATACAAGCTGGGAAACTGCATGGTGTGTTTTCAAGAGCTATTACTGGAAATTAGCATTATGTCAGGGAGAAAAGATGGACCATGCTTCATAAAAGTAAATATACAACTGAAACAAAGTAATTGACGTGGGATTGTAAGTTTGAATGCATTTAATTTCAGGGTGGTATTACATCTGACTGACATATATTAGCTGACAGAATAAGCGTTAAATCCCTTCAGTGTGGTTTTGTTGCAAAGAAAGCTTTATATTCTTATCTTTTGGCAGGTAATGATGGATAAACTTTGTGTTTTTACAACTGGTTTTCACCCTTGTGAAGTTGGGTAAATGTGTATTGTGGAGTTCAGAGCCTTGGAAAGAGCTTTTTCTGTTTTTAGCAGCTTTCATTCACTTCATTTATCCATGTCTCAAAGTTCTCACTATTAAAATGAATGGCTGAGGGAAAATCCGGTATGGTCATGAAAACACTTTTCCCCTTTTCTACGAATCTCTCGTACTTTATCAGACATCAGGGCACAGATGTGAACTAGATTACCCCACACTCCCCCATAATATTCTTCTCCTGCACTCTCTCTCTCTCTCTCTCTCCTCCTCCTCACTCTCTTGACCACAAAAGAAAGAAATCATTGAGTTTCTCCCTTTTTATAAACACTCCCTCCCCTTCTAGTAGTCTCCAAATAGGGGCACAGACTTTCAGGTTCCCAAACTTTGTTGGAAGAAGTGAAAAGAAGTTTAAGGCAGGCATTTATGTGCTCCACTTCTCTGCCTTTGAATGACAAAGCATAGAACAGAGCTTTGAACATTTGACCAGACACATGGCTCTAACTTGTGACATGGCAGAAGATTCTGGTGAGTTCTGTCAGTTTTTGGAATTTTCTACATCAAAAAACAAGACGTATGTCTTGATAAATATGGCAGAGATAGTTTATAGATTTTTTTCTGCATTCATGGTCTAAAATATTTTAAACTGACCACTGATTGAGTTTTTTTGCATGTTTATATCCTGTAAATATGTCCTGTTAAACATATTCTGTTACTCATAGGAATATCACCTTTCATTTGACACGTGCAGTGACAGTGTAAGGAGTAAGATACTCAACCTTTAATTTTTTTTTTTTTTTTTTGCGCATGTGAGTAGTTGTTATGGGTAATTACAAAAATTCTCTTTCATAAGTGAGAGTACAAGCCAAAAACTGGAAAAGCGACTTTGTACTTTCCATTCAAAGAGACTTGTGGCTTACTTGCGTAGTCTTCCAGTACTGAAAATGTTTCTCTGATGGATGATTTTCAGCGCAAGGGTGAACATGACAACATCCAGACACTTGGCATTAATACTGAAGGTTAATTGAGCCCTTTTTTATTTGGACTGAGCATCAGACTTTGTTATCATTAAAAAGATACTGCATTTCCTCAGCTTTGAACTGGTTTGGCATTTATTTTTAGGAATGATGCAATGCTACTATAAAGGTGCCTGAAGGAAACATAAAGGTCAAAAGCACTGTTTAAATGGGCTTTTATGGTTCCAATTGTATCATTTAAGTGTCTAAAATGTTTAATTGTTTTCTCCGTTGTAAAAAATCACAAGCTTTGGATTGGCAGAGCGTGCAGTTGTGTGGGATAAAAATGGAGCGGCTAATCAAATCAAGGCATTTGTGCCGTTGTTCATTCACAAAGTGAAAAATAATATCTGCATATGGTTTAAGAACAATATGATTCATTCCAAGGTATGAAAAACAGTTTCAGTGTTTCTCATCTCAATACATTTGTCACATTCAGACTTAAGTTATAAAACAGCATTTCAAAACATATTTCAGCATTTAATTTTCACAGCAAAAAATAATGAAAGAGATTCATTCATTTTCTTGAAGTGCTTCAGGACTAAATGAGAAATAAATCAGTGCTTTCATCATTGCATGCACAGCAGAGCAGAAGTTCATTACAGGCTGTGTTGGTCTGCTGAGTTACAGATATTATCCTTCCTCCATGGAGCACAAATGTCAATCAGTGAGCATGAACAGCAAATTACTGCTGTGGAGAGGCAAAGATGCTCTTGATGATACTTGTTTAAATTGTTCTTTACTAAAAGAGCTTGATAAACATTTATAGTGTCATTGATAGGTTTTTTTTTTAAATGTAAAAAAAAAAAAAATGCAAACAGATTGGATAGGATATGTAACCAGTAACTTTTTAAAGTTTTATTTGTCTGCATGTAGCAGAACCTGATTTGACCAAGTGCATCATGTTCCTGGATCAACATCTTTTTTGATCCTGGAACATTCCAGTCAACCAATTAGATTTGAGCGAAGTTTACAGTTTATATTAAGTTAAGGCTTACAACCAGGGTTAGGTGCTTCTACACCTGTGTTATTCACCTATCATTATCCTCTGATTTTAGGAATAACTTATAGGTATGGTTACGTTTAAGGGTAGGGTTATGGTTAGAATTACATTTTTAGACAGGAATGTTGCTCCAGGATCAAGAAAATATGTTGACCCAGGAACGCGTCTAACTCTGCAAAATCAGGATGTGTTCCTAATGCAACCCCACATATCAAGCCTTTAAAAAAGATGACAGCAGATTGCAGATTTAATATTTGCTTTATATATATATATATATATATATATATATATATATATATATGAGATGTTTGAAATTTTCATGCTGCTCAAGTGAGCTGTACCGCAAAACCCAAAATGCTCACTCTGTGAAAAAGAGCTGCTGTCTACCCTTGAAGACAGATATCGCATTTCACATGTTTCCAGATGTTGAAAGGAGTGTTGGGACGCCCTGGAGTAGACAGGACACTGAAAGAAATTGTGTGAGTGTTCAGTTCAGTCACATCTGGAGACATGAGGGATGAGAGTCCTCTCTGCATCAGAGAACAGGAGCTATAACAACTTCACTGCAAAATTCTGTTTCTTATCCAGCATTTTTGCTGCTAAAATATCTAAACATCCTTAATATAAGTTTTAATTAAGATGCAAAATTGTGTAAGATAATAAGAATTGTTTTCAGAGAATATAGCCCATTATGTATTTTTTTAGTAAAAAAAAAACCCAAACCTCTCTAAATGTTATGTTTTAAACATGAAATATAAACTTAATTTAATAGCCTATGTGTTCTTTTTACATTTAAATAGCTGCAGTCTTGCCTCTCCAAAATAATCACAAAACAACAGTCAACATTTTATTTATTTATTTATTTTATTTAACTATTTTAGTTTATAAAACCATTTAAAAGACTTTGTGGTGACATAGTGGTGGCCACTGTCCATTATGCATTGTAGAATCTATGAAAAGGAAAGAATGCCAGGATTAACAAAAGCCTGTGTGATTGTATTATCTAAAATGGGACTTACACTTTTTCTTTGAAAGAGTGAAGAATGAAAGAGCGATAGAGGTAGAGAGCACTCATCCTTGTACATGCAAGACTAAACAAACAGCCTCCCTTTCTCAGAGGGTCATGTGCTACACCTCAGGGTCCTCACATAAATGAATGTGCTCAATACACATACCAGCAGGAAGCCCCACACCACATGCTCCGGAAAAGCCTGTAAAAGTGACTGCTTCATTTAGCTTTCACAGTACAGTTGGCAGACAGTATAATTTTGTAAATAAAGAGAATTCTTTCATCCCCTGACCTCTCATTTTCTTAACATATGTTACAGGAAATTATTGAAAGATATGTGTATTTTTCCTTTTAAACAGTTTGGTATAATATAATATAATTAGTAAGACGCGTGCCAGTATCAAGTTCTCTTTCGTGCTTGAACAAACAATAATACACAGAATTATGCCAAAATGCCCGTTTTGTCGAGTATCCTCATAAGAGCAGTCTTAAATGAGTTAAATAACGTCTTAAATGAACTTAAAGAGTTGTGAGAAAATTAAATGCGATTCAGATCTGCGTCATGTTTGGCAGCAGCAGGTCTTAAAGTGACAGCAGCCTAATAAATCAGTTGATGTGATGTCTGTCACTAATGTTAATCAAAGAACAAAGGTAACAGAGAAAATTGTCGCTTCAATCGGGATTTATCTATATTTGATTTATAATTCATGCAGTGAAGACTGTAAAGTGTTTGGTAACTTTATTCAATTTCTGTATATTTCCTACCTGTTAGACAGGTAAAAAGATGCCATTAAACAAATATTTAAAATATACTGTCTTTAAGTTGTGTCTACATTAATTTGGAAAATTATTACAATATAAAAATATTAAAAACTCCAATGTATCGCAATTCATCTTAATATTTTTTTAATCGATTGACAGCACTAAATATATTATATTTTATTATATTATACATCCCACATACTACTGTTTCTTATTCAGCAAGGAATGCATCAAATGAATTAAAAGTGACAGTAAAGACTTTTAGACTGTTACAAAAGATTTTATGTTTCAAATAAATGCAGTTCTTTTGAACTTTTTATTCATCCAAGAGTTCTGAAATACTGTATCACAGTTTCAAAAACGCAAAAATCAGCATATTAGAATGATTTCTGAAGGATCATGTGACTGAGGACTGTAAAAATATTTCACAGTGTTACTGTTTTTATTGTATTTTTAATCTAATAAATGCAGCCTTGGTGAGCAGAAGAGACTTCTTTAAAAAAAATGTTAAAACATTTTACAGACAGAAAGTTTTTACAAACTTCTGAACAGTAATATATAGTTTCACTTGAAGAGAATACAGAAATAGATTTTCAGTCTGTTCTCAAAGCAAACCATTACTCAAGCTTCTGTTTATTTCCTCACAGATGAGGTCAGAGCTTTGCAACAGTGGTGATTGTGTGGAGAAGCTCTGTCCCGCTCAAGAGGGACCTCACATTTCTCATTGCTTGAGTACTCATCCATCACTCCGTCAAGTCCCAGGTCATAGAGGTTATTCCCACTTCTGGGTCATGATGAGGCTGCACTCAACACTGGGCACTTGGCTCTTCACACTCCTAGTGATGCAAGTCTACTGCCAGAGTGGTGATGATGGAGAGTGGGGATCAGGTGACGTCTCCGGGCCTGTGGTCACTGGCAACTCCTCTGCTTCAGTTTTCCATGCAGCCGGGGATGAGCCAGACAGAACCAGCCCACTTTTTCAAACCCTGCCAGAGACGGAAGGTGGCGACTGTTATGTCAACTTCCATACCAGCCAAGTCATGTCAAGGCGGTTACGAGCTTTCAGAGAGGAAGTTGCTTACCTAAAGGCTCTTCAACATGGGAACCATGCAGTGATGGAGAATCTGGTCCAGTTTGTAGGAGCAGAAATGGGAGATCAACGCTATGAGGAGGTGATTCAAGAGAACATTGTTGGAATCAGGGAGGAACATGTGAGCTGTGAGAGTGTGGTGACAAAAGCAACAGAGGAGATGGAGAATCAGCTGCAGGGAGACACACAAGACACTTCGGCTGGAATTCAGAAGTGAGATGAGTTGAATCCTAATAATACAGTCATATCCTCATATCTTCAAGGCAAATCTCCAAGGTTTTTAAAAATTGAAACTGCTACTAATTTGTCTAAATATACAGATATACTGTTACATGAACCTTCAGAAATCATTCTAATATACTGATTTGCTGCTCTAAGAAACATTTCATATTGTTATCAATGTTGAAAACAGCTGTGCTGCTTAATATTTTTGTGGAAACCATGTATTCTTTGATGAATAGAATGTTAAAAGTAACAGCTTTTATATGAAATATAAATCTTTTATTAATGTTTTTAATGTCACTTTTGATCAATGTAATCGTTTTTTATAATTTATAATTAAAATTGTGTAAAGAGTTAAAGGGATAGTTCAACCAAAAATGAAAATTATCCCATGATTTACTCATCCTCAAGCCATCCTAGGTGTATATGACTATCTTCTTTCAGACGAATACAATCGGACATATATTTAAAAATATCCATAGTCCTCCAAGGTTTATAATGGTTGTGAATGGGGGGCCGTGTTTTGAAGCCAAAAATATTGCGTCCATCCATAAAAAAAAGTAATCCATACAACTCCAGGGGGTTAATAAGGCCTTCTGAAGCAAAGTGATGCATTAGGGTTAGGGTTAGAAAACCCCTAACCCACCCTAACCCTAACCCTTGTAAGAAAAATATCCATATTTAAAACTATAAATTCAAATAACTAGCTTCTGGTGGATGACCATACGCAGAATGTGCAAGTCGGTTTGCGGTGGAAGAGTATTCTTTGACCTGACGCACCGCATAATGACGCAAGGCGCAGAGGATAGTGCAAAACAAATCATCGGTCATGGATTATAAGTCTAAAACAATCATTTTTAAAGAGAAATGGTGGAGGATTTCAATATAAGACAAGAGGAGCCCTATTTGTTTGAACTGCGAGAGATGTCTAAGCTTACAATACTCCAACATCCTGCATCATACATCGAGTTTTGAGGATTACTCATTTGGCGCAAGTCGATTTGCACATTCTGCGTACGGTTGTCCGCCAGAAGCTAGTTATTAGAATTTTTAAATATGGATATTTTTCTCACAAAAAGGCATCGCTTTGCTTCAGAAGGCCTTTATTAACCACCTGGAGTCGTATGGATTACTTTATTTTTTATGGATAAATGCAATATTTTTGGCTTCAAAGCGCAGCCCCCCATTCACAACCATTATAAACCTTGGAGGACTAAGGATATTTTTAAATATATCTCCAATTGTGTTCATCTGAAAGAAGATAGTCATACACCTAGGATGGCTTGAGGGTGAGTAAATCATGGGATAATTTTCATTTTTGGGTGATCTCTATATAGTAACACTTTCAAGGTAAAGGATAGTAAATACATTACAACCATATAAAACTCTTAAAAAGAAAGTGTTAAAAAGAAATATATGCTTATAAACACAGTGATGAGTTACAGAAACATAGAGCCTCAGAGTAACCACAATGATGCTGTTTTGCTTCTGGTCTCTGGGTTTTCCATCACCAGCCTGGACGGTTGGAAGGAATGCGAATTTCAGCCCCTTTGAGGCCCCTGGTTTAAGAAAAACGAAGCTGAGGCCCTATAGGAGGCCCCTGTTCATTTCCTATTTCTCCTCCATCCCTCTCTTTCTCTCTCTATGTCCGTCTTAGATTATTTCTGATGTTGTGTCTGATTTATGTTTTTATCTAAGAATAAAAGAGGAGTCCCTTGCCTTTGAAGAAATGCTGCGTACCGCGTCAGCCATCGCCACTCGACTGGAGAGTTCCTCAAGAGCCCTGCACATGGAGATGATCGAACAGCTGAGGAAGAACACGAGACAGCCGCGCTAAATTAAATGACCCAGTGGGAAGCCGTCCAACCTGGAAAAATTGCTATAGTGTCACTTCTATATTTATCCACAATGTTTTAATAACAGTGAAACCATGTCATCACATGCCATCATTTACATTGTTTTTTATGAAACAGCATTATTGTCAGAGGACTGAAACTCAGACTATATTTTTCCTCTCTTGTCCGATGTTCATTTGTGAGCCATAATGAAAACATAATGGTGTTGTGTACAAGGAAATTGAAAAAATGATCTTGGCAGTGAGGTGACATCTTAAAAGAATATTTTCTTTCCAAGTACAGACAACCCCGCAGCTATGGTCTGGCTGTCTTGGCGCTAGGGAGCAGATGGTGAAAAGACTGTATGAGGTTCTGGAAAACAACAAGCCTGAACTCATATACATTGGAAAGAGAAAGCAAGGCGGAGAAAGAACAAGGGGAAAAATATAAGGCAATGATGTCACCGAGGAATAAATGAAAACGTGACTTGGCAGCTTAGAGCCACAATCTAAAGAAACAGATGAAGAAACAATTCGAAATCTTTGCAGGCAAAGAATGTTAATTTTCAGTGTATTCCGATTATAGTCAGTTGTGGTCCCTTTTGTTGTATGTGTATTTTGACGCAATTCTGAGTATATGCTAGTATTTGTATGTTCAGATAGAGCCTGTGTGAATGAATGAATTTCAATGACATGAAATATATAAATACTATATCGAACCTTTATACTTAAAAACTATTGATGCTAGTCATTCTTTATGTGCCATTGTTTAATATGATATTCACATAAATTCAACTTTGTGTTAAAAGAATAAAAGAATATCAGGGTTCCCATTTTGTAATACTTAGAAATATCAGGGAATAATTTTTTTTTTTTTTTTAAGGTCATGGAAAGTTTTATAATCATTATAGATTCTTCAAGTAATTCCTCAGCTATAAATTGCTCTTTGTGCGTGAACTCTTTAAAGCTGCAGTCCGGAAGTTTTGCCTCTTTGTCGCCATCCCTGTTTGAAACTTGCAATTGCAGTTATTTGCAGAATCATCACCTTTATGTGGGTTGTGCATCGGCGCAGCTCCTCAGCGCGGATGAATCTAATGTTTTGAGGAGAATGTGTGGCTGTCAGTCACCACACTGGTGGATACTTTACAGGCACTTCGGAATCACAGATTGTAGTCTTGGAAGTGTGACCAAAATCAGAATTTTCACTGGAGGATGTCATCTGAACAAGTAACAAATCTGCCACTTTTGTTCTGACCAACTTATAAAAAAAAAAGCATTACAATAAATCGCGCTACCAATGGTGATTAAATCTAATGATCGCATAGCTCGGATCACATCAAACTGTGCAAATTATTGTTATACTTTGTTCTCAAATTGTTAATGTTAACAACATCAGCATTGTGTGACTATGAGTATTTAGTGTGTATTAGCGTTACCTGTAGATTTCAATTTCTATACAGTCTAATATTTAATTGTCATACAATCCGCAATCAAAATTATAAGTTTAATTATTCCAGCTGCTGTGAGAAAAGGCTATAAATAATCCGCCACCTGCAGCATCCTCGACATTATATAGCCTGGGACTCATTCTTTATGTAAACAGATGTGATGTAATGACGCAAAGATGAACGCCTGCATGCTTGAATTTCCCGCGGAAACCTACCAGTACCACACGAGGTACAAAACAATACAAGCATAATGTAGTAAATCAGGCTAAATTAAGGAGATAGTTTTGAACACTGGCTGGTTATGAATTTGATTTTGGATAAATTTTACCCAAAAAAAGTTATTGACAGCAGCTTTAAATTGATTAAGAATAAAATCCAGATAGGCCTATCACAATCGACTGTAAAAGTCACTGAAAAGCCATTAGTCAGAAGGTGTGAGATCTCTGAAATGCAATACGGAATTGTAACAATTAGGCTGCTTGAATTAGCAACAGTTATGTAAAAATGGCAATGAGACATAATTACTGCCTGCTTGTATGACTAAAATATTTATATATAGCCTATAAATAATAAAGTATACATCTAAACAATAGGCAAGTTCAATTATATCAGTTATTGATACTGTCACAGTTATGTTCCGTTCTGTTTTATTTTTATTTTGATATTCTGATCCATTATTTGGACTAATTATTCCTGCGATCTCCTACGTATGCCTGGTTGCGATTTAATAACTGTTTTGTTTCTGGATTTTCCGTCGTCTTATTCGTGCGTGCTGACAAAATTATGTAGGCTATATAGGCTATTCCTCAATCCATGATCGGTTCACAGAATCGTTCAGTATTCAGGCCCAGTGTATTTAATCAGCATATATGTTAAATTGCTATTATGAATAGATTCTAAATAGAGTGTCTGTCTCTAAACAAACTAGAAAACATGCGTCTCAGTGCTCCCTCTCAGTTCTCGCTTCCCTTCAGCATTTATTCAGCTACCCTGACCTCTAGCGGTCATAAGATTCAATAGTTGAATCACTTTAAATCAAGATTTGTCTCCATACGCGTTCGCGCACGTATCCATTAAATGTTTATTATACTGTTTATGTATACGAGGGGAAAAAATACGTTTATATTTGTTGCTAATTGAAATCGGGCAATTTGAAATCGGGTCAAGCTCGTGAACTTGTGATTAGGTCCCTCCCTCCGTCCCTTTCTGCTATGACATGAAAGTGGATGGGCGGACTGAGAGAGATGCTCATTCATGAGTAAATCCTGGAAACAGCAGGAGCCAGGTCATGAGTACATCTGTGCACTTTGTGACACAAATGGAGTTACTCTGGGATATATCTAATTCTAAAAATCCTTATTTTTGGATGCAAATGGAAATAAAAGATACTTTTGCAGCACGGCATCTGTGTTCCTGATCTTAAGCTGAACAGGTGCGCTAAACTTAAGCTTATCATCGTGCCTTTTCACGTAGTGAGAAGGAAACTTCGAGTTTGGAGAAATATGGATAAATGGATTTATGCAACTTAAGTCGCAACAACGCCGATTCTGCCAGCACTTATAGTAATACACGTGATAAAAAAAATAGCAAATTATAAATAATAACTCAATAATAAATAATAACTTGTGAGGAGAACATCTCGCCTTGAATTGCCTACAACCACCAGTTCCAGCTGTAGTAGCCTATGACACCACAACAGAAAACACAGAAGCCATGAAAAAAACTGAATTCTACGGAAACTGGAAGTTGGAAATAATAGAAATGTTTTGAAACTAATTGGCTGTATGATGGAGCGCTTTGAGAATCAGTTCCTGCGGATTACTCTTCTCTGCACTATCCTATGTGAGTCAAGTAAGTTTCACTTCTGTTTTTTTTTTTTTTTTTTTTCACATTTTTCCACAAATTTTGCTTAAGAAAGGGACTAAAGAAAAGCCTAAAGGTAGCCTATAGCTGCTTTGTTGCTGGTCTAATCTGGTCTGTCAGCCTAAACCAGCTAATGGCCACACTGGACCAGAAACACAAAGTCCATTTTAAGATGAATTTTCTATAGGGATTACTTTTAGGCATTAGCCAACTAACGTACATGACTTTGATAAATTTGATTAATTTGCTTTCTCTGCTTTTAAAAAAGCCGTTTTTAAGCTGGTTAGACTGAAGACCAGCTTATCTTAAACCAGCAAACCATCGTGAGGGGTGCGCAGGGGTACAGTGTAGCCTATAGCCTATTTGGCTTTCATAACCACATTCAGAGATGTGTAGTGGGCATTAGAATGGCACGCACGATTGCCAGTAAAATTAAACGTCCTCTCCACGGCCAAGTCTCTATGGCGCTTAAATCAAGGCAGATTTATTGGGCTTGCTCATCACTCTGCGTTTACGCTCGCACTCTCCACGAGCGTCTCTTCATTTATGTGGCCGCTCGCTGTCAGCTGCCGCTGGACTCCTGATGAATGAATATCACACTGCGGGCATCTGACACCTCCCGCGTGCGCTCGAGCTGCAGCTGGATGCACTTTACCGCCGCTATTTGCGTCGGATTTGCTTAAGGTCATCCTGAGCTCTGGAAAGTTTCCAGAGTTGAACGGAGATACACGAAGAAGCAGGTTGCCATCCAATTTCAGGTCCGAGGCTTTGATCTACAGCCTAGTAGACTGTATAGTCAAATCCGTTCACCTGCTCTGCTGTTCCTCACACTCACAGACTGGAGAACAGATGCGCTGTTTGAGAGGCTGCATAACTGACGCAGGCGTCACCATTCCAAAATGGAATTCTGAACGAGGCTAGGATTCTGATGATCTTTTACATTAAAATAAATAAATAAAATAAAAAAATTCACGGGACCCAATAGTTTCTATAGTAGGCTACAGTGATTGTTACTTAAGAAAAAAATCACATGAGATCTAATTTAAATGTTGTACACTGTAATATATATATATATATATATATATATATATATATATATATATATATATATATATATATATATATATATATTTATGTGTGTGTGTATTACATACAGTACTGTGCAAAAGTCTTAGGCATGTCAGTATTTTCACCCCCCCAAAAAGGTTTTAAACCAGTTATTTATATATTTTGCTGTAGTGTGTCAGTAGGAAATATCAGTTCACATTTCCAAACATTCATTTTGACATTAATTTTAATAATTCAGTGAGATTTTTGAATACACAAGGAGTCTGACAATAGCTGGTGCTCCACACGGAGATCTGATCTCACCATCATCAAATCCATCTGTCATTACATGAAGAAACATGAAACTGAGACTAAATCCAGAAGAACCGTGGCCGTGTCTCCAAGACGCTTGAAGAAACCTTCCTGCAAAGCTACCTGAAAAATGTACCTGGACAAAAGCTGTTTTAAATGAAATGGGTGGTCACACCAAATATTGATTTTATTTAGTTAATAGAAGTTAATTGATAAATAAAATCTATTTATGACAGTATTTTTGAAAGCACCCTCACTTTACAGCTTTTTACAGCTCACTTTTTACTCAAGTGCCTAAAACTCTTCACAGTACTGTATATTTGCAGGAAGGTTTCGTCAAGCGTCTTGGAGACACGGCCACTTCTTCTGGATTTAGTTTGTCTCAGTTTCATCTGTTTTATCTTTTTTTGGAGCACCGGCTGTTGTCAGACTCTTTATGTATTCAAAAATCTCAAAAATTGGAAATGTGAACTGATATATATATATATATATATATATATATATATATATATATATATATAGGCTACAGTGCTTAACAAATTTATTAGGTCACCACATAATGTAAGGCAGAAAAAATAGTAAAGCACTTTATTATTTGTTTTTATTCAGATGCCAAATTACAGTTATTTACTTGCAGCCCTTAATAGAAAAATACGTTTTAATGGTTGAATGCTATGCTTAATTAATTTCTGACTTCTGAGAGAAGTGGAATATTCCAGCTCAAATTTGGTATAAAAAAGTGAATTCAGTTTGACATTCCTTACTCCTGTTCAAAATGGTGAAAAAAAAAAAAATAAAATAAAAAAAAAAAAAAAAAAAAAAAAATATATATATATATATATATATATATATATATATATATAAAACAATTGTAAATTAAACATTTTTATAATTTTTTAAGACAATTAGAACATTAGTGGGGACAAGACGAGATGACAGAAATGATTGTAACAAGAGGAATGTATGGGCAAAAAGTTATGACAATAATTTAATTCTCAATCTTCCATAATTTTGTTTAGTTTTATGACAATGGTGAGTAATACTTTATTTTAGTGGATATATGGTTAAAAAATAATGATAATGATATGACAACTAAGAAGAAATATCTCTTTAAGAAAACAAGCTATATGCTATACATTAATAATTTGGGTTAGATATGGGTTAGATAGGCTGTTTTCTTCTAAAAATATAAATTTCCAGCCTCAGAGTAATAATAGCTTGGAACGGCATGACCTGTCCATAATATGCTTTAAAAAAGCAAGAAATATGCCAGAGGTGAGAAAATATTTTCCTCCCCATCTGCAGGCCACTGACTATATTCGTTAGCTGTGCTTGGGTTTCACATCATGTCCCACTGTGCTAATGCCCTGTGGTGCAGACCCTAAATCTGACTTGTTAATGGCATGTTGTCATTCGCCCAGTGTGTGACTCATTGTGCCAGCATGACCCAAGGGAGCTCACTTCACCACACAGCAAATGACTGCGCTCAGAGAGCAACTCCAGCCACGCTACAGCACTCAAATAGCAGGCCTGACACATACTATGTGCAAACACTATCCTCAGGGTTCTGTGTTAATGCCTTCTCAGCTCAGAGATGAGACCAAGTTGGCCAGCTTAATGGTGTCTAGGCATAGGTGTCAACCAAAGGTGCAGTGATTACAGGACGTCGCCTCTCGGAAAAAGAAGAGAATCAATCATCATGCAGTTAGCCACACAAGCCCACATATCATTAAAATTTTTTGGCTTTTTTCATGTATCAGGTTTTTAAAGCAATGTTCAGATTTTTTTTCCTTCTCAGTATAGGTCTAAAGGAAAACTGAAATATAGTAATTTATTATACAATGGTTAGTTATGGTTCTCACACCTAGCAGCGTTCCAGTACCAGGTAGCACTGAAACTTTTCACTGTTTGAATCACTCCGCTTGCCCATGTTTGCACATCCAGATAGCCTGTCAGTCATTTTTGCGTTTAAATACAAGAGCCTCATGGCAGTGTAATTAAAACAAAAAACAAAAAAATAAAAACACACACACAAGGTAGACACTTTTTTTATTTTAGGAATCTACTTTTAAAGCTACACTATGTAACTTTTGACCCTCTAGCAGTTATACAAATAAAACTGCATAGATACTGCATATATATACACTACCAGTCAAAAGTTTGGACACGGTAAGATTTTTAATGTTTTTAAAAGAAGTTTCGTCTGCTCACCAAGGCTGCATTTATTTAATTAAAAATACAGTAAAAACAGTAATATTGTGAAATATTATTACAATTTAAAATAACTGTTTTCTGTTTGAATATATTTTATAAAGTAATTTATTCCTGTGATCAAAGCTGAATTTTCAGCATCATTACTCCAGTCTTCAGTGTCACATGATCCTTCAGAAATAATTTTAATATGATGAATTGCTGCTCAAGAAACATTTATGATTATTATCAATGTTGAAAACAGTTTTTTTTTTCTTTTTTCTCAGGATTCCTTGATGAATAGAAAGTTCAAAAGAACAGCATTTATCTGAAATACAAAGCTTTTGTAACATTATACACTACTGTTCAAAAGTTTGGGGTCAGTAAGAATTTTTATTTTTATTTTTTTGGAAAGAAATTAAAGAAATTAATACTTTTATTCAGCAAGGATACATTAAATCGATCAAAAGTGACAGTAAAGACATTTATAATGTTACAAAAGATTATATTTCAAATAAATGCTGTTCTTTTGAACTTTCTATTTATCAAAGAATCCTGAAAAAAAATATTGTACACAAATATTTTGTACAATTGAACACAATAAATGTTTCTTGAGCAGTAGATCAGCATATTAGAATGATTTCTGAAGGATCATGTGACACTGAAGACTGGAGTAATGATGCTGAAAATTCAGCTTTGATCACAGGAATAAATTACTTTATAAAATATATTCAAACAGAAAACAGTTATTTTAAATTGTAATAATATTTCACAATATTACTGTTTTTACTGTATTTAAAAATCTTACCGTGTCCAAACTTTTGACTGGTAGTGTATATATATACGGAATACAACTCACTCCCAAAGTTTCGATGATTGACTCCGTGGTAACCATGGTGAATTGACAACCGAATTTAGCTGCAGTGTGTAGACCTATGTGGAAAAACAATGGAAAAGCAGCACAGTGGAATGCAAAAAATGCGTGCTGTGTGAACTATTTCTGCAACTTTGTCATCTTTGTATGACAGAGTAAGAGTAACAGGCCTGTGATAAGAGTGTGATATTTCGAGTGGGTCATTGAATCATTTACTCAACCAATTCATTAAAACACACTGATTCATTCAGGAACAAAACACCTGATGTGTTTTGTGTTGCTCAGAGATGCGCAGGGGTTCTTTGTTTGGAAGTATTTTTATTGTCAAACCAACAACAGACAAAGTAGCTGGCATTATCATTGCCTAAAATATAAGTTACTTAATATTAGCTTCTTGAACTGTTGTTTATAGGTAATAATATACTGACAAATCATACTGTTTTCAGCTGTGATTACCCGCGGCACTGTACAGATACTGTACAGTTGATTTTCAGAAACACAGAACTCTTGCTCATATGATATTGCTTAAGTTTAATAATAATTTGCCTGGAAACATTTTTGAGCAAATCCATTACTGCTAGTCAACGGATGAGAAGTGATGGTGCGTGTAATTATAAATGATTAGAGAAATGAATAAGAGTTAATCCCCTGATGAAGCGTTTTAATACTATATGTTTTACTTATTTAACATGCAAATAGTGTGGTCAGTGAGCCCTAGATAAATTAATAAACTCTCTGTCCCATTAGTTCATTAAGTATTTAAAGTCTAGCTTGGCAAATTCACACACTTAATTAATGATTTGTCATGCATTCTCAAATCAATAAGAAAACTTTCAAAATGCTGAGTATGTGAAACCGCTTGCTTCTAGCACTCGGAATGTTTTGTACTGAAGTTCACTACAGATCAGATGATGGAATTTAGTTTAAATGTGTGCATGACTGACATTATATGATGACAAGCTGTGGATAGGATAATAAAACAATATAAATTGTCTCCATTCTCTCTTGATTGTGTGTGTTAACGAGGAGTCACATTAACACAGGCTAGATTAGTTATGTGAAATACTCACTGTATGTCTAAACATATAAAATGTTTTGTTGTTGCTGCTGTTTGCCGAACGGTAGCTGAATTAGATCAAAAATCACACTAGTCTTATAAGATATCTATATTGGAATTTCTTTTGAAACATTTTATTTGACAAAATATAAATATTGGCTGTACATGTCTTTTCCACTGGCAGTTTCTTGTTGTGAGAAGACTCACTCACACGCTGAAGATGAACTCTTCAAAAAGCTCTTTGACGGCTACAACAAGTGGTCAAGGCCTGTACCAAACACCTCTGATGTTGTCATCGTCAAGTTCGGTTTATCTATCGCCCAGCTGATTGATGTGGTAAGTTACTGCAGGCTATAAGCTTGAAAAGATGAAATAAAGAGTGACACCCGATTTATCATGATTTCAACATGTTAGCACCTGAAAATTCCTACTACCTGTATGATTTAACATGAACATGATGAACAATTTAAAATTAGGCTATTTAGAGATTTACATATACACTGTAAACTCGAATCAGTTGGCAAAACTCAAAAAATTTGAGGCAATCAGTTGTCTCAAAATTTTTAAGTTAAGAAATTCAACGTTTAAGTAAGCAGAACTGGCAGATTTTTAATTTGTACTACTCATACATTTTAATTGTTCGTAACTTGAGTACACTCATAGATGTAACTTAAAATTATCATGTAATCTAAATGTAAACATTTTTATTAGTGTAAAACTAGCTAGCTATAACAAGCTAATTCAGAAAATGCTAACTTGTTAATTTGCTAACATGTTAACAATAGCATGGTATAGCACTTGTTGAATTGGTACAGCAATATAATGCAACATTGCTCTCAAACCAAGCTGCATGCACCATTGTCACCATGATGGTAAAAAACCCACATTAACAGAAACTCATCTAAATTAGCATAACAAAACATTAATCACTACTAAATCTCCCACTTAACATTAATATAGTACAAAAAACATTATATAACATACTTTTAGCATGTACTCTCCCTTTGGAGTGTCATGGGCAAAGCATGCTGGGAAATAGAAATCCCAGCCCAGTTTCAGTTAAACTTAAGTTTGTCTAAATTAAAATAAGTTCATAAAACTCAAAACAATTAAACAGTTCAGTTTACATAAAATATTTCAATTCGGTGAACTTGAAAGAAAAAGAAAGTGCTAAATACTCATAAAAGTTCATTTGACTGAACTAATTTGTTTAATTTAAGTTTGTCCTACTCAAACCAATTAATTATTTTCAACGTTATTAGACTTAAAGCTATATATGCTCGTGTCTATGCATTCAAAAGCTTGGGAATGGTAAGATTTTTAAAATGTTTAAGTCTCTTATGCTCACAAAAGGTGCATTTATTTGATTAAGAATACAGTAAAAACAGTAATATTGTGAAATATTATTACAATTTAAAATACCTATATTTATTTTATTATATAATATAAAATGTAATTTATTTCTGTGTTGGCAAAGCTGAATTTTCAGCATCATTACGCCAGTCTTCAGTGTCACATGATCCTTCAGAAATCATTCTAATATGCTGATTTGCTGCTCAAGAAACATTTCTTATTATTATCAATGTTGAAAACAGTTTTGTTGCTTAAAATTTTTGTGGAAACTGATACATTGTTTCAGGATTATTTTACAACTATGACACTGTAGTTAACATACTACTATTTTTATGCTATTACTATTATATATCTACATCTGGTATAACTATTATACATCTACTACTGCTTTGTCAGATTGTATTGTAGACACATGGAAGAAAAAACACAAATGTCCCTGTCATTAGCTTACACAGACTTCTATTCATTTCAAACCTTTAAAAAAAATTATGAACCAGTTGTAGCCTATATTTAAAGTGCGTCCTTGATCAATATTGGAGAACAATGGTCTGTTTTGGCCCAAGGCATCTAAAGATTAGTATACTTGTAACAATACATAACAAAATGCCAGTTTTTTTTTTGTTTGTTTTGTTTACAGATGTAGTGAATTATTCATTTAATAGAGGCAGTAACACCAACCTCTTACTGTAAATTTCAAAGGGCCCTAAAACCTTAGAATCTTGATAAATTAGGGTACATGGTCCTTGAAGGCTCCAAGTCCATCAGAAGATTAAAATGTTAAGGTGTCTGTGACCTTTCTGAACCCTAAAGCTTTCTGCTGGAGCAAACCCAGCATTCTGACTCATCTAATACCCACTGTCCTTTCTTCTTTTTCTCCTCCACAGGACGAGAAGAATCAGATGATGACAACAAATGTCTGGCTAAAGCAGGTATGTGCAGCAGGAAAGTTAATACATGGAACGGAGAAGAAAAAAAAAGTTTTAAATGATTTGGCACCATAAATAAGAGCTGGTTAATTAATAAAATGACTAACCTCAAATTGGCAAATATAATGGTGGTAGACATTTTGTAATGAATTAGTTTCATTTCTTAAATATTTGTGGCCTCTCTCTCAGGAGTGGAATGACTATAAACTACGCTGGAAGCCTTCAGACTACGACAATGTGACTTCTATCAGGGTTCCGTCTGAACTTATCTGGGTCCCGGATATAGTCTTGTACAACAAGTGAGTAACAATTTATCTAAGCTAAACAACACAACACTAAATGCAAAGAAATCAAGCTAAAGCGTAAGATGTTCACTGTGTAATGCTGTGTAGACGGTTTTAAATGCAGAGTCGGTTCTCAGAAGCGCAGAAGCAGTGACATGATCTATAAGGTGTATGTAATACAATGCCATTGGAGTTGCACTTAAACTGAAATGAACTCACACACTTCTTTATACTACCACCTACTGTTTGAGTGAGGTAATGCACAGAGGCAATTCATACACTGTTTACTGCTGGATCATTATTAAAATATGGTAACAAATCTGTCCTGTCTGAAACTCCAAATGAAAGGCATCATTTATAACATATCAGCTTATAAAATAATATAAATATAGCTTGACTATACTGTTTTGCAATTTATTTGAAATATCATTAATCCAGTTATTTTTTCCTTTTATATGTGTGATATAAGTAAAATAGCAAAATAACCAAAGTGTGTACATTTAATGTAAATCTTATTAAAAACATCATATTTATAGCTATTCTTACTGTCATTGTGATGCTGAAAAACCTCGTCCCCTTAATCTGGTACACCACTTATGTATTTATATATTATTAATTAATTAATATTGTTTTGTTTTATTTTTATAAGGCTTCATTAATCAGTTAAAAGTCTAAAAAGTCCTATAACCAAACTGTGTTCATTTAGTGTAAAACAGTTTGGAAAATAATAACGAAAATAGTAATAAAACATCATATTCATTGTTACAGTCAATGTAACTGCAAGCATGCAAGTTTTAATTACTTCAAAGCAAATATTAAAAGGTGGCAACTGCTGAAATAAATGTTGTTGTCCTCTTCAGTGCAGACGGGGAGTTTGCGGTGACCCACATGACCAAAGCCCACCTCTTCCACACAGGTAAAGTGCGCTGGGTTCCACCTGCCATCTACAAGAGCTCATGCAGCATCGATGTCACCTTCTTCCCCTTTGACCAGCAGAACTGCAAGATGAAATTCGGCTCATGGACTTACGACAAAGCCAAGATCGACCTGGAGCGCATCGAGAACACGGTAGACTTGAAAGATTACTGGGAGAGCGGTGAGTGGGCCATCATCAATGCTGTTGGCACCTACAACACCAAGAAGTACGACTGCTGCCATGAGATCTACCCAGACATCACCTACTTTTTCATCATTCGCCGTCTTCCGCTCTTCTACACCATCAACCTCATCATCCCCTGCCTGCTCATCTCCTGCCTAACCGTGCTGGTTTTCTACCTCCCATCAGACTGCGGTGAGAAGATCACACTGTGTATCTCAGTCCTCCTCTCGCTCACTGTCTTCCTGCTGCTCATCACAGAAATCATCCCGTCCACCTCGCTCGTGATCCCGCTCATTGGCGAATATCTGCTCTTCACTATGATCTTCGTCACCCTTTCCATTGTTATCACTGTCTTCGTTCTTAACGTCCATCACCGCTCGCCCAGCACTCATAAGATGCCCCATTGGGTTCACTCAGTCTTCTTGGATTTGATCCCACGGTGGCTATTTATGCGCAGACCTGCACCGGACAGCCGTCGCAGGCAGAAACTCCTCCTCCTGCAGCGGCAGGGCCAAGGAATGACGTCACGGGTGCTTGGACCGGCAAACACAAGCCTCAGTACCTCTACTAACTGGTTCAGAGGGGAGAACTCTGGGGAGGAGTCCCGCAGGCGCTTCTGTTATAAGGACTTAGAACTGGGGACACTGTCCTCTGCGATCTCCCTTTCACTCCAAACTGCTTCGCCCTGCCCTCTTGGCTCAACTCCACCTCCTCTACAGAAATTCAGTCCCTTCCCTAGACTGGACATGGGCACGGCTTCCAGGCAGCCCTGTGGAAGAGCTAATGTCACAAAGAGGCCTGACAACCTAATACCAGACAAGCCAGGGTTTCCTCTCTCCCCCAGTGTCCTGCAAGCTCTGGAGGGGGTTCACTATATAGCAGACCACCTGAGAGCAGAAGATGCTGACTTTAGTGTAAGTGTCTTTCAGATTTCCTCACATGAAAAATACAATGAAAAAATGTGAATACTACAGTTCAAAAGTTTTGGGGTGGGTAAGACTTTAAATAGTTTTTGAAAGAAGTCTTATGCGTACCAAGGCTGCATTTATTTGATAAAAATTACAGTTATTTTGTGAAATATTATTACAATTTCAACTGTTTTCTATTTTATTATATACACTATATTGCCAAAAGTATTGAGACACCCCTCCAAATCATTGAATTCAGGTGTTCCAATCACTTCCATGGCCACAGGTGTATAAAATCAAGCACTAGGCTTGCAGACTGCTTCTACAAACATTTGTGAAAGAATGGGTCACTCTCAGGAGCTCAGTGAATTCAATTGTAGTACCGTGATAGGTTGCCACCTGTGCAGTAAGTCCATTCGTGAAATTTCCTCACTACTAAATATTCCACGGCCAACTGTTAGTGGTATCATAACAAAGTGGAAGCAATTGGGAACAACAGCAACTCAGCCACAAAGTGGCTACTTAAAACCACTTAAAATCACAGAGCGGGGTCAGCGCATGCTGTGGCACACAGTGAGCAGAAGTCGCCAACTTTCTGCAGAGTCAATAGCTACAGACCTCCAAACTTCATGAGGCCTTCAGATTAGCTCAGGAACAGTGCGTAGAGAGCTTCATGGAATGGGTTTCCATGGCCGAGCAGCTGCATCTAAGCCTCACATCACCAAGTACAATGCAAAGCGTCGGATGCAGTGGTGTAAAGCACGCCGCCACTGGACTCTAGAGCAGTGGAGACGTGTTCTCTGGAGTGACGAATCACGCTTCTCTGTCTGGCAATCCGATGGATGAGTCTGGGTTTAGTGGTTGCCAGGAGAACGGTACTTGCCTGACTGCATTTTGCCAAGTGTAAAGTTTGGTGGAGGGTGGATTATGGTGTGGGGTTGTTTTTCAGGGGTTGGGCTTAATGCTTCAGCATACCAAGACATTTTGTACAATTTCATGCTCCCAACTTTGTGGGAACAGTTTGGGGATGGCCCCTTCCTGTTCCAACATGACTGCGCACCAGTGCACAAAGCAAGGTCCATAAAGACATGGATGAGCGAGTTTGGTGTGGAGGAACTTGACTGGCCTGCACAGAGTCCTGAGCTCAACCTGATAGAACACCTTTAGGATGAATTAGAGCGGAGACTGCGAGCCAGGCCTTCTCGTCCAACATCACTGCCTGACCTCACAAATGCACTGCTAGAAGAATGGACAAAAATTCCTAAACCTTGTGGAAAGCCTTCCCTGAAGAGTTGAAGCTGTTATAGCTGCAAAGGGTGGGCAAACTCCATATTAAACCCTACGGATTAAAAATGGGATGTCATTAAAATTTATGTGCATGTAAAGGCAGGCGTCCCAAAACTTTTGGCAATATAGTGTATTTAAAATGTAATTTATTCCTGAATTCCTGTGTTATTCAACCACTCAAAAGAATCGAAACCACTCGATTCTTTTATCCCAGCTCGAACATTGTGTCGGCTTTAAGGGCACAGCCCTCAAATGGTCAATCGTATTTGACAGATAGGAGTTTCTGTTCTGTTCACCTTGGTGAATTTTCTTCATCTGCTGCCCCTCTTTCTTGTGGTGTCCCCCAAGGATCCATATTGGGCCCCATGCTGTTTTCTCTGTACATGCTGCCCTTGGGGACCATTTTCAAAAAACCATTTCAAAAACCAAAACCATTTCCTTGCATTTTTATGCAGATGATGTACAAATCTATTTGCCCATCAAAACAAATGACAAAGTCTCAGTTCCGCCATTGCTTAACTGCCTGAGAGATTTAAAAATATGGTTGGATCAGAACTTTCTTTGTCTTAATGAAAATAAGACTGAGGTTGTTGTGTTTGTTCGTCCTGGGGATTAAAGTGCCTGTGTAGATGCTCTTGGTAATTTAGGATCCCATATTCATCCATTTATCAAAAATCTTGGTGTGATTTTTGAGAGTGCTTTTAAATTTGAAAAAAAAAAAAAAAAAAAATCTGTTGTAAAAGCCAGTTTCTACCAGTTGAGACAAAGTAAAGCCCTACCTGCTGCGCAATGAGTTTGAAAGGATAATTCATGCTTTTATTATGTTTTGACTAGACTACTGTACTGTAACTCTTTGTTGGATTGGATCAGTCATCTTTTTATTGCTTATAGTTAGTCTAGAATGCAGCAGCTTGGCTCCTAACTGGGACTAAAAAGCGTGAGCACATTACCCCAGTTTAAGCCTCGCTCCACTGGCTTCCTGTCCGTTTCAGGATTGATTTTAAGAATTTATTGCTTGTTTTTAAGATTTTAAATGGGCTGGTGCCCTCTTATTTATCAGAGCTTTTACATGCCCACACTCCTGTCAAAGCACAGAGGTCATCCAGTCAGATGCTCCTCAATGTTTCGAGATCCAGGTAAAAAATAAAGGTGACTGAGCCTTTTCAGTGGCTGCTCCTAATCTCTGAAATATTCTACCTGTTCACATAAGAACAGCTTGGACTGTTGAAAATTTCAAGTCGTTGCTTAAGACCCACCTGTATTCCTTAGCTTTCATTTCGAGTTGAGTTTTGACGCTGACATTTTCTACTGGGTTTTTGTTTAGTTTATTTGTTTCTGTATCCTGATATTGTTAAGCAACTATGGTTGCTTTTAAATGTGCTATATAAATAAAATTCTTACTTTATTTAAAAATTCATACTGCTCCTAAACTTTTGAATGGTAGTATATAAAATGGTAATTTCAATATTATCCTATTCATTATTTAATATTTATTTATAACATACATAAACTTTTGCTATAGTTTTCAAGTTATAGTACATCATCAAATTTAGCCTGTTAAAGGCACAATATGTAAGATTTTTGGATTAAAATATCCAAAAACCACTAGAACAATGTTATATATTTTGTTGACTTGTGTACTTACATTATCCCAGATGTTTCCAATAATGTTTAAATCCAGAGAAATAACCAAGACACTGGCCATGTCCATGCGTCGCCTATCAATGACATCATACCTGCGTTACCCTCGATTTCCAGTTTTATTTTGTAGAAAACCATGGAAACATCAAAGATGCTTTAATATATTATATATTTTATTAGACAAGGGAACAACTGTTTGGATACATTTATAGACAGAAAACTAATCACTGTTGCATATAGCTCAGCACGTTCATTCTTGCTGTTT